>CAUJNA010000564.1:53158-135658 GCA_963377175.1 Effrenium voratum | reverse complement strand
TACGCCTGGAGGCGTTTCAGAAACTGGGGCAGCTATGAAAATCCGGACGCATGGCGGGATAAATTAGCGCAGTTTGGCCAATTCAGTGAAGGAAGTCCGACTCAGGAAGCGAGGGAGGGCAGGAGGCAACAGGAAAGCTTCAGCAAAGCTCTGGCCACTAGTATTGCTCAGCGTCTCCATGGAACAACGAAGCAACCAAACTTTGGACCGGCCCCCCAGCATGTTCCCCAGACCTGTTTAAACTCGGACTTTTTTAAATAGGCCAATTCAAAACCAATACTAAGCTCTCGCATTACTCACCCAGACCAGCTCCAGCCTTATTAGGGGGTGGGTAAGTAGCCCAAGACCCAAGCTACTTGCAACAACCCAACAACAAGCTGAGGGTGTTGTTTTGAACCAAATTGTAATTACCTGCATTGCGTTTGCGTTTCCCTGCCTGGCCTGCCTCCCTCAAAGCATATTTCTTAATAAGGTCCTTTTGGGTCTGATGCGCACCTGGAGACAAAGATGCTCATCCCTTGAAGCGGGCCCAAAATCGATGGCCCAAAATCGATCTTTCCAAATGGCTTGTAGCACAAGCTTTGAGAGGGACAGATGCTTGGCTTTTGATTTGTTTGGGCCAGCACAGATTCATTCAGGGTAACTAAGAGAGACAGACATTGAAGGCAGTGCATCTTAATAAATTTGTTTCGTCCCCGAGGCTGATTTACGAATGGGGGGGGTTCCGGGTTTAATACAAGGGGGAAGAGATTAGTCACGATTTATCATCAGAGGCATGCTTTCTGCCCTATCCCGTGAATGGTTATCAGCCGTTACCGCTTTTTGGATAGGCCCACTAGAGCGTGCGCCTCGTGCGTGGATTTTGCTAGAGCTGAATTTTCAGCCCGCGGAACCGCTGGGCGTGGCGGCATTTTCAGATAGAGGTGGAGAAGGTGCTCTGGGAAGAACCTACCGACGAATTCCGAAGTTCGCCTGCAGTATGGCAGTGCAACAAGGGGGAAGTGCAGCCATCTGATCACTCGTGGGAAGCCACGCGCCTCCCCTGCTGCTCGGTCGGGCGCTCCAGCTCCCGGCCCCGTGACGGGGGCGCACCCAAAGCGTCGAGGGCCGCCCGATTCGTACCCGCCAAGGCCGCCACGGACAGGCAGCCCGCACGGGAAGCCTTCCGCAACGAAGACCCCCGAGGACCGTGCAGCACTTTGACCTCCGATCCAATTCGTTGTCCTCTGCGGAGAGAACTGCTGTTGCTTAACTGCTGTCGCTTTTGCCTCCGGATGTGCTGCTTACAATACCCGGCGGGCGAACGACCAAAGCTCCTCCCTAGGCTCCAAGGATTGTCGTTGGGACCAGAGTACCGCCTGTTAAGCCACCGCCCCAAGCTGCGACCAATCAGGCAGCTGCGAACCGCGGTGCGGCAAAGCCAGTTCCACCGCCACCTCTGAGGCAGCCGCCAGCACCTCCCGCCCAGCACCAAGGGCTGCAAGCTCAAAGCGCAGTATGAAGGCCGCCCGGTCTACTGGCCACCGTTCGCGAATACCAAGGCCGTCTTGACAACCGGACAGTTGACATCACAGAAGCCGTCACGATCGCCCAAGATTGGCATCACACAATAGCTTTGGCAGACGGAGAGCCGCAAAAGTGGCTTTGGAGGTCTTGCAGTTTTGCATCGTGTCCCGTAGCAAAAGGCGCGAAGCCCGCGAGAAGGTTCTCAGGAGATCTGGCAGATTCATCCACAACGTCAACGACAGCAATTTCCAACCATGTTCGGAAGCGAAGTGCATTTGCCCCTACCAGTTGTAATATAAATCCACCTTTGCCTGGACCACGGCTAAAGCGCGGTGTGAGGGATTCCAGAAAATGATAGGTCAAGATCATTTTCTGGAGGCGAGTGAAACGAGGACGACCCTGATCTGTGATCCGGTACCCGCAATGTCCGCTATCGCTCCTGGTTCTAGGTCTGCGTCATCACGGGATGCCCGTGGTCATGCGAACACGACTACGCCAACATCATAGGACCCACTTCCGACACAACCCCTGCGGCTTTTAGCCCTCCAATTGCCTGACGCCTCAAGATACATGACGGCAGCCGCTATCGTAGCCGGCTCGGCGTTACAACGTGCCCGCCATGCCGCAAAAGCCGCCGGCCAGGCAGCGGATGCTCTTCGAGATTCGCAGCCAGCAGTCGAACGCGCCTGCGCGCAACAGACGCTTGCTGCACAAGATGCCCTACATACTCAACAGGAAGCCGTAGGCCATGTTAACCTTGTGAGACAGGAAGCCATTGGCCATGTCAACCAGGTAAGACAGGAAGCCATTAGCCATGTTGAGCGTGCTAGGCAAGAATCCGAATTGGCAAGAGCTCAAGGTGAAGCCGACGTGTTGAGGCTGGAGCGGCAGGCCCTGAGTGAGATTTCTTCTCGGGGGCGTGATAACTCGTTGATGGCGCAACGCTTGCTGACCTTGAAAATGCCGTGTCATCCTTAGCGCATCAAGTTCCAGTCCCTCCGGATGAGGGTGCATCCCGGACAAGTAGCCGCCAACTGTGAGGGTTGCACGGTTCCCCTCAGCAAGATCCTTCCAATGCCTTGCGTGAGCCGTGTCCCCCGAAGGATGCAGCTTAAGGCGCATCGAGAAGTTTGGGCAACAACCGCAAACCCGCGCCACGTGTGCCTGTTGGTTTCCCAAAATTCTTCGGTAGCCCGCAGCCCGACGACTCGGAGGCGCAGCAAGTGCTTGCGCAGGATGATGAGCCGCGTGCGCAACCGCAAGGCGTTTCATCCGCCGCTCGGACACAGGGTCTAGGGGGAACTTGAGACGTCCAGGAAGAAATTTGCTCTTGGACTGGTTGGTTTCATCAACTTTCCCAACTAGTTGTTGAACGGCATGGGTTCAGGATCGCTCCCCCGATTGCCAAAGCGCTGTCTCACGCGCCTGCCGTGTTGGCCCAGTACACCTCTACTGGTAGTAAGCAAGTTCCCACGCTTCGGCTAACAAGCGCGGGTCCAAGTCAAGTTGTGAAAGTAGTTTCTTCGCCGCACGCGCCGCCAGAAGCACATCATCGCGATGGTGGCAACCATGCCACCCGCCGGGTCTGTGGTGGTCCGCATGATTCCGCTGGCCCCACAACACGAACTCGGTCACTTTGCAGGGGCAAGGATCTCAAGCGTATGATGCAAGCGGTGGGATGCAGCTGGAAGCGCATTGGATCCGGCCTCTTACGAGGAAACCGTGGCTTGCGTCCAGGACTGCAGCGTCACCCCTTCCAGCCTCAACATCAACCTCAACTTCATCTTCGTCACTACCTCCACCTTCGTCCCGTTCATCGGCACCCCTTGCTCCTCTGCACCGGGTTCCTCTGCCGGTGCCGCAATTGGTGTCTCGTCCGGCAAGGAAGTCAATCCTCCAGACGAAGCCTCCGCATGATTCTCGGGGAAATCCAAGATCCCGAGAGGAGACTCCTTGAGTTTCCCCAACGGTCCGTGCCCGTCTCATCATTGGTTACAAAGTAAGGAATGTGATCCTTAACGCGAAGGCGAATCACCGACTGCCGATCATCGAACATGATGGGCTTTTCCCCAGGCATCCGCAGAAAACCAAAACCATTGTCAGCGCATCTCTTCCCAATAGACAAGACTGATGGTGATTCCTCCAGTACGAATGGCGATATCGTGTCTTTGATCTCATCGAAAATCAGATCAACTTTCTGATCAGCCCCTGTGACCCCATTCGCTGTCATGAAGGTCATTGCCTCTGAAGTCATCCTTCAATGTCGAGCCACCGGAGCCCATGTCCAGGCTGCTCGGCCGTAGCCCACATCTACATCAACGCGCCCGCAGAGTCGCACGAACCCAGTGAACGCAGCTGTGAGCGCGTTAAAGGGCGCCGTCAAACAGTAGAACTGTTTTGTTCTATCACGGGTACTCCACCCGAGAAGCTCCGGCAGGTGACGACAGCATTCTGTCCAGACGGATCGCCCCCCGAAGACGAAAAGTCGGCCGGCGAGCTTGCTCCAGCTAGGCATTTAGCTAGGCTAACTTCTTCTAGCAACTCGACCGCACACTATCGGTTGGTTGGTATCATCAATGATCTCGCTCTGCACGCTGATGCCGACTTTGCCGGGGAAAGGGGTGCAAAGCCCACCCCTCATTTGGATTCCTGATTGTCAAAAGGACAAACTCGCATTTCTCTTGGGAGAATAGCTTGGGCCCGGCAAGGGTGTGGTGATCCACGATGTTCAACAGAATTACAAATCGCCGCAACCCATGAAGTGAGACGACGCCCTCAAGCGTTTAGGCATTCAAACGAACTTGCCCGAAAAGCTAGAAGATGTTCGAGTTTGCATGACGGAGTCATGAAGAGCGTGTAAAATCTTGCGTGAGCCCTTTAAGCGGGTTGGTAAAGGACCGGATCGTGTGTGCAGATGGCAGCCCAAGCACGATTGCAAAGCACTGCCTCTCAGCAACCTCGGGGAGGGGGAATTGAATAATCACGACGCCTGGAACCCCAAAGAGGCGCCCGTACTGCACACAGGTCATGAGGCCACTTGACTGCATGCATGTTTCAAGGTTTGCCGGCGGCAATGCCCGTTTACGAATGCTCAAAACAACAGGGTTAGTGCCCGCTTGCCGGTCTGGGGTTGATAAAGGTCCCATCTCGTGGTTCGCTGCGTCCCTTTCCCTGTTGAGTATTAAGCGTAAGTTCGGGTCCACATGTCTCACGCAAGATGTCGCGCAAGTTCGGCAATTTGCTGCGCAAATTTTCGCATGCAACTCGTTGCGCGAGTTCTCTTGTGCAATTTGTTGCGTGGGTTTTCTCGTGCAACTTGCTGCGTGAGTTTGCTTGTTTTGCCGTGCAATTTGCTGCTTGAATTGGCACGAGAGCTCTCGTGCCATTTGCTGCGCATGTTCTTTCGTGCAACTTCAGGTGGCGGCGCGTGGTCAGCTTTGAGGGCCAGCGTTGTAACTGCAATGGCTATGGGCCTACATCAGCACGGTGACGCTGTGACAATGCAGAATTGCAGCCAACGGGGGCCTAAAACAGCTGCTGGGTGCCATTCAGCGCACACCACACCGTTCTAAACTCCTTGTAAAGAGTTTAGTACTCGGCGACCGTTGGTGTTGGTTGAGATAACGTCCGTGATGGCGTTGGGAAAGTCGCTATGGTTTCGCCGAAAGTCATTCTTCGCGCGCGCTCACGTGTATATTTTGCATGGTCCCTTGTGCATGTGCTCAATCTCCTGGCTGTGCGGCAGGGGCGGCTTTTCCGGAAGAACCGCATTGCATTAAGCGCCTCCCGCCAGCTGCCGCTGACCCCTGCTTGGCGCCTGGCTTCCCAATGTTGTGGCAATGCTTACAAAATGTGAAGAAAGTCGAAAGATCCGACAGAGGCGTTTCGAAATTGGGCAGCTATGAAAATCCGGGCGCATGGCAGGATAAATTAGCGCAGGAAGGTCAACTCGGTTAAGGAACTTCAACTTAGGAAGGAAGGGAGGGAGGGAAGGGAAGGAGGAGGTAGGCAGGAAGCAAGGAGGAAAGGAAGGAAGGAAAGTTTGAGCAAGGGAATCTTGGGACTAGAGGCACTAGTATTGCTGATCGGCGCCATGGAACAACGAAGCAGTTGCAAGGGAGAATTGTATTGCACAGACCCTGCGTACAACCAAACTTTGGACCGGCTCTCCAGCATGTCCCCGCTCTGCTCCAGCTGACCTGTTTAGTCACGATTTATCATCACAGGCACGCTTTCTGCCCTCCCTTGTCTCAGGCATCCACAAAGCGCGCACGCCGCATATCCATGAAAACTCAATTTATTAACCTGGCAAAATAGGGTACCAGGAGGATTTTGCTAAGGTCCTCGTCCAGACGGTGTCCTCCCCTTTCCGGGCGCAAGCGTTGGTTGACTTCCGAGTAAGGAATTTAAACAGCACGGCTATATTTTGTATTCTCCATTTGTGCTAGTTTCGAATTGGTTTCAAATTGGTTTAGGATGGTATTGGTTAAGTATTGTTTTTGTTCGGACAGTAGTACCTTTGAACCGACCCTTGCACTTGGTTTGCACCAAAAGGTCCCCGCCAGCAATTTCAGTGCTCTTATCTGAGCCCAGATCCAAACAGCCAGTTGACAGAAGTTGATGAACTGGGATTACAGCCCGAAATTTGTGTTGAAGGATATTCAAAGGAAGTACCAAATGGGTGGGTTCTGGATGGTTGGTTTGATAACGGATGTGCCAAGCATTTGGTCCCGAACAGGTGTTAAAAGAGTTGGATAGAAGTGTTGCCGCTTCTAGGATGTGTTCCGTGTTCAAGGGGATCTGATGAAGTTGTCATCATGAAAGTAGCCATCCCGGGGGGCTTGGAGGCAAGCTCGTGATTGACCTATTGCCATTGTTTAAATGGCCACCTCAGCCGGAACCTGGAGAATGCTGAAGCAAAGCTGTATGGCTGAGGTGGTGAAAGCACGTTTGAAATTCGGTCACGCTCCCAAATGTGTAGAGAGTTTAGCAGGTTGGGTCCACTCCGAGCCAATGGGGCTCCAGACCGCCTCGGGCTGCTGAAAGCCGTGTTAATTGGACCGAATGTTGAGATGCGCAGCATGAACAAGCAGGCAGAACAGGAAAACCGAAACCCGTTGCTCTAAAGAAGCAGCGGAGGCTAAGATGAGACAATCCTAGGCTGAAGAGTTGCTTCAAGGGCCGTGAGGCCCGTGCGCCAGAACCATTGGTGTTCCAGAACATTTGGATACATTTGGGTAGAGTTTTGGTCGGGCTGGCGTAGGGAGTCAGATCGCGAGGCGTTCCGCACAGGCCGTTCCAACAAGTTCCAGCGTAGGCAGGTTCGTGTAAGCGTGTTTTCAGCATTGGGAGATTTGGGGTCGGGAAAGAGTTACGATTATCTTAGATGGGGATACGGTGCATGTAATAATTGTATTAGGGGGAAGTCACATGTTGAAACGTGATTGAGCGAGAGTTTGCCTTTTCACCCTCTAGAGTCACACTGAGCTGAGTTCCTATGAAACAATTGCCTCGATGGATTGAAAAGGGATATGCCAAGTGTTTAATGTTGAGTCCTTCATGGAATCGAATCTGGAGAGAAAGAAGGAGATCCCCTATTCTCTATTTCTCTCTATTGGAGGATTACTGAGAAGCCGCTCGTGGTCCCTTCAAGGCTCTTGGGCCGCTACTTAAGTTCTCGTGCACCTTACTGGGGCTTTGCGGCAGGGAGGTGAACCTTTCTTAACGATACTTCTGAGGTAATTTGTCTCGAAAAGATAACAGATAATGGATGAGATCCGGTCCAAGATAGACGTAAATTAAGTTGAAGATGAAGATGTGTCATGCAAGTACTAAGATTTCCTTACGCCTTCTTGCTTCACTGCATCTAGTTGGATTCCTGCCAATAAGTATAGACAATGTAGGGATGTCCAAAGTTGTAAAGTTGCTGGTCCAAAGTAAGACTCCTAAGTTGTAGTTGCACCGTACCTTCCTGTGTCCTTTTCAGAGTCCAGGAGCGGGGGGCGCAGACTTTCGTGGAGTCCCTGAGCGCCTGGAGCCCCCGCGCCCTGGAGGAGTCGGGGGCTTCGTGTCACGTGACGCGCGTCGTGTGCGTGTCAGTCCGCGTCGCGTTCGTTTTCGGACTGACGCATTCGTGTTAGTCCCAGATTCGCATCAGGAGATGTGCGAGCTTGCCAGTCGGGAGTACCTGAAAATGGGCCGCGTGTGTGCCAGGCAACCAAGGCGACCGCACGGGCTCGATTGAGCTGCCTTCAGGTTTTCTTTTAGAAGGAGCCTTCCTTATTTTGACTCCTCTAGAAACGAGCTTGATGGTGACTCAACAGATGCTTGATGTTAACAGGAAATGGCAATGACCGGTGGCGCCGAAAACGCGAATGGAAGGTGCGGGAGGGAAAATGTTGACTGGTTAATAAACAAATCAGCAAGCTATTGCCATTTTTTGGGAGATTGAGGGGAGTGACCGGGAGCGGGGGGCAGAGAACATCACCTTTGGAAAGGCCAGTTATTTGGCAAGCTTGGTTGCTGATTTTTTCAGGTAAAGAACCCATGTCTTTTGAACACGTTGCTAGCACCCTCTCTTTGGGTCAAAGGTTGGGGATGTGATTGGAGCTGAGGCGTTCGGCTCTGTCCCAACTGTATTTTGTCTGACGCATGCGGCATGGGGTGCCGGGCCTAGGCTGTGAGGAGAGTAGCGATGCCACGGCCTTGCGGTTGCGTCCCAATACGCGTATGTTTGTTTCTGGTGGCACTGAATACGCAGACTTACATTTTGCAGGGGGCTTCCGTCAGGTTCGATGCTCCTTCAACGGCTGAATTTTCGTAGTCCGTGCATTTGCCTGAGTGGGGAACACCCATCCATCCTCCATGGCATTGCTTCCTTCTTGGCTGTTGGCGAGACTTGATTCAAGAAGTAGCCAAAATGACGTTTGGGTCACCCTTTCCCTTGTGCAAGTCACAAAGGCTTGCGTTTGTTTTGTGGATGGCTTGCCGCATGCTTGGCAGGGATGCCAAAGCCTACTTCCGTAACAAAGCGAGCAGGGGCGCCCGGACTTCGTGGTGGTCGCACCGAGGTTTGCTTTTCAGTCCCCCTTGGAAAGGCAAAGGTGGACCCTGAAGTGTGGTGTAACCCTCAAAAGAGGGGGGTCCCTCTTATTTATTTCCTCAGGCAAGGTGAGTCAACAAGGCAGGCCCTGTCCGGTGCTAGCGCACTTTTGTGGCCCCTGGCTGGAGTTTCCTGGGAAGAATTATGTATCAAACGCCGGGACGCTTATTCCAGCCCGTGGTGGCAATCACTTTGTACAGATTTGCCTGTCGCAGATAGGTCAAGCATAACTTGAGCCCGCAAGGAATCGGACTTGAGGTAAAGAGCTGGAGCTGAGAAAGTGGCCTTCGCGTACTACAGTTGTACTAAAATTTGCGATTCTCAAGCCGGAGCTCGGAAAGTGCCCGACGCGTACTGAAATAAATTCCTCGCGCCTTTTCGTTATGTAAGGGGACGTCCCTTAACTTGCTTTGCAGGCCCAAACCATTGTAAACCGATACAGAGGAGAAAAAAAGAGCAAAACGATACCCCCAGAAGCCATCAAGACACACATCAGGTCCAAGTTGTTGTCGCAAACCAAGATTGCGGAATCAGACATTTGCAGGGCCCAAACCGATACCCAAACCCATGCCCAACTGACACCCAACTCATTAGCTGCTGTACAAATCAAACTGACCATGCCTGGACAAGAAAACGGTCTGGTTTGAACGATGCCCCGAACGATGCCCAAACGATGCCCATATCGCTGGCATAGCCCGCAAACTGGAGCCAAGAGCCTGTCCCGGAATGTTCTCTAGATCTTCTAAGGAGATCAATCGCAATTTCACAGCTAACCAGAGCAGATGAAGAGCATTCACAGCTATGGATGCTGCAGAAGGTACGCTTTGCGCCGCGGAAGCGGAGGAATCGCCGCTTTTTTCTCAGTGTTTTACGGAAACCCTCGTGTGTGTGTGTGTGTGTGTTTGCGTTTGTTTGCGTCTGTTTGCGTTTGCGTTTGTGTTTGTGTCTGCGCGTGCCCAAGCCGGCCAGTTGCGCCACAAGATGGTAGCAAGCTAGTTGCGCGTTGTTTCATTTGCGTCAATAACGTGGTTCCATTACGACCCTTCTGAACCAGGGAAGGCTTTTCAAGGCGAGATGGGGTTGGGTTGCTTTCAGCATGGGCCGGGATGTAATAGGAAAGTGCGAAAACAACCAGCGGCCTGGGCGCCTTGGGTTAGAAAAACCCAGGGGCGCTACCTGATGTTTCCCTCTCACATTTGATCCTAGTGCCGGGTGAAACACAAACACGGACTCCAAGACTCTGAGCAGAAACTAACACAGCATTTTGCTTGTAAACCTGGCTTTTAATTTGCGCTGCACCCATCAAGCCAGTATCCCGCCCCTCGTTTCGTTAAGGTGCCCGGCACTATCCTTTGCGAGGTGATTGAACACATCGCAATTCGAAGAGATTGCCAGAGGGTGTCGCCGCAAAAAGGCACGTTAAGCACTTCTGAATGCTTCAACCAGAAGGCACAAGGGAAACTCACATTGGGACGGATCTTGAATCTACTTGAGATAACTTTACTGTTGATTTTTCGAGCGGCCAACTTGTTCAAAAGGGTTAGGGGCCCAGTAGAGAGTTTCACTTGCACAGCACAAGGTTTTCTCGAGAACGACCGATTTGAGCCATGGCAACTAAAACATGACGAAGCTATCGCTTCCAAGTCCTTGAGGCAAGTGCCTCCCTTGGTGTACAGGTCCCTTGGATATACTCCTGGCTGTTCTTCATTCACCTTCCGCAAAAGGGTATATAGCAATTGTAACATGGGTTAGGCACCACGGGGTTGAGCGATTTGAACAAGGGGGTTGCGCAGCCACTCTTGGCCCCGTAAATTGAATCGGACCCCAAAACCGGGGGTGGGGGGTGGGGGTTGGGCTCGCCAAGAGGGAAAACTAGGGCCATTTGACCAGCGCTTGGTGGATTCTAACTTTTGTGATATTTCCCGCACTTAAATGAAGAACTATAGTTGTGTTTTCCTTTGTAGGCTTTTAGAGTGATGAAGACCATCTAAATATTCGTGTATTAATTGTCCTTCAAATCATTTGAATAGGGATTCTGGAGGCTTGGCTGCAGTAATTAAGCACAGTAAGATTGTTAAAATCATGAAAGCAGGAGCAACCTTTAGCTGGGTCCCCCCAGATTTCGTCTGAACACGATGTTGTTTTGGGGTTCATTTTGGCTTGCAGGAGTGCACCCTCAGTTGAAAAAACCATTGTGGTTTCAGCATATGTCAAGAAGGGATTGGCCCAGTCCTGCTCTTTTGTTTGTGTTGAAAGGCATTTGTTGAGCAAGCGAGTGGCAGATTTCAAGCCGTCCAATGTAGCAAACGTCATGCCCTTCATTTAAGCCACATTCAATAAACACTTGAGTAGATGAAGGTTAGTACGGGGCAGTCCCCAAACATAAGGAGTTGCATCCGGCTGTTTGATTCTTTACATGGGTTTGAGACCCTGAAATTGCAGGTTTTGATTTCATCATTAGTCAGTCCGGCTGTCCATTTCGTGCGGGCCGCCTGCTGAGGAAAGGTGGTGGAGTCTCGTATCGTCCATCCCGAGAGGAAGGCAGGGACTGAGTGAGGCAAACAGACAATGGTTGCCATTGCTCCAAAGGGATCACACGTTGCCAAAGGGGCGACGCTAGAACGGGGCTCGGCATGTGTCCTTTTGTTTGTTTTTGCATCGCCTTTTGGTCGGTGGCCAACGTACATGTTGCTTCATTCATTCTGAGGGACAATGTTGTTTGAGCCGCGCAAAATTGGTATCAAGTCTATTCCTTTGGTGTCCAAAATTCAACAAGGGGAGGCGGTCGGGGGGGCCCAGAACGATTCTGAAAAGGAAGTGCAAAGCCGTGTTGACGCTTGGTGCCTTGTGGGCTTGTTGCTCAATTTGAAATCATAGGGGAACAACCAATTTTGGGGCTTTTGTGTTTGGAGTCAAACTTGAGCAACTTGACTAGGAACATCTCCAAACGGCAGACACATGTGAATCCAAGCAAGTTTTGGGATGTCCGATAAAAGGTTCCATTTCCTTTGAACATTTGTACTGAACCTGGCAACTATCCAAACGAGGGAGGCAAAACAAGTGAGGCCGCATAGGAGAAGGGTTTGCAGCGGATTTTCTTGTTTGAGTCTCCCTAGTTTCGGGTGCGCGTGGGCATTGAGCTGCACCCCGGAAGCTCGGACACGAGCCTGGGCCACGCCGTTGGCCACGCCGTCGGCCACGCCGTCGGCCACGCCGTCGGCCACGCCGTCGGCCACGCCGTCGGCCACGCAGTTGCTGCAAGGGTGATGCAGCGCAATGCCGCAATATGGCAAGGCTTTGTTCCCTCCATGCTGCCACAGTGGGACTCGGAATCAGGCTTGTCCGCAACTGGTCACAGGACTTGCTTTTGTCGTCCATCTCATCCAACCTGGCACGATCATCTCCCAGCTGGGAGGTGCCGCCCGTGATCTGGACTGTTCTCACCGCAGGATTTTTTTCAACGGCGTGATGCTTGACCTGGTGTCTTTCTTGTTGCATGGCTTGAGCAGCCGGTTGCACTGCGCAAAATCCGCACCCGCATCTAGTAGAACTAGAGGACGGTTGGCCCGAAAGCATTTTCCCCCAAGCTTTTCCCATCATGTGCTTTTCCAGCCGCGGAGACGCCCTTTTACATCGATGCAGCAGCTTCTGCAAAGCAGGCTCGTGTAACTTGGCTCTACGTAACTTGACTCTATGTAACTTGGCTCTGTGTAACTTGGCTCTGTAACTTGGCAAACTTGGCTCTATGTAACTTGGCTCTAACTTGGCTCTTGTGGCTCTATGTAACTTGGCTCTATGTAACTTGGCTCTATGTAACTTGGCTCTAACTTGGCTCTGTGCAACTTGGCTCTGTGCAACTTGGCTCTATGTAACTTGGCTCTATGTAACTTGGCTCTATGTAACTTGGCTCTATGTAACTTGGCTCTATGGTAACTTGGCTCTATGTAACTTGGCTCTATGTAACTTGGCTCTATGTCACTTCGCTCTATGTAACTTGACTCTGTGCAACTTGGCTCTGTGCAACTTGGCTCTGTGCAACTTGGCTCTGCGCCACTTGGCTCTGTGCCACTGGGCTTGGCTCTGTGCCACTCACTTGGCTCTGCGCCACTCGGCTCTGTGCCACTCGGCTCTGTGCAACTTGGCTCCGTGCAACTTGGCTCTGCGCCACTTGGCTCGGCGCAACTTGGCGCGCTACTGCCTGGCGCGCGCGGGGGGGGTTTCCAAAAAGCTGGTGATGCTGGCGATGTTGACGATGCTGTGGCAGCTAGAGACCGCAAAAAAAACCTGCGCGCTGCGACCTGGCGCGCGCGGGTTTTTCCGAAGGCTGGCGGTGCTGGCGACGCAGGCGATGTTGCGGAGCAGGCTTACGAGCTATCTTGTGCTAATCAGATTGCGCTTGCAGGGTCATCATCAGCTTGCAGGGTCTCTGACTTTCCAAGGCAAGGTCCACGGGGGCAACATGGAGGGGCAACAAAGCCGTGCGACCCCTCCACTGCAGCGTGCAGGTCGCAGTGCGCCCGAACAGCTCCCCTACTCAAGTTTGAACCTGACAAGTCGAGATTTTGACCCGCTGCTGTCAGCCAAGCTGAGGGAAAAGCTGAGGGAATCGGGGGCTCCAGCGTAGCTCTTCTTTTCTACCGCTGGGCGCGTCTCGCGTCACGACAGTGCCTCAGCAGAGTGTCATTGCCGATGCGTGGACCATGCAGTTCCAAACGGCCGCATCGAAAATGGCAAGAAAGCAAATGATCACGTGCGATCGCAGGGAAAACAGATAGATCGCACTAGTCCACGCCAGTCAGCGATGAAAAACCGCTGGGGCCATCATCAGCTTGCAAGGTCTTTGCCTTCGAGGCATCGTCCGGGTCCGCGGGGGTTTCAAGGAGCCGGTCCAAGTCGAGGTGCATGGGGGTAACGTGAGGGGGCAAGAACCCATGAGCTTACAACAAAGCGGTGCGACCCCTCCACTGCAGGGCGCAGGGTACCCGAACAACTCCCCCAAAACACCTGCTAAACATTAGACTGCCGTCCTTGGCTCCTTGCGTGTCCCCAGGATCCCAAGCGGCTTTGCTTTCCTAGAGTAAGGCAGCTCATCTGCCTTTTGGAGCTAGCTGTTCGCGATTTCTGCATGCACACTTGAGACGGACACGCTCTTCCCAAGACCGGGCCGAAGCGCTCACGCTCGCAAGCGCGCAAGCAGAAAAAGTGTGACCTAGCCAGGGCTGCTTTTCCTAAGCACTCGTCGGCGCTTTGGCCGCGACGAGGCCGAGGGCGCCTCGCGTAAGTCACCAACTACAGAGCGGATATATTCGCTCTGAAGCCAGCCTAAGCTGCGAACGTAGCCTTCGGCTGCTTTCGTGCTCCGAGCTGACATCTCCTCGAACTTCTTCATCCGCTCGACCAGTGTGCCGTTGTGCTGGTGCAAGAAGCCTTCGAAGTACTGTCGGTCAGGCAGCCCAATGATCATCAGGTCGCTCAGCTTGGTGGCGCGCGACAGCATGACGTACAAAGCCAGCCCATAGTCGGCCTCCTTCATCCATGACGGCTGCGTCAAGAACGCGACCAGTCCACGGCGGGCAGTCACGCCCTGAAGCCCGAAGTGCGTGAGCACCTCCCTTGGCGCCAGCGGCACCTCAGGCAGACGAAAGCGCCTGAATTCACACTTCGCATTCCATGGTGTTTGCCACCCTGAGAGCCCACTCGGATTTGCCCCCCCCCCCTAGCCTGCTTGCGCACAACGTTGAACTTCGGCTGCTTGCCGACCTGAACAGCAAAGGCATTGCTGTCGCTCACAGGCGCCACAAAGAAATGACCTTTGGGAGTCTCGGCCGCCGCGGGCAGCTGCAGCTGCGAGTACTCGCGGTCGTCCACCTCCACAAGCACACCGAGCGGCTGGTAGCGCAGCACCACGCACGCCGAGCGACTATCCACCGGAGGCTCTTTGGGGTGCAGCTCAATGCGCCGGATTATGCAAGGTCCCTGGTCAACATCGGCTCGGGCAAGATGCACGAGATGCGCGCCTTCATGCCAACAAACAGCGGGCACATGCCTATGAGATACCCGGTCTTCGTCATGTTCACCACTTTCAGCGCGGCGCTTGCCTGCTCGGCCGAAAGGCTGCGGCCGCCAGTGGGCTTGTCGATGGCCTGCGCAAAGTTGAGCTGCTGGCCTGCAGCACGAGCTTCCATGGCGGCCCGCACGTGCTGCAGGCGAGCGACTTGCTCCCATGAAAAGCCTCCCCAGTAAGCCGTCAGAAACTGCTCCTTGGCGATGTCTGACGACAAGCTTTCCGATTGCAGAGCTCGTGCCCGCAGCAGCGCCCAAAGGTCATCGGGCATGGTAGTGCCTTGCCGCACATGCGTCAAGATGCGCACCAGAGCTTGCCCGGACTCGCAAGAAGAAAATCGCCCGGTTCCCGTGAAGTGCGCAACTGTGCGCGCTGAGTTCTTGAACAGGAGGCGGCCCAGCTCTGAGGCGTTGCTGACTTCAGCGCCGGGGGCATCTTCTGCGTCGTCTGGCAGGGCTGTCTCTACCGCAGAGACAGCCTCCTGCCACTCGCAGAGACTCTTCTGCGCCGCGGGCCGGAGCTGCATGAAGTCGCCCGTTGGACGCCGACCGGCGCACGGCCGAACCACTCCTGCAAGTAGCAGGAAAGGTCCAGCCCCAGGGCGTCGCCTTGCTGCAGGGCGAGGCGATAGCCCGTCGCGTGGTACACATGCGGCGGCGTCATGGACAACTTGTCAAGCACACAAGCGCTGGCCCTGACGATGCGCTTCTCCAGGGCGTCGTTCTTGCCCTTCTGCGGTCCAGGCCAGCGTTCGGGTTCACGTTGGCCAACTTGTGCAAGGTCCTCACCTCTGGGCCAAGCAGCCGCACGGCGGCGTGCGTGGGGGCCCAGCGACGAATCCCTCTTCGCCAAAGAAATGGCGAAAGAGAGGTCGCAGGACCTGAGTGTAAGCCCAAGTCTTGCCGCTGCCGCCAGCACCCAGCCACAGGCAGTTGCAGCGCTCCGGGGCCTGGCCGTCTGCCCTGACACTGCTGGCATCCGTGCGCGTCGCCCACATCTGGTCAATCACGTGGACGACAGGCGCCACGGCGCGGACTTGCTGACCGTTCAGGGTGTGCTCCTGCAAGGAAAGCAAGTGCACGAATCCGGCTACAGCGCCCTTCAACATAACAAGCACCGCCTCTTGCAGCTAACAAAGTGTACACAAGCCCTTTCGCCAGCTTGAGGGCATACTCGCTGGGCCGCAGATTCTTCGCATTCAGTGCTGCGAGAAAAGGATCTACTGCGAGCTCAGGAGCAGCGTTGTCGCCTTGGCCAGGCTCGTTGAAGTCCCCGCCTTCCTCGCCCTCATCCTCTCCGCCTGGCAGCAGCCCACGCACAAACAAATACAAGAGAGCCGCAAAAGGCATTGGCTTTCCAAGGCCCACCCGCGAAATCAAAGCTCAAAAGCTCAAAAAAACGTATCACGCTGCTTTTAGACAAGCTTCGCGAGCCTCTAGTCAGCCTTTCCAGGTAGCGACGCTGTTGGTCAAAGACAGCTTCCGCTGCGCCATGCGTCCACTCTCGGCGCGCACCTGCGCCGCTGAGAGCATCCGGCGCAGCAGTCGCTCGCACGTCCGGCAAGCCGCCGAGCCCTTCAACCACGCGCTTCAGGCAGTAGAGAGCTTCTTTGGTCCTGTTCTCCCGACCAGCCATCGCGCTCTTCCACCCGTCGTCTCGGAATAAAACCTCAGACAACGACTGCATGGATACGGCGTGTTCAGCGCACTCCATTCTGTCGATGGCGTCTTCGTGCTCCAGGTCATCACCCAAATCATCACCTTCGATATCCACTGCCCCCGCGTCGTCCTGCCAGAACGGTGTATATAAGCAGCAACCAAACACAACAGATACATCTCGGCGGCGACTGCGTACTTCCTTGAAAGTAGGTAAACAGTCATTTCTACATATGTCTGCAAAAAAAAGCAAGACCGAATGCGCCTCGGCTTCATCCTCCTCCGCCTTGGCAACGTAGGCGAAGCGCTCCGCCCTGCGCTGGCTGCTGCTGACTTGCCTCGCAGAGTTGTGCAGGCGAACGCGCTCCAGCCATGTGTCCTGCACATAACACATGTGCTCCAGCGGAGTGAGCTGGCTGTAGTGAAAGCCAGGGGAGACGTCCCGAACCAGCAGATGCGCTCGTGAATACGAGGCAAATCGTAGAAAGCACTGCGGCGTCCTGGCATGAGCCTGCCCCAGCACCGCATCAGAAAGCAGGCGCCGCCGGCACCTTGCAGCGGAGTAGCACCGACAGCGTGCCCGAACTCACGAGCTTCCGCAGACGACGACGCGCCTGCGGACTCCAGATTTCGCAAGACTGCGTCCTCTGAAGATGCACGCGCGCCGTCGACGCAGAGCTCGTCTCTCTCTCTCTCTCAAGGCCGCTGGAAACCACTCTCGGATACCTATCAGGTCCCGCACATAGGGGACAGAGGCGCCAGCCAGTAGCCTCTCCCGCGCGCAAGCTTTGCGCAGCTGCATGCAAGCCTTCCAATGCCTCCACATCGGGGAGAAGCGACATCGCAGAAAGCCCTCCGACTCTCGTGGCTCCAGACTGTGACATTCGAAGCACCTCCACGACTCTGCGCACTCCGATGCGCTTTGGCACCGAGGAAATGGAAAAGACAGCCCAAGCGCGTAGCAGGCGTACTTCTCCTTTTCGGTCTCTGCGGGCAAGCGCAGATCCATCGGCACCACCACGTTGTCATCCGCCACGCGGAGCTCCTGGAGCGTAGCACAACGCTAGCATTATTTCCCTGGCGTAACACAGGCACAACACATGCATAGCGCAACAAAGGCAAATGTGTAGGCTTCATCCCACGACAGTTCAAGCTGGAGGCGGGACAGACAAACTTACGCGCTACGACCTTCTGCGCGCAGGTTTTTCCGAAGGCTGGTGATGCGGGCGATGCTGGCGATGTTGCTGATGCGCGCACAATCCTCTCCCTACAAATGGAGCTAGGAGGCGGGAAAAAAAAACTCGCGCGCTGCGACCTGGCGCGCGCGGGTTTTTTCCAAGGGCTGGCGGCGCTGGCGACGCAGGCGATGCTGCGGATGCGCGCGCGACGCTGCTTGCGGGATGGCGCGCGCAGTCTTACGAACTATCTTGTGTTAGTCAGATGAAGCGCTTGCGAATGTGTGCCCCCCTCCACGTGACCATCATTTCCTACTCAAGCCCGAACCCCACGGCTCGAGATTTTCACCGTTGCGCTTAGCTAACACTCCCCCGCGCCTGCAGTGAAGAAGAGTAGTGCGCGTAGTGCTCCTCGAAGGGAAAGTAGCGCACGTAGTCAGCACGCCCAGCCCTGCTGCAAGCAACTCGCCGCACGAAGCGTGAGTAGTTCACCAGAGACATGCACGCCAGCACAGCGCTGGACCCTCGATGCACGTAGTCGTCCTTCTGGTTGTGCGACACGACTTGCGACTGCCGACGGGGCTCGCCAGGAGGGCGGCCTGCGTCATCGTCTTCGAGGTCAGCCACTTCCTGAATCGGCAGCGCGTCTGCTTCCCCGCCCTCCGCGGGCTCCAGAGGCATGACGCGCAAATGAGGCGCGCGCAAGGCTGCAGACTCGACGGCGTGCTGGCGACACCTCATGATGGTGTATGGAACGAAGCGGAAGAACATGTTGTAGCCGCCGTAGCTCACCAGCTGCTCTTGCTGGAACAGGAGCTGGTACGCCATCTCGCCGTTGGACTTGGCCACGCACCGCTGCATGCCAAAGGCCAGACGCCTTAAGACGCTCAGGGCACGAGGACGCAGAGCAGGCTGCGCAGCCACGCCCTCTATAGCCTGGTCTGCCTCGCCCGCCTCCTGGCCTTGACGCTCTGCTTCTTCCGCCTCTAGTCGTTGAATTCCAGCGTAAAGCTCGGGCAGCAGAGACCGAGATACCTCGAACTTCTTGGAAGCGTACTCGCCCGTGTAGAACTGCACGTCCTGCGGGTCGCGGCTTGAGTCAAATAATTCAAGAAACGCATGAAACACACGAGTGAGAACATCACTTCAAAGACTTACCTCGCTGGATTCAAAATGATGTCCTGCATGTCTCGAAATATGTCAATGATCAATTTGTGGAGGCACGCGTCCAGGTGACGGTTCTCAGAAGCACGGTGAGGAGGCGCGCCACTCTCGTCGGCTTCTTCCTCTGACTGCTGCCGCCCGGCCTGTGCCATCAGCATCCCGAGGTCCTCGCTGCAGAGAGCCCGCCCGAGATACTTCACATCCACGTTGCACCGCATGCACGCTTGCGCGATCGGGCTGGACATTCCCTCGAAAGGATGGTCTCTCTGAGGCTGGTAGACGTGCGGGCTCTCGTTCTTGGATGCTTCCTGCTGCGGCAAGGCGTCACGAGATCGAGGGAGAGCGGCAAAGCGAGCCTGCGGAACGCGAGGCCAGCCCTTGCAACACTTGATGCGCACCTTCTCCGCGCCGCTGGCATCCACGTCGGAGACGAGCTCCAAGTGAAAGCAGCCGAAGCGGCGCCCGCGCTTCCCTTTGGCGGCGCTCCTGGGCTGCTTCAACACAAAAAGGTGCAAGCCTACACGCAAACTATCCTAACAGCGCAACATGTTGTGAAAAACTGCTGGCTACAGTCCGGGCTCTTCTTGAAGCAAGACTTCGTGCATTTGTGGAAGTGGTTCTGGATGACCAAGCGCCTGTAGTCTTTGCAGAGCTGCCGCGACCACTCGAGGCCGGGCAGCGACTCTCCGCTGCGGCTACGACGGAGATAGGCTGGGCGAAGTGAGTTGTAGCACCCCGTCAGCCGCAGAGGGCCTGCGGCAGCACTTTCCTCGGCTGCAAGCTCATGGCCGTCCGGCTCTCTGCGACCAAGCTCGGCGTCGGCATACTGCTTTCCTGCAGTGTCGCGCTGCCTCTCAGCCAGAGGTAGCGGCAAGGCTTCCACTCCAAGCTGGGCGCGTAGCGCGAGCTGGCTGTCGTAGCGGATCCTGCTGGCCGCTTGCAGGACAGCCGCGCGCCAGCGCTCCAGCTCGATGACAACCTCGGCCCGTGCAGCGCTGGTCATCATGGCGCGCAGGCGGCTGTCCAGGTCGTGCCCCAGCAGCACGATCAAGATGCGCGGGTGCATCGATCCCCGGCCTTGTGTCTCAAGAGGGCCACGAAAGGCAGCCGTATCCCCAAAGGCGCCGGCGAAGGTCGAGGCCGCAAAGCCATCCTCGAAGTCCCGAGCCTTCCCCGCCCGGTAGCTGGCTCGGCTAAGGGGCGGCAAGGTTCCGAGCACCTCCTCGAAGAACAAGGTCATCACGAGGTCGAAGAACCGTGCCTGGGACACGGGATCTGCCGACAGGATGCGGCGCATGACTGGCAAAGGCGGCAGCATGGGCTCTTCCAGATCCCAGTTGAGGCACGCTTCCACAGACTGGGTGCGCAGCTGCAGGAGCAAGGCCGCCCTGGAGTCTGCGAGGTTGGGCGTGACGAAGAGGTGGGAGTTGCCGTAGTGCCAGCCGGCTGCGTGCCCGCGAAGTCGGATTTGACTACGGTGACCTTCCGTGCCCAGCACACTGGAGCTAGCCTGCAGCACGCTGCCGAGCGCACGCTTCAGCGAGACATCCACCTCTGGAGATCGCAGCAACTCCCGGATGTCCGCCTTCTCGCCGTGTATGGCCATGGCTCGCAGCAGCTGCTCCGCGCTGACAGAGGCGATGACCGAGCAGTGTCGTCCGAAGCCGCTGCGCTTGACGTACGCCTTGGAAGTGCGCATGAGTGACAGCCTGCGGTTGACGTCGTACATGACCAATCGCATGTGCTGGGCCAACAAACACACCTTTCCAACAGACACAGTTTCATGGGCTACGAACACTGGCGTGGAGGATACCAAACGCCAAAAGTTGATAAACGCACTAGCGCTTGCCGCGGCACGGACAGACTCCATCGAGGCAGCGGCGGTCCTCGCCGTAGACCAGCTCCTCGCGTAGCAGCAGGTAGCGAAAGACTTCCGCGGCTTCCATGCTGGTCTCCCGCTTCACAAAAGGCACGCCGTCGCCCCAGGGGAAGAGGTCCGGGAACGCCATGGCCCACGTTGCTGGCTGGAACATGTTCATGGGGGTGTCCCTGGACGGCACGACGAGCTTCTGCGGGCGGCTCTCGAACATCTGAGCCTGGGCGTGCCGCTCTTGTTGAACGCCTCCAGCAGCAAGCGTCTGCACCCTCTGGATGCGACGGAGGACCCGCTGCTCCTGCGCTCCCTCGCGCCCCAGAAGGCCAATGCCGTCGGGCTGCTGCTCGCCAACCTCGTTCTGGGCTCGGCTGCGCAGGACTGCCTCAGTGTCGGTGTAAAACTGGCGAGGTTTCCGGCGACAAACGTCCTCCACGTCACGACAAACTCGAAGCCACCGATTGCTCTCGCCCGAGTCGTCGTTGAGGCCGACTATGCTGGACACCAAGTGACCTGGCACGGCACTAACGTTCAAGAGGCTGCTATGTTTGTGCGCGCGCCCATAACAAACGCGTCCAGAAGAGCATTCGCAGAACTTGCCTTGTGTCGCACGTGGCTACTTGAACAAACCCTGTCTGACCAAGCCTGAGTCGGAGTGCGCCCTAGAAGAGCCAGCAGGAGGGTTTCGAAAGACGTCGTCTCCCTCCGCGCGCTCATCTTCTTGAGGCTGTTGCTCCGTCTCCTCGTCGTCTTCTTGATCTTGTCCTTGGGCGTCAGCTGGGCCCTTCTGCAAAAGCTCGCGGGCCAAGTAGCTCCCAGCTGCCGTTTCCAACACGCAGCCTTCGAGAGCGCTGCAGTCGGCGTCGCCGTGTGGAAAGCGGCTCAAGTCCACTGCGGCCGAGGCGTAGTACAGAGAGGTCTTGCGGAGCTTCTCCACCGCAGCGGCATACTCGTCTCTCGGAGCCTGCAATAGCTTGCTAGCCTTCAGCTCGTTCTTCTTCTGGCCGACCAAAACGACGAACAAGATGTTCTCCGCCATGTCTTGCTCCTTTGGGGGGAGCGTCGTCTCGACAGCTGTCGGGCCAGCCTGCGGCAGGAAGATCGTGTTGCCGATGTAGCCCTTCTGCCGCTCAGCGTGGGGAAGTGACAGTGGCTGAAGAACCGTCACTTGCATGCAGACTCGTGCCAGAGGAAGCAGCCGCTTGGTCCCGGGAGAGAGGTTCGACAGTGCCGCGGAAGTGTCAGCACCGACGACTTCAAGCTGCTGCGGCAATCTCTGCAGACCGGACAAGGCTCGCAAGGTGAAGCCGGCGTGCGACGGCGATGCAGGAGGAGCAGCTCGCCCGGCTCGCCCTCCATGTAAGGGTGCTCGACTGCCGAAGCGCGTAGTTCAGCCATAGCCTCTTCCGACTGGGCAAGGTGTGGCCACCGCTCCGCGTAGCGGGCAACGCCAAACAAGCGGCAAAGCCTGTGCTGCTGACTGAGTGACACAGTTTCCGCACCAGCTGGCACTTCTATGGAGGACATGTCTTCATCCGGGGGCTGGAAGAGCACCAGCGGGTAGAGCTCGTTGGCCCAAAAGCGACGAGCGCACACCATGCAGCCCCCTTCAGCTCGGCCAGAATCCATACCAGGAGGGCAGCGCAGCCGCTCATCGAAGTTGGCCGCGACTACGCGTTGACGGCTCATCCCAGGCACCTGAGTGACAGCAAACTTACAACGCAAACAAATCTGGAGCACCATTTGCACAAGAGCTCTGTGGAAAAAAAATCGCTGTCGGCGACAAGGCTCTACAGGACCAGCGTGCTCTGCTAGGGCAAGAACCTTCTTGCGGTACTCGACGAAGCCACGATCTACGTCCACCGTCTGCGCGGAGTGCTTGCTCACGATGTGTTGCTTCAGATCTGCTAGGCCAGGGCAGCTAAAATCGCAGAGACGGCAGCAGTATCGCTCGGCCACGACCGACAAGTCGTCTGGGAACTCGTACAGCAGGCGGCGTGACAAAGCTTCCAGCACTGCAGGCATGCTTGGCGAGCAATCCAGCAAAGCAGCAGCTCGCTCAAGCCTACGTGCAAGACACAACTGGTAGTCCTGCAAAACCTTCAATGTCTCACTCGCAACTTCGTCCATGTCCTGAAGCAACTGGTCCAGAGGCAAACTGCTGCTTGCGAGGCCCGTCCTCTCGCCAGCCTGGGATGCCGAAGACCAATGCCCGCTCCGCTGCGGAGCGCCAAAGAACGCCTGCTTGCGAGTCTGCGCCCTCCGCGAGGCAATCCAGGGCAAAAGCTGCCAGCGGAGCAAAGTCCGCCGGATAGGCTTTCTTCAAGGCCTTGAGGCGGGCGCTGGCACCGCTCGTCTGGTACCTCTCAACACGCTTGGCCAGCTGCGGATGCTCCGAGGACGGGATGCGGGAGCAGCCCTCGACCACTTGCCAAGCTATCAGGTCATCCCGCAGCTGACGCTCAGTGTCGATGCCGTCCTCGCCGCCCCTTGCCTCGGCGACCGCAATGGGGCTGCGCAGGTCACGAACGCCAATGCTAGCCAGAGGATGTAGAGCTCCGCCGCCAAGAACCAGGCAAATGCTGACCAATCTTCCGACTTCCGCACGTCTTTGAAGGTCTGGGACCATCTGCAAGTTCCTCCCTGCTCCGAGCGTCGGTCCCAACCATACCGGCGCATCAGGGCCCGCAGCAGCGCAAACTTGCGGGACCGGTACTTGTGCTTCAGCATGCGCAGGACCGCCTGCGGTCAGACATCTCAAGAACAATTGAAACATACAGGCGACCTCGAAGCTCGCCCCCTTTCTTGCGCGAGGCATTTTTTCCCCCGGAAAAGGGCTTCGTCCCACGATAAATGAAGCTAGAAGGCGGTACAGAGAAACTTGCGCGCTGCGACCTGGCACGTGCGGGTTTTTCCGAAGGCGGGCGATGCTGGTGATGCTGGCGATGCTGGCGATGTTGCTGCTGTGCGTGTGATGATGCTCGCGGGATAGCTTGCGCGGGCTTACGAGCTATCTTGCGTTAGTCAGGTTGCGCTTGCAAATGTGTGCCCCCCTCACTTCCTACTCAAACCCGAACCTGACTAGTCAAGATTTTGACCCGCTGCAGTCACCCAAGCCGGTGCCAGCAAGCTGTCGCAGCTGCACGGCGGTCTGCTTGGCCAGCTCCTCGCGCAGCCAGCCAGCTCCCCGTGCGGCAAAGCCTTCTCGCATAGAGTCCAGCAGCTGCTGCGACGCGGTGGCCACAGGATCCTGAGCCACAACGACACAAAAGATGCGAGTCGCAACTACACAAAAGATGCCCCAACACTGGCCTATCATAGCCAATGTGATCGAATTGTTTTATGCCCCAGGACTGACCTATGCTGTGCAAACCACATGGACATCGGCTTCAACGGGACAACGCCACAGGAGGTCTGCGCAGCAACAGCAGCCCAACTGAGCAACGCGGCGTCGTTCCCTCATCGCGCCTGCTCCTCGGAAATGTGCTGCGCCACCTTCTCCAGCAGCTCCGCTTTGGACATGTTGCGTCCAGCTTCACGTTGCTGCACGCCCGCGGTGCCAGCAAGCTGTCGCAGCTGCACGGCGGTCTGCTTGGCCAGCTCCTCGCGGAGGAGCCAGCTCCCCGTGCGGCAAAGCCTTCTCGCAGAGTATCCAGTAGCTGCTGCGACTCGGTGGCCACAGGATCCTGAGCCACAACTACACAAAAGATGCCCCAAGAGTTGCTAATCATTAAATACACAATGTTATCGAACTGCTCTAGGCCCCGGGACTGGCCTATAGCTAATGTTATCGAATACCGAAGCTTCGCTGGTCGTGCATTCACTCGTGCGTTCACTTGCTAACCCGCAAAACTCAACATGCATGGCTGAAGCACGACAATGCGAAGCAGGTGAAGCGACGTGCATCCTGTGCCTCTGTGTCTTGCTCCTGTCTGGGCCCTGCCTGCTCCTTGGACAGCCGCTGCAGCGCGTCACCATCGCCGCGCGCCATGCAAGCAATACACTCGATGCGGCGGTTTTACTACACTCTACCGATGCCCAACACGCTCGGCGCGGTGGCTTCGATCTGGCGAGCTGTAGAAAATGTAGCTGCTGCTGGCTAGTCTTGCTCTAATGCTCTACATGTGGGGCTCCGAAAATATGCTGCCGACGGCGCAAAAGCAAAAGCATGTCTCAAGGTAAACCGAGCCTCAACTCATGCGGATCCTCAACTCAAGTGTGCACGCAGTGCTCCGAAAACTATCGGAACGGCTGCCGGGCGCAAAGGCTGTTGCTGAGAAGTCTTGCTTCAATGCTGCATGTGGAAATGTGCCAAACACTCTTTGCAAACACTGCAGGTAAATTTGACTTCGCCCTGAAGGACGGCGCTGCCCACGAAACAAAAAGAAACAAGCCAATAGCAACCGGCTCCTGCCCGAGTCGGACACAAAAATCGCTATGTCATGAAGGCGTATGTTTCTGCAAAGCAGGCTCGCGTAACTTAGCTCTGCGCAAAATGGCTCTGCGCAACTTGGCGCGCTGCTACCTGGCGCGCGCAAGCTACTTTACGCGAGTGGCTCTGCGCAACTTGGCTCTATAAAGCGTGGCTCTGCGCGAGTCTGCTCAGCGCAATGTGCTTTGCTCAAGATGCGCTGCATGATTAGTTGCTCTCTGCACGCTGCTGCACGCAAGTGCTCTGCGCAGGTTGCTCTGCGGAAGTGCTCTGCGCCAGTTGCTCCGTGCGAGCGCTTTGCGCATGTGCCCTGTGCAAGTTGGTCTGTGCAAGTTGGTCTGTGCAAGTTGCTCTGCGCAAGTGCTGTGTGCAAGTGCTCTGTGCAATTCGCAGAGCGCAAGTTGCTCTGTGCAAGTGACTCTGCGCAAGTTTCTCTGCGCAAGTGCTGCCGGAGCTGTGGGAATGTACTTCGCGTACTCTTTTTGTACTTAAAAGTTGCGATTGTCCAGCCGGAGCTGCCGGAATGTGCTCCGCGTACTACGTTGTACTTAAAAATTGCGATTTTCCAACCGGAGCTGCAGGAGCACGCTCCGCGTACTACGTGTGTACTTAAAAGCTGCGACTTTCAAGCCGGAGCTGCCGCGGACCAGGGGGGAATCGAACCCGCGACCGCGGGATTGCGAAAGCAGGCGCGCAAACCACGAGACAACTTCCAAAGGCCGTTTCGCGACCAAGAATGTTGCACGGCGCCACAGCGAGAGCACTTCGACACGCACAATCTCCGCAGAGGGTTCGCCGAGACTAAGACAAATTCGCACGGCGCCACAGCGAGAGCGCTTCGACGCGCACGATCTCCGCAGAGGGTCGCGCGCGCGCCGCAGAAATGGTAAAAAGTCCTCAGTTTTTGAACCTCGACCACGCGAATCTCCGCAGAGGGTCGCGAGCGGCCAGCAGAAATCGCAAAAAGTCCTCAGTTTTTGAACCTCGACCACGCGAATCTCCGCAGAGGGTCGCGCGCGGCCAGCAGAAATCGTAAAAAGTCCGCAGTTTTTGAACCTCGACCACGCGAATCTCCGCAGAGGGTCGCGCGCGCACCGCAGAAATCGTAAAAAGTCTGCAGTTTTTGAACCTCGACCACGCGAATCTCCGCAGAGGGTCGCGCGGGCATGCTAAAAATCGTAAAAAGTCCGCAGTTTTTTGACCTCGACCACGCGAATCTCCGCAGAGGGTCGCAATCCCGAGCGACGATCAAACTCCCGCCCCGGCGCCTTAGAAACCTAAACTAACTTACATAGCTGCTAACGCCGAAGCTCTAAGCTCTACCTAACCTTGGCTCTGTGTAACTTGGCTCTATGTAACTTGGCTCTATGTAACTTGGCTCTATGTAACTTGGCTCTATGTAACTTGGCTCTATGTACTTGGCTCTATGTACTTGGCTCTAACTTGGCTCTATGTAACTTGGCTCTATGTAACTTGGCTCTATGTCTTGGCTCTACTTGGCTCTAACTTGGCTCTATGTAACTTGGCTCTAACTTGGCTCTAACTTGGCTCTAACTAACTTGGCTCTATGTAACTTGGCTCTATGTAACTTGGCTCTATGTAACTTGGCTCTATGTAACTTGGCTCTATGTAACTTGGCTCTATGTAACTTGGCTCTATGTAACTTGGCTCTATGTAACTTGGCTCTATGTAACTTGGCTCTATGTAACTTGGCTCTATGTAACTTGGCTCTATGTAACTTGGCTCTATGTAACTTGGCTCTATGTAACTTGGCTCTATGTAACTTGGCTCTATGTAACTTGGCTCTATGTAACTTGGCTCTATGTAACTTGGCTCTATGTAACTTGGCTCTATGTAACTTGGCTTGGCTCTATGTAACTTGGCTCTATGTAACTTGGCTCTATGTAACTTGGCTCTATGTAACTTGGCTCTATGTAACTTGGCTCTATGTAACTTGGCTCTATGTAACTTGGCTCTATGTAACTTGGCTCTATGTAACTTGGCTCTATGTAACTTGGCTCGATGTAACTTGGCTCTATGTCACTTGGCTGCATGTCACTTGGCTCTATGTCACTTCGCTCTATGTAACTTGTCCAAGGGCTCCGCACGGAAGAACCCTTCGCGATGCTTTCGGGAAAATTGGTTTGTTTCATTCTAGGCAGGTATCAGGACGCATGCTGTGATGTTCTCGTTTCTGGCTTCATCAGCTGTTGCTCAAGATTTGCCTGGAGCATTGCCTCAAAGAACTCAAAGAACTCAAAGAACCCTTGAGATTTTGCCGAGGCATGGTGCCCTCAACGACCTTGGAGGAAGCGCGAAGGCAATGGCAAAGGCGAGGGTCGCTCGTCACTTTACATGCGGCAAACTGCATACCACGCAGTGTAAGGGAGACTCAGCTGGTGAGGAGACCCAGTGGAAGGCCCAGCCTGGTTCTGCGGTCAGCTTTTCCAGATCGCGCAGGCGCCACTCGCGTCGTGCGCAATGTGCGCCTTGCCAGTGGGTTTCACTGCAAGCGACTCCAGTCCTGGAGGCCAGGCCAAAGGCTGCAAGAACTTGCCTGCGCCGGTCAGGTCTTCACTCTTGGATGTGTTCGAGAGAGCGACCTCCCCGCAAGGCAAACATAATGTGAGCTCGCAAGCAGCTCTCGTGCTGGCAGAGACCGTGTTTCAACGCTGTACCAACCGCAGACGTCACTGACTTTGCGTCAAGACACCAGCGAAGGCCGCTGCCTGCAGTGACAAACAGCTCCGGCGCAAACGCTGGGCGCGTCTCAGATGGCTGTTGCAGTCCAGCGACGGTGAGGCGCACCGCAGGCCGAGGTTTTGGCACACACGCATCCCGGGCAGACAGGCCAGTCTCGGCTTTCGGCCGCCTGATAGATGGTAAGACTGCAAGATGCGTAATGTCAATTGCGATAGCGTAATGTGGGTCCTTCTACGTCCAAGTAAGAGGCCTTTGACATGGCTCTTCGCATAGCGTTGTGTCGGTTTCACGTAGTTTGCTGCCACATTAGCCCTTGTCAAAAGGTTGCGCGCAACAGTCAAGACGTTTGAGAAAGTGCGTCTGAAGCTCCCAGCTGTTGTGCTCAAGTTGTCAAGGATGGCGGCAGCCTCCTTGTCTTGCGTGAGGGCTTTGAGTGTGCCTTACACTGCAAAAGTAACTGGGCCCGGCCCTAACAGGATGACACTCCAAAAACCTTAGTTGCTGCAAGCGAAACATCGGCGTAAGGGCATAAGGTTCTTCCGGCTGTCCTTTGCAGGCCGCGTCCTGAAAGGCAAGCAGGTGCAAGGCCAAAACTGGCGGTGACCTGTCTGCTGCGCAAAAGGCACGTGGATCACAGCCCATCCCTGGCCCCTGGCTTCAAGCTTCACTTCAATTTTTGGACTAGCGTGCCCTGGTCGAGTGCGCAAGCAGTCTGGGTGGCCCGAAGCCTGAAAAGAACCGTTGCGCAAATTATTCTTGCAGCGACTGGCTGTTGCGGCAAGGTTGGTCATATGCGACATGCTTCTGCGTCTGCCAAGTTTTCCGCTCATCAATGCTGGCTTGCGAAACAGCCTCGGCTCAGCGCCTCATTGTGGCTGGTCCTTCCCACGCACACATCGCGCGACGCAAGCAGGAACTGTGCAAGGGACACGGACTGCAACTGCTTGACAAGCTGAATGATGCCAACATGGCTGTTTGGGCTGCGGACAAACTCAATCGAACTCAGTCGACATAGGAGCGCCAGAACGCCACCATGGCGAAGAGACCGACGAACCTCTCGTGGGCAGTGAGGCGCGCGGCTCCAACGCAACTCCTCAGCTGGGGAGTCATGCGCCTCTTGTGACCAGTCGCATGGCCGCACAAAAGACCGGTGGATAGATCGCAACTTCTGTCGATCCTGATGTCCGTCACGCCTCGGCATGAGGCCTCTGGCAGCTAGGCGTTTGTAGCAGACGCTTTTGATATCTTATTTGCCTAGTCTCGGCCCGAGTCCCTCCCAGTGGTGAGACTGGGACAGCTAAGCACTCGGAGATGGCTCATGGTTGGCTGGACACCGCTGCGCCCGGCGGCAGGTTCTCTGGGGTGGTGACGCTCTCGGACGGCAACTGTGCCCAGAACCTCGTGAGGGCCCGGGTGGTACGGACATTTGGCTCCCGGACCACATCTTCGCGGAGTCCCACCTGGTCACGGTCTATCACATTGAGATC
The DNA here is from genome assembly GCA_963377175.1 of Effrenium voratum. Classification (NCBI taxonomy): domain Eukaryota; class Dinophyceae; order Suessiales; family Symbiodiniaceae; genus Effrenium; species Effrenium voratum. The sequence continues at coordinate 106,497 of CAUJNA010000564.1, read as the reverse complement.
AAGATCTTCCACAACGCGCTGGTGGGATTGCTGAGCGAGCACTCGCACACCGTGCCCCATCTCCCCTTGGGCATCCACAACTTCAAGGTCATGAAAGAGGTCTGCGCAGGCCTGGGAGGAATCTCCAATGAAGCTGCCCAAGCAGGGATTCGCACCATAGCTCACCTGGATTGGAATCCACTTGCCTGCCAATGTCTTCGCATGAACGGCGCCACCAATGTCATTCTTGGAGACCTATGTGATGATGCGCAGATCTACGGGTTGCACACAGCAGGACACCTTCACCGCACGCTGCTGGCTTCGGGATTTCCGTGTCAGCCTTACTCCCGGCAGGGAGATGGATATGGAGCCGAGGACCCGCGGGCATCCGCCTTTTGGGGGACCTTGAGAGCCTGCTGGCTCATGCAATCAGCTGGCCTCATTCTCGAGTGCGTGGCCACGGTGGAACGATTCCCCTTCATCATGAAGAATCTCATGGAGCTGGCCAAGTTGATGAACTTTCAGGTCAGGACCACCATCCTCTCCTTACAGGCGCAATGGCCCGCTCGTCGAGATCGCTGGTGGGCTTTGCTAGCCCCAGCTGACTTCAATCTGGAGAACTTTGCTACTTGGCCGTGTACCTCTTCACATTCCACCATCGAGCACATCATTCCTCGATGGCCGCTATGGAGCCTAGCTGAGGAAAAATGCCTGGCACTCACCGCTCATCAGCGCGAGCACTATGACGACCCGCAGCTTGGTACAGATGTGAGGCTCTTGGAGCTCACGTCTATCTGCCCTACCATTTTGCACTCTTACTCCAATGCTCTGCAAACCTGTCCCTGTGGATGCAGACAGAGGCCCTTCTGCCGAGATCGCCTGCTTCCAGGAGGATTGCGTGCCTTCTACGTCATCTCCCAGGTCCTTGACACGCCACGCTACCTTCACGTTCAAGAAGCAGCCCTCATGCTCACCATCCCGTTGACCATGAAGTACCCTGGAGACGCTCGAACAGGCCTCTGCCTACTGGGACAATCAGCCGCACCACTTCAAGCCCTTTGGGTAGCAGCCCATTTGGTCCGCGCCACTCAGGAGTTTTTCCATCGGGAACCACTCTGCAGTCCTGACCTCATGCTCAACCAGTATACAAGGAGTTGCTGCTCTTTCAACGATACCACACCTGGACTACCGACGATACCCATGCTACTCGGCACATCAATGTCATTGATGAGGGTCTCCTTCACATCAACCTGCTCCGGGAGGGACATCAAACAGTCCAGGACTTCCTCGAGGCCGAGGAAAAGCTGCATGGGGAGAGGTCGCTCACTTTGTGGGATGGTCCTTACCCTCTCCCACCTTCGGTACCACTTCAAGACCAAGGACGGTATGGGCCTTACCGACTTCGACGAGCACATGAAGTCTTCACTGCCAACGGACATCAAGGTCCTGGACTCAGCAATCAGCACATCCGCACTGAGCTCAATCTACTCGCGCGTGCACACGGTGAACTCGGAGGGTCTCCGATCTACCTCATTGACCCAGACCTTGGCACCCAATATGCCTCTTTGGAACCTCATGCGTCAGTTCCTCTTTGCACCGACCTAGTCCTTCTTCGCAATTTTTGCCTACCAGGGACACTGGGCTCTACTCGGCGGAAGTGCGGACACTGACGAATTCCACGCGGTCATCTATGATGGGATGCCAGGACGTGCACTACCTGGAGGCCACAATCTTGTGCGGCATCTCTCTCGGAGGTGGAGCATGCCATGCCGCTCCATCGCGCTCTCCATGCTGTTCCGCCAGGAGGACGACTTCACCTGCGGCACGATCGCCTTGGCTCATGCCTTGACCTTACCTACTACCAGCCCATTCTCACTGCCCACTTCCACATCCTCGAGACCAGCACCCCGTCTTCTGGGCTGGTTGGCTACGGACCCTTGCCTGCTGAGGATTTGGTCGTTCACAGCTGGCTGAACTGCTGGTCGACAAGGGCGTACCCCTTGAGCATGTAGCTGATCGTGCTCAACAAGCACTCAAGAAGCTCCCTCGCTCGGATGTTCAACAAGCACTGCAATCAAAGCATCCATGGGCAGCTCTGAAAGCCCTGGGCTCGCGACCCACTATCAACTACATGTGGATCCAGCACGACGAACTGCTCGCCAAGATCAAGCAGAAAGGAGCGCAGCAATATGGCCTTCAAATCTCCGCATCCCACAAGAAGAAAGGCGGTGCGACACCTGGGCAACACCCCGTGCAGGTTAGCCCCGACGACCTTGAGCTTATTCCCAAGTCCTTTCTTGCGGATGACGGCTCGGCCATTGAGCAGATCGCATTTCAGCGCATTGCTAAAGGCCAAGCTGGTTTGGCCTTTGCCACCGTGCAGGATATCACCCCATATCTTCGCGATGGGCAAATTGTCAGCCAAGGGCCACTCGCAGTGCTCACCACGCTCAACATCCCGCACGAGCTGGCGGGCATCCTCCCGGTCATCGACCTGGTCTTTCCAGCTGTCCTGATCAAGGGCTCACTGATCCAGCTCGGCACAGTGCACATCAACCGCGAGAAGTACAAGAATGCCCCGGACATCGCGCCCATGGTCACCTGCACTCTCAAGCTGACCGTGTACCGTGACCAACTGCCCACCCAGGTCAACTGGTCCACTTTCTGCGAAGGTCCCATGAAGACTGCCATGAAGCTGCAGCCGATCCTCAACCTCTGCCACACCCCTGGATGCGGGGACTCATGCCCCCATTTTCATGGCCCTGTTGATGAAGACCTGGAGAGAGTCGTTCTTGACCTTTGGGGTCGTCACTGGGCTGGGCACAATGGCAGCAAAGCTACCCCGGAGAAAGCGCAGACCTGGAGCGCACTGCTCCGTATCCCCAGCGTTGCCCAGATCACCTTGCTGAGCAGCTCAGGCTCCTACGGTCTGCACTCCGACCCTCGAGAGTCTTCGGGACGTGCCCCATGCCCTAACTACGGTGTGGTGTGGTTACCCAACACGCCCCACTCCGACGCACTCCACAAGCTCAAGACCACCGACAAGGCGATCTCCCTCATCCGCTTCAACGACAGGTATGGAATCCGGTTCGCCAAGGACACTCTTGCTGCGGCCAAGCACTAACCGGACGAGCCGTTCAACCCAGTCACCGTGACAGAGCTCTACAGGCTCCACCCTCTGCCCTTTGGGGTCCAACGTCAAGGGCTGATCAAGACCTTGAAAAGCTGGAATTGGGTCGCCAAACCTATCCAGCCAGCCAGGGGCGACGCTTCAGGAGCCGCCTGGGAAGTCGGAGCAGCTACACCACCGCCATCCAATGTCCTTCCTGGCCAACACGGGGACGTTGTGATCACAAAGATTCGATCCACCCAAAGGGTTGTCGAGCCCAAGCACCTCATCGCCTCCAACAAGACCCAGCAGTTCTTGCGGAAACAGACCCAGGGGGCTACTCAGCCCACTGATCCATGGATCGCCGGAACTCTGCTTGGAACAATCAGGGCGCACCGGCCTCAAAAGGCTCTACCATCCCCTCAGACAAGCTGCAGCAGGTTGAACAACGCCTACGCTCTGAATTTCAAAATTCCATCCGCAAGGAGATCGAGGATCAGCAAACCCACACCACCTGGGACATGGACACCTCCGACTTTGCAATGTCTTCCGGGGACCCTCGCATCAACAAGTTGGAATCAGACGTGGCGGAACTCCGGCAGCACCACTCACGCTATGAACAGCTCTTCAACGAAGCTGCACTTGCCAACCAGCACACTCAGAGACAAATCTACGATGTCTCGGCACAAGTCACGCAGCAGCAGCAGGAGATCTCCACCCTCAGCAATACCGTCGCAACCCAGAGCAGCCAGCTCAGCGAGGATATGGCACGTGGCTTTGCGAATCTGGAGGCTCCTCCAGAAGAAGCCCCGGACCGAGTGACTAGGTCACCAAGGGCTCGACCCTGGCGCAGGTCGAGTGCCTAGGCCTATGAGGCGCCGCGACCCTGGCACCCTCCTCCTCATGCTCTTCAACTTCTTGATCACTCCAAGCCACGGGATGCTCATCAACCGAGATCCCTGGACCCTGACAACTGGGATGCCAAAGGACCTCACCCCATCTGGTCTCAATGACCATTGCCGGGACACCGCCTACGGGAACCACACCGGTACTACGTGCACGCCGAAGCCTTCTGCTGCTTCGCCGTCATGGGCAATGCACTCAGGGCTTCTTGATCGAGTGCATGCCCACATTCGTCAACCGCTGGGTGACTACACCAGTAGCTTCCCCAGCCATTTCCCTCATGAGCATCACCACCCTGACCACTTGGACAAGGCTGAAGACCTCTGCATCACCGGGCAGCCTACCGTGAGTACGCTGATGCAGATCTGCGCAACAACACCAGCCTCGCCCTCCTCTACCTCATCTCTGCACGAGATGTCCTGGATGAACTCTTTGCCATCCCACCTCGAAGAATCCGATCCATATCAAGAGCATTTGCCCTTTTCCTCTACTACCACATCAGCTGGATCGACCTCACCGAGACTTGCCTTTTTGGCACTTTTTGGGCTCCGGCCATCCAGTCTGCGCTGTGCCTGGTTCTTCTTGCTCAGCGCGGTTCGCCGCGGTATTGGGTCCGGCGCAGACTGGTTACTGCCGATGTGGCCAACCTCTCTTCCTTTTTGGCTCCTTGTGCATCGCTTTGGTGAGGCCCATCACCCAGGGCCTCTTCTTCGGATCGGGACAGTGAATCCCAGTGGAGTCCTCGGCAAGGCGGAAACTCCTCACTCTTCCTTGTGGGATTTGGAATGTGGCGGAGACACACTTATCCCTCCCGGCTGTTCGCCCATTTGTTGGGCGACTTCGAGCTGGAGCCCAACAGGATCACCGCCGACTTCGAGTACTTCACGGGGCACTTGCCCCTGTCAGAGCCAGATCCACCTACGCAGGGACCTGGACCGGAGTGCTTCAGATGATAGACGCCCCAGCCAGGAAGCTACACCTGCCGTGGCCTGACGGCGAACCTTGGCCGGGTCATGACCACCCTCATCTCCATCGGCAACCTCTCAGTCACGGGCACATGCCTATATGGATGGCCCACAAGTCCATCGTGGCCTGCTGCACGGGCGGCCACCAACGCCATGCTCAGCCGGCTCTCCTCTGAGCTCATCATGGGCCGCGCAGGCTACCAGTTTATAGCTGGAGACTTCAACCACACAGACCTCCCTGAGCTCCTTCTCTGGCGGCACGCAGGGTGGATTGAAATTCAGGACCTTCAGGAAAGTCTCACGGGCCAGTCTCCCCAACCTACATACCGGGGCATTTCCAGGCCCGACAGGATCTATCTGTCGCCGGAGCTGGCCGCTACCTTCCGCTCCTGCCACTTCCAACAAGCCTTTGCTGATCATGGAGCACTCTGGGGAGAGTTTCTTCTACCTGATACCACAGAGACCTTGTGGACCTGGCCTTTGCCTGCTCGCATACCTTGGGAGCAAGTGGACCTACCCAGCTACTACGACCAAGCCGATGACCCACCACCACTCAACAAGGCAGACCTCACCCAGAGCTACGGACAAACCTGTGCAGCTCTGGAATCCAGCGTTCTTCAACACTTACTTGCCCACCAACGCCAAGGTCTACCTTCTGCCTCTAGTGGCCGGGGACAACGCCTTCAACCTATCCGCCTTCAGCGGCAGGCTCCCACAGCCCGTCCCAGTCGGCAAGGAGAAGTCCAAGCCTCGTCAGATCTACTTGGCCGATCCGTCTCCGTCATTTCAAGCAGCTTCGACGCTTGCAAAGCCTACTACATGCTCTGCGAGCTGGAGGGCGGGACATTCATCACCAGATCTACCAGCTCGACACCTGGACCGCGATCAAAACAGCAACCGGCTTCCACCCCGATTTCCTTCAGTGGTGGCCAACCAGAAAGCACCGCCTACAAGGCAGTCCAGAACACCTACCACACCACATCCCCAACCTCTCCATGCTGGAGCAGATTTACACCGACTTCTACAACAACTTTCGTTCCTTCGAGAGTTGGAACATTCGGCAACGAGCAAAATGTACTCGTGCGAAAGTGCAGCAGTGCCAGCACCTTGCCTTTCGCTGTATCCAGCCCGTTTCCAAACCTGCCATGGACTGGCTCCACTCCCATGATGAAGCTACCATCCTGGCCGTCTCTGAAGACGGCACTCGCATTTTGGTCGACTCAGAGCTTGAAGCTGCCCCAATTGCCACCTGGCACGTTGATGGAGTGCCGGCCACTGTCATCGCCCACTCTGGTACTACCTTTGAGGTCGACACGGACCTTATCTTGGTCCCTGGGCAGACGCTTCAATGTGAACGGCACCTCACGCAAGAAGAGCAACTCCATCAAGAACTCCATACGTTCTGGAAGGCAAGGTGGAACACTCTCCAAGAAGTCCCCGCTGAAGCATGGAGTCGCATCACTGCCTTCATTCGTGCCTACATCCCACCTGGAACCTTGCGGCTCCCTTCACTGCAACTCCAGAATTGGACGGCAGCCCTTCATCGTTTCAAGGACTACTCCGCTCGCGGCGCTGACGGCCTGGGACATGCGGATCTTCGCCTTATGCCGGACAACTACAAGGAATCCTTCCTCCACATCTTTCAGGCGGTTGAACATGGTCACGCCTGGCCGAAACAACTCCTACTGGGCCTTGCAAAGGGTCTGGCCAAAACCCCGGAGGCTTCAACCGTTGACCACTTCCGCCCCATTGTGGTCATGAGTATGCTTTACCGAGCTTGGTCCAGTACACGAGCCCGTCAGATTCTGCGCCAACTTGGAGACCAACTGGACCTTCCTACTTATGGCTTTCTGCCGCATCGCAAAACTCGACAAGCCTGGCTTCCCATCCAAGCCATGATCGAATTGTGCGGCCAAGAAGATCGTCCACTGCTGGGGTATGTCAGCGACATCCGCAAGGCGTTCAATCATTTGCCACGTCGACATGTTCAGGCCCTAGCCCATCATGCTGGACTACCGAGATCCTTTACCAAGGCATGGCATGACCTATTCAGGGATACCGTCGGGGCTCCCCTTCAGTCAAACAATGGCTACTGTGAAGGATGCGCACTGAGCTGTGTTGCGATGACCTTCATCAGCATGGCCCTTCACCGTTATCAGGCCGTGTACGCCCCGGCATCTGTATGCATTTCCTTTGTCGACAACATCGAACAGATTGCGCTCACCCTGGGAGACCTGCTCACCTCGATCATCACACAGGAATCTTTCCTCGAGCTCTTCCAGCTGTCCATCGACAAGGACAAAACGTATGATGCTTGGGCGCTACAACCCAAAGACCGTCGGGCTCTACAATCACTGCAGCACAGAGTCTCTGTCCAGGAGCGCGACCTTGGTGGCCTCATGACCTACGGCAAGCACCGGAGAACCTCATTTCATGACCAAATCATTGCGGGAGTACGTCCATGCTGGCAGCAATTACGGAACTCCAACATGCACGGCCACAACAAGATCTTGGTTGTCTACCAAGCCCTTTGGCCACGGATCTTTCATTCAGCTTGCATTTCCGACCTGGGTACTGCGCATGTTCAGCAAATTGCGCTCCGCAGCCGTCAAGGCCTTGGGCCACGCCAAGCCTGGTGCCAATCCGGGTATTCGGCTGGGATTGTTGCATACCACAACATTGCTGGACCCGGGCTTCTACCAGCTTTGGACTGTTCTTCAAGACTTTCGCAGAGTCGTGACTAAGATGCCATCCCTGTTGGACACCTGGAGTGAGTTTATGGCAGGATTCACCGGAAATCTGGGAGCTGGACCACTCAACGTTGCTACGTCAACTCGGTCCTATTGGATGGCGCATCGAACTACCTCCTCTCCTCATCGACCACGATGACGTACTGCACAATCTTTTGGACATTTCCAATGCGGGTTTGTACAGCCTCTTGGAGGACGCATGGCACCAGCTCATCGCACACGGAGTCGCTCACCGTCCAGATTTTGCTGGACTCCATGGGGTTGATCATGCGCTTTGTCAACATTCAGTTCGGACCCTTTCTGCTTTGGAGACGGCTCGGGTCAATGCCCTTCGAGAAGGATCATTTTACACCTCCGCCCAACAGAGCAAGTATGACAACCTCAACTCAGGCCTTTGCTGTGGGATGCCTGATGCAGCCGCTCACCGTTGCCTATCTTGCAATGCACTCCGCCATGTTCATGATCGACATCCTGAGGCGCTTCAACTCTGGCATGAAGTGCCGCATTGCGTGCGAGAGCACCTTCTACCCCCTCGCAATCCTCTTTTCCGGCAGGTCAAAACTTTGCTACATGCCCTTCCAATCACGGGAGAATATTTTGAGTTCTTGGCAAATCCAGGCGAAGAGGTGCACATTTTTACAGACGGTTCTTGCAGTATTGAGCCACTGCCGGACCTACGCCTTGCAGGATGGTCTGTCATCTCAGCTACACATGGCCGTCCCATTTGTTGCGATGCCCTAGCAGGTATGCCACAAACCATCAACCGCGCCGAGCTCACCGCCGTGGTTACTGCAGCACAGTGGGTCCGCAAATGTGGAGCAACCGGCTTTGTGTGGACCGACTCGGCATATGTTGCGCGTGGCACATGGCGCCTTCAGGCCGATCCCAGTGATTCACCCGGATCAAATCAGGATTTGTGGCGGTTGCTACGTCATGAACTGGATGAGCTTCCAGCCCGGCTTTTTGTGCGGCATATTCCTGGCCATCAAGATCCGACGCAGTGTGACGATCCGGTTGCCTCGTGGTCCAGTCACTGGAACGACCAGGCTGACCTTGCGGCTAAAGCCGCCAACAATCACCGCTCCACTGATGCTTTCACTGCAGCCCAACACCACATGGAAGCCTCTCTGGGTAAACTTCAGAGGCTGCACCTGGATATTGCAGAAGCAACCCAACGCCGTCAACCCGCTGGAGATGAAGATGAGGATGACCCCTCGACTACTGAAGTCGGCCCCGTTGTACACAGAGCCATCGCATGCACAGATTGGGTGGCACAGATTCCACCTAACTTTGCGCATTGCGCACAGGGGCATGAATTCACCAAGCGATTCGGGCTGGATTTCACCGCCAAGGTCGCTGCATGGCTCATCACTGAGCACCAACAAGCTGAGCATCCCATCCATCTTTCCTGGTTGGAACTTGTTTTCGCCCTGAAGCATGACCATGTGCCCTTCCCGGTTTTGGTGTCCTCTCAACAAGGGGAGCTCTGGAAAGATGCCTCAGCCTTTTCGTCTTACGCCCGAACCCAATCAACGGTTGCTGGCGACTTGAGGGTTGTTCGTTCCTTCTTTCGCCTTTTTGGTTCCCTGTGCAATTGGGACATCGGGGAAATCCGCGGTCTCAATTTGAGCCGCCTTCGGGTGGGACCATCGCAGAATGGTCTTTCCATTTCCGTTTCTCGGCGGGCGCTTCAGGGTCTTGAGGCCGCCCTGCTCTGTTTTACGGCCGCGCGGCCTATTCGCACGACAAATGACCTGGCCCGTCCACAGTGATGGGTTGACTGAACCTGCGCGCCGCACTGCACTCTGCCGTGCGCGCGCCCCAGACAGTGCGAATGATATCTTATTTGCCTAGTTAAATCGTCTTTGAAAGCTCATCCCTATATCCAGACTATATCCACTAGATCTTTTGTGACGTGGGATTGGGTCACTTGATGGCTCATCGCCATCAGGTCGCCGTCGCCCGGGTTGCAACTTAGATAAGCTGGGCCCGTTGCTTCCTTACCGAAGGTTGCCTTTAGAGTCAAGCAGCAAGAAAGGGGCAAGTGCCTTTGTTTGAGGCAGCATTTGGAAGTCGATGCCTTTCTGGCTTGCCGCAATCCAACAAGCGAATGAGTCAGTTTGGAAGGGTCCTTTTGGACTGCCAGTAGGTGAGTCAAACTCAGGATCACCTCCTCCAGAAATTGGAGCTCTGCTACCATGACATCGAGCTGCTGCAGGCCTGCACGCGTACGCACAACTATGTTCTGCTGTCAAGCTGGGGTTCGCGCGTTTCTCCTTGTTCGCAGGAAGGCACGTCCAAGTGAGTTCCCTTTCGATGTTGAAGGAAGCCTTGTTCACCCTCAATACCAAGATGACACTTGCAAATCGAATCCGGCGGGTTGGGGCTGACCAACCAATGTGGCACTTGTAAATCAAACTGGGCAGACAGGTGCATCGGGGTTGTTCAGGGGCCCCTCAATTGCCAACCTATTTGTTGACTTCCCAAAGTGGCAGTTTGTTTCATTGGCGCCCATCGGAAAGACAGTCGCCCAAAAGAACAAAAGCAATTTCTCTGGGAGGTAACATGGGCCAATAGCTTTCTGCCTTGCTGGCTGCCTTGCTGAGTTTCCCACCAGCAGAACCTCTCTGGCTGTATTGGCCAATCGGTTGGACAGGTTTGCCCCTTCGCCGTCTAAGGGGCCGCTGCTAAACCCTGGTTGTTTCGCGGCTTTGACGAATCAGCGGCCCCGTTTGAGACAGTTGGGGTGTGGCTTTAGCGCATTCATTTTGGAGTTGTTTTTGATTGTACCCATATTCTGAGATCTCCCCGTCGGAACACCCATTCCCGGGATCGTCCTGACAGTGGTTCTTTTTATTTACACACATTTGCAAAGAAAGGACGGAGTTTCATCCGAGTTGCTTTGATGAGAGTCAGCAGGTGTTGCAGGACAGGAGTTTTCGCAGTGTTTGACTTGGTTGAGGGAACCTGGCCTCCTACGAATCCTTCGCATCTATAATTCATGTGTCAAGTGTTTGAATGATTCGTAGGCGCCGTGCAAGACTTGCATTGCAAGGTATGACTTTTAGCGCTTGCATGTTCATTGAAGTCAATAGTTCGTGATGGTAGATCTCTACACTGAAATAGTCACCAGATGCCAGTTTTGGCGCCAGGGGTACCTGCAGGAGGCTCTTCAGCAGGTGGGGTGTTGCAACCGGCCGGCCCCCCTTTCACAGTATGTTCCTTGGTCAAAAGCAAAAACAGTTTTCGTCGGGATGGTCATGGACCCCTTTGTCGGGGTTTCGGCTCAGGGGAACCATGGCGTGCTATCTTTCAACAGCGCCACCCTGCGACAGACGCTCGCGAGAGATGGCCTGGCCCACAAAAGGTGACCAGGGCACACATGGGGGGTCGCGCTCTCGTCATACATCAAAAACTCTTACTGTAGTTGTCCGCATTCTGAAGTTTGTAATTCCACAAACAGACCACGCGATTCGGGTCATTTGCCTCGTTGGCAAATTAGGTGCTACCTTGTAAGCAGTTTCATCAACTTGGCCAAAGGCTGACAAAAGCAAGGGCGGGAGGGTCGGACAGCCAAGGCAGAGAGGTGGCTGCAAAAGTTTGACAAAGCAGGCAGTTGCCAACAGGGTTGCTTCCCTCGGAAGCCACCTAGAGGCTGGGTGAGGAATGGCGGAAATATATCACCACAAGGGTCGACTCCGAGAGAAGTAGCAGTGCAGAAACATGGGAGTCAGATGAACAACTTAGATTTGGAGCAAGACAGCACGAGACGTGTTTGGGATGTGTCCTTTGCGCTCTGCCTTGCGTTGTCAAGCCGCATTAGTTGGATCGTCATTCGTCAAACATGATGTTTACCATCTGGATTCATTTGTCACGACACGATCCAGCTTCACCCCTCTCATGCCTCATGCCTCATGTCGCACTTCGGGTTTGGTTCCGTGGGCATTGTCCCGTTTGCCTTTGGAACATTACGGCTGTTTGAATTTGCCAAAGCATAGTTCGGCTGTTTGAATTTGGATCCCGTCAGGCGAATGGAATCGATGACGATTTAGGCGCGGGCCGCCAGCGTTTTCACCGCATCTGGACGTGCGTGCAATGGGCGGGGCCACAAAGTCGGCCCAAAATGGGTAGCTTACGATTGAAGGGAACTCATTTTGGGACAGGGGGCTCCGGAACTCATTTTGTTTTCTTGGGACAATATGGGGCTCCGTGCCAGCGCTTCGGACCGCGAGCCCAACTCAAAACCTGGGTCATTCGACGGGCTGTGGTTTCCAAGCGATTCTGCTGATAGGTTTTGGGCTTTGACCAAAAAAGGGTATGCCTTTTCAAGCCCTTGAATCAAGAATGATCAAACATGAGGCATCCAAGGTACGAGATCTTTGCCTCAAGAGCCACGCCTGGTGCCTTTTGCCAGCTGAGCTGGACGAGCTGGACATGTGGAGCTGGCAGCAGTTTTGGCGACGCGAACTCCCTGCCTTGCCAACCAGCACCCTAACTCAGCAACTCAGCAACTCTTGGGAAATGCCGTCAGCCTCTTTTAGTGATAGCCTTCAGGTCTTAGTTTGTTTGCATAGACCAGCCTGCTATGTTTCTCTTGGAAGCTATTTGAATCACCATCCGTTTGACCAAGTTGACAAGATAGTCTCTCGCTGCTGAGTTGACGTTGGAGGCTGATCCCTCATTCAGTTCAGCCCTCGCAGAGCGCGAGGGCCGTCCAAAAAAAGCGTGTGGCGCATGTGTTCAATCCCGTTGCACTGGCATCCAAGACCCAATGTCGAGCCAAGTTGACCCGCCTTGAAAGGCAATCGTGACGGCACTTTAAAGGGCCGTGTTGAATAAACGGGTAAAGAAACCCGATGTGGCCATCAGAAATCGCTACAAGAACCGACACTTAAACATTTGCGCAAGATTCGTTTCCGCTTGCACTGCATGCAAGCGGATGTGCCAGAGTAGATTGTGAACTTGTTGCGAGAAAGAACGGCCAGTTTAGAGCAACCAATGAAAGCCACTTTGTTTGCAGTCTTCCGGCGTGATACCTTGGTTGTCGACAGACAAGGAAACTTGCAGAGAGAAGGAGGGACCGCAAAGGCTAAAGATGAACACTGCAGAAGTCGGATGTGGGAATGTGCAAGAAGCAAGGCCATCTAACGGAAACCAATATGTAGCCGTCTGGAACTTTGTAAGTTTGACGCAGTTTCATGCGTACAGCAAACAATGGCAACAAGGATCCCGACCTTTGTGAGAGATAGAGTCTGCAGGGTTTGTCTCAAAAGAGAGATGTTTCTTTGGATTCCTGCTGACCCATCAAAAGGAGAGGCTGAAAAAACGGCAAGCTCCATGGCAGATGGGTGTCCCATCCGGCCCCAGCCCTGTTTCCTTGATTTGTTCAGCGGCACCTTTGTTTCATTTTGTTTGGTTGGTTTCCAGCTAAAAGTGATCCCCGAACTGGGGAGGCCGTTTCCCAAACCTCAGCAGAAAGATTGAACGATCCCCTTACCCTAAAGATGAGACTCGCGGAGCCCGTAGATCCTTCTTTGAGTTAGGAGAACCCTGCTTGCGGTGGTTTGAACGCCTTTTTGGGTTGGTCCCTAGTGTGGGACAGTCCGGGGTTCCCCTAAAGTGCATTGATTCGCTCAAGACAAATCATTTCCCCTTGTCATTTTCGAGGGGAAATGGTGACAGGCACAGCAATACAAATGGAAGGAGAGCGCAATACCCCCAAGATTCACACTTGGTCACGCTACCGCGGATGGGCACCTTTGTCAGAGAGAGACTTTAGGGGGCCCCTTGCTTCTAAATGCTGTAGGTTTTAAATATCCATGTTGGTTTTCAAGGAATGGCCTTGTCCAGAACGTAAAATCCCAGCGTTTCGGTTTGCATTTTTAAGATTAGCAGTCCCCCCCCCCCCACCCAAACAAAAAGAGCGTGGTGTTCCGAATGTTTAAGGTATTTATGAAGACATATTCATCGATGTTATACTTGTTTAACCATTCATGTTGCGATCAACACGTGCGTGAAAAGTAACAACAGTCGACGCAAGTGACTCGAATTGAACACCGAGCACCGACTCATGGATTGATTGCACGATTTGACTGCAGTGTTGCATACCGTAGCCATTTTGGCCATGAAATTTGTATACCGACATTCCCGCCTTCACCTTCAGCTCGCCATGGCCAACTTCACCCTGGCGGACATCGATGAGTATTACCCGGATTTCGAGGGCCACATCCTACCAACCGCTGTCAGCGAGGGCCACATCTTGTCCAACAATCAGGTTTGCGCACCCCTGGTGCAACACCAGCGCCTAAATCCACCTTCCGCTGCGAGAACCTTCGTCTGGAGTTCGTTGAGGAGAGATTGCTACCGTCACCTTCGCCAACAAGGCCACCGGACGCCTTCTGTGACAAGGCGGACGCTTGTTACCACGCCCGCGGCGTCTCCACCCTCCACGCCGACCGCTGGCGTGGCTTCGGTTCGCCCACCACACTCCGGCCAACGACGGCGTCGGCGTCCAGGACGAACTCTCTCACGAATGCCGCTTTGTGTCGCGCGAGGAGGCCCACAGAAGGATGCCCTTGATCGTGGCCACGGTCCACTAGTCCGCCGTGAGGAAGTTGGACCGTGTCCCGCCTCATTTCCCGCCAAAATTGCTTGAAGGTCGTTGGGCTGTCGCCGGAATCGACGGGCATGGGGGGGGGGGTGCGGGTAGATGCCAAAGTCGCTCAGGCGCCAGAGGAAGTTTTGCGGGAAGTCTGGGAACTTGGTGCGGAGCTGGTGGTGTAGCCTTACGTGGCTGATTGCAAGGGATGACATCTCTTTGCAAGGTGGCAGCAGCAGATGCCTGTGGGCAGAAGCGGCAGCCTCCCGCCCCGACACCGGTTCATGAACATGCCAGGTTTCAAAAAGAGCAGTTCCTCACATGCGACGGCCACAACAAGACCGTGCGTCGAGGCTCTGAGGCAAGCCTGGACCGGCCTGCCCCGATAACCAAGAGACCTCGCGGCAGATTGCGGGCGTTGTGGAACGACTTTTTTCTGCACAGCGCCTTCTGGATCACACAGACTCCAACAAGGCACGCCTGCCTGCCACCGCGAGGATGCCTCAATTCAGCCACGCGAACCACACAACGCAGCTGGCAACACGAAACGGGTAGGTGTAAGAAGGTCCAGGCCAAACCCAAACAGAACTTGCACGGGTCATGTTTCAAATTCGCAGAGGTTTCCCCCTTCCACCACACCCCAGACCGCTACGTCCGATGTGCCCAGACCAATCCCAACACCGACAGACAACTTCACGTCTGGGGGTTTCACTCATGCCTCTAGTGCCTATGGATTGAGAAATCGATTTCGCATCAAACGGAGTTGGGGCGGAGAACATCCACTCCCTTTCAATGCCTTCCTGTGCAACCTTTTGCCTTGCAGTCTCGAATTTGTTGTACTCACCTTGAGACACGGATGTCCAAGAGACACCATCAATGACTCGAGCGATTCGAAGATCAGCCAACAGGTACGATTTCACACATTCGAGGACATGTGCTGAAATAGTGCACTGCTGCCGGTCGCAGCGTATCTTGCTGGAGCGGTTCGTTGTTTTAAACACACTCCTCGACATAAGCATGATTTATGTGTTTCAACTGTTTCATCAACTTCTTCGGAAAGCTTGAGTAGCAAGCGAGCCAGAGTTAACAGAACGCTTTGTTTAACAACAAAAGCACAGCAACCTATTTCCCCAGATAGCTGAAAGCTATAGGGGTTCTAACTTCTAGTAAAGAAGGCAATGTGATTGCGGTGCTGTTTGCTGGTGATACTTTTGCAAGATTGACGGCAGGGTGCTTGGGCATGCAGATTGCGTGCTGGTGCAGGTGCTGTTTTCGGGCGCTGCGTGGGGCGCTGCTTGAGGCGCCAGTGACGGCGCGGGTGCATTTCTGCGAGATCGACGGCCGAGTGCTTTGGGAGGTGCCGTTTGGGGGTGCTGTCTGGCGCGGGCGCACTTTTGCGATTGATGGCAGAGTGCTGGTGGCCATGCAGTCTGGGGTGCTGATGGGGGTGGTTTTGGGGAGCTGGTGACGGGCGTGGGCGCGTTTTGCGAGCGGAGGGGGCATGCAGTTTGGCGTGCTAGCGCAGGTGCTGTTTTGGCACAGTTGCTGCTTTGGGGAAGGCCAGGTGTGTTTTTGCGAGATTGACGGCAGGGTGCTAGAAGGCATGAAATCTGGGAATTCTTGTGGAGGTGCTGTTTTGGGATGCTGTTCGGGGTCTTGCTTGAGGTGCTCTTCTGGCAGTGCGGTTAGAGTTGCTGGCGTGCAATCGTTGGCACGTGTTTCGCTATCTGGGGTCTATGCTGGTGTAATTGTCTTTATAATTATCAATCCGCAAAAAAGACGCCCAAGTTTAGGCATGGCTGTGGAGTGGTCACACGTCGTGGTTGCTGGAACCAATAGGCTTTCTTTTGGGCCGCCAGGCTTTCAGTGAGGCCAGAGCTGCTGCCCTCGGGCACCGAGGCCCCGGAAACCTGGCGCTTTGCTCGCTGCTTCTCTTGCTAAAGACGGGGGTGCTTCCTGCGCTTGCTATGCTCTTGCTGTTCTTTTGTTCTTGCTTCTTGTTTTGGGGGAGTGTTCTTTGTCAAAACCTTCACACTCAGCCAACCAGCAAGGACAAGCCCATGTCAGTGTGTTTCTGTGGCCTCCATGAGCAAGAGCGTAAATTGGCGTCTTCGGAACACCGCCCAGGAAGGAAAGCAAGTCCTCTGGTTGATGCGTGACGCATTCCCAAACAGAATGCTGTGATGGATCACCCGAAGCTGCCTCGCCCTTGCGCGACACAACAGGGGGCAGGGGGCCCGAACCTAAATCAAGTTTAACGCGCCGAAGGCCGAACAAGCCAGCGCAGCAAAGGCAATACATGAGCAAGTTAATGGAAACGCATTGTGGGAGACCAGACCCCTTGCGCTTCTGAGAAGGACAGCGGAGGGCCGGTCGCTGCCTGAACATTTGATGCAGACTCCTTTGCTCCCAGCCTCTCAACGTGCCGATGGCCGAAGGTTAAGATAGGTCTTAGGTTGTTGCCACAAGAGGCTTGAAGTGCTTCTCGACGTTCCCATTGGCCACCCCAACCCTCGTTGCTTTGAGGCAAGCCCTCACTTGTTTTTTGTTGGGGGCGGGGCGCCTCTATGATGCTGCCACGCCAGGCGTAGCATGCCGGGCTCAACACCAACAGGCACCCCATTATAGAAGATCATGTTTGTGGCAGCTTGTCTGAAGCCCCCAGCGTGTAGTTGGGGATTTTTTGAGTTTTGGGCCTTGCCGGATTCGCCATTGATTGTGTTAAAAATGAGTGTTGGACGTTGCCCTTTAAAATCATGCGGGCGCAGGTCCCACTTGGCACACGTCCAAAGTTGGTGTGGTAGCCACTGATGCAGAGCTCATTGCCAGCAAGTCGCCTGGGAAGCTGTATCCAAACTCTCATGCCCAAAAACTTTTCCTCGGTTGCAGCGGCTTGGAGAGACATGGGACTGGGAGCTTGCGCGTTTCAAAATGATCGTTCTTTTCCCCCTATGGGCAAGAGCCGCATAAATTCACAGCACTTCCCGCAACTGAGATGCCTGTCCTGGCGACTCTAGTCAGAATCAAATGTCCCTTCCTGGTGCTTTTTGGATTGCATTTGTTTCTTAAAGGTGACTCCTTAGCTGTCAACTAGAAGCAAGAGATGCCTCTCAGCAACTTTTCTTCATCTGGGTGTTTCCAGTCAGGAGACGCCTGGTGAGTGTTGCTTTGGTTTCCGTTTCCGGGGCTGACAGACACGGCCGCTGGAAGAGCAGTGGGTCATGGATGTGGAGGCGACGCGGCTTGCCGGAAAGGGCGGGGGAACATTTCAGCTTACTGCTGATTTGGCAGGTTTCCCTGACGTGGTGAAATGTTTGGATGGGACTTGCGCATGATTCCCATTTCAAAAGAGGAGAGAGCTAGTTGGGGACGCAGGAATTTCTCCTGGGATTTGACTCCGTTGGGATGACCTCCTTGCGAAGTGGGCTTCTTGGGTGAACCACTTTGCCGTGGCTGTTCGTTCAGTTGGCCGTGGGCAAAAGAGCCAACGGGAATCAAACGTGTAGAGGAGTTCAAAGTTTGCGAATGTCGTACCTTTTGTTTACAATTCCTGAGTCGCGGAAAGCCGGGGTCGACGAATGATGTCGACGACGTCATGGCTCTGCAGCTGTCCTTGTTTGTTCGCGAACTAGCTGTTCCGCTTTTGCAGCATCTTGGAGTTGCGCAGAAACAAGCTCTGTCTTCTGGGGCTACAGAGCTCCAAAGCCGCATCAACACTAGTGAGGCACCTGATTGAGCCTTGCTTCAACTGGAGAGTGGCGCTACCAGATGTTGATTTTTCATGATGACTGAGTATGTAAACTCGCGACGGTGTTGGGTCCTGGTGAGTCCTTGTGAGTCCTTGCGCCATGTGCGTTACGCTGACATGCGGCAAACAAACTGCGCTACGTGCTTGGTCCAAGGCGTGAAGGGAGGGCGGAAAGGAGGGTTTGGGACGAAGCTGTCCCTTTGGTTGCGCTGGGACGAAGCTTCGAGCTGCTCCGCACCTCGGCCTTTAGGCCTGACAAACGCATCAGTGCGTAGTTCATAGCGCTTACCTTTTCAAAATACAGTGCAAAGTAGGGCCCCAAGCCCCAGCCTTGAGTTTTCCAGAGTCGTTGAAGCGTGCTATGAGTAAACGTATCGTCCGCACACTCACAGTGAATTGTCCTGAGCGGTTTCTTGAAGAGTGCCTCTCGCCAGCCTTGCCAACATAAAGCGCTGAGGCTGCACCCATCATCGAGCAGAGCGGCGCGGCTTTGACGGACCAGGATTGCCACGTCGACATCGGGAACCGTTTTTGTTTGAACGCCCTAAAAAAATAGACACCTGAGAGGCTGACTGTGCGCTGTACCGTCATCATCGTGGGTAGAAACTAAGACCTAATAACTAGTCAGGCCGATAACTTCGCCCCTGGTCGGTGGCTGGGGCAAGGGCAAACGGGGCGGGGGCGGTAACAACTGGAGCGGCGAAAAGTGGAGACTGGGACTGGGGAGGGTGGCAAGGCGGCTACCCAGGCTACGACGATGGCCGCGTTTTGGATTCATGGCAAACAAGCCTTGTGGACGGAGGCCGCGGCGCAGCCTCCGGCCTTGTTGCCCTGCGGCCGCGCCTTGGCAAACTTGCCATGACTGGTGATTGGTGGAGGGGGCAGCCAACGATTGATGGCCGGCCGGTGCTTGGTGGAGCTCCCCTGGTTGAGGAATTCCTGGAGAACCTGATGCTGCTGGTTGCAAACGTACAGGCGCCGCGTGTACCGTGGAAAGCTCCGCATCTTCGAGCACAGGCCCTTTCTCGTCCGGGAATATCCCAAATTTGACAAGAACCTCCTCAATGCCACACAGTTCCTCACACTCTTCGACAAAGAAGAGAAGCCAAGCCTATAGTATTCTTCAGGGTTGGTGCGACGGTGTTTTCATGGCATTGCGAGCACCCGGCAGCGGCAGTGGCAAGAGCAAGCTGATCCTCGAAGGAAGGAACTGCACAGCGGCTGTGAACAGTTCTTTCAGCACACAGCAAGGAAGTTTCCGGACCAGATCGCTAAAATGAATGCTGCGCCAAAAGTGATGCTTTGCAAGGACTGGGTTCCAACTTGTCTTGTGTGTTTACTATAATTTGAATAGTTCAACCAGCCTTGTCCAGTTCAATTTCGAGGCTACAATTTCTTGTTCAACTCAAAATTCATCCGTTAAGACACTGATCACTGTCAGCTCAGTTTGGCAGCAGGAATCCGATGATGACACTGGCCCAGTCGTCCTTCAACGTCACAAGTTGCCCTGGCCCTTAGCCTCCCCCATCAAGATCGACAATGCAATGAAAGATGAGGCGCAGAGGGCAGAACAACGGGAAAGGGCGGATCAGACACTACAGCCGATCTCAATGTCAGCAACTGGTTCTGGATGAAATGTCAGGGAAACAGAAGCGCCCGTGCCCTTCTGACAATGAGCCAGTGAGAAAAATGTGTCTGATGTTGACAGTGCGGTTGATTGGGGGACGACATCGGCGAGGACCTCGAAGACTTGGTGTCGGCCAAAGAGGAAGACGACGATGAAGAGACGGCGCAAGATGACTTGCCGGGCGTCTTGCCGACAGTTTGCCGGCAAGTCACCCGGCAAGAAGGCAAAGACGCCGCTCAGACTACTGCCCAACCGCGGCGGGCGGCGCCCGCTTCACCGCCGCCGCCCAAGCGGAGCAGCGGGACACCCAGCGGCAAACCCATGAAACCTGCGCCCAAAATTAAGCCGCCGCCATTGAGTTGATAGCAAAGCTAGCAGCAGCATCCCCTCAGCTATCAGCAGCGCCCTCGCGGCGGCCATCGTCAACTCAGCAAGCAACAGCAGCCCAGCAGCGGCGGCAAACACCGCCACCACCGCCAAAACCGCCGCCGCCGCCAGACTTACAGCTGATGGCCCCTATCCCGTGGCAACGCTGATGTGCTCAGCTCAGAGACACCCTAGCCCAGGACAGTCTCGGTCGCAGCCGTTTGTGGAAGTCAAATATGCAGTTGAAGAGCGCAGCCAACAGCTGCGAGGGACCATGCCAACACATTGCGCCTCTCCCGAAGATCTTGAATGCCAGGAAGGGTGAGTGTCAATCGACGATGCCCGCACGCAACCACTACACCATTCTATATACCGCGACAGGCTTCAAGCGGGCCCTCCAGATTGAGGCCTTCCTCTACAACCTGCAGAACCTCTATCACTTTGGCTGGCGAGTGAAGTTTTTTGATTCGGAATCTAGATGGAGGCCTTCTGCCACCCTTTCATAGAGGAAGGCTACCTCACCGTCGTGCTCGCTTCTGAAACGCAGGACTGGCGCTCGCCGACGGCAAAGCTGTGCGGCGCTGCCAGCTGCAATGGCCGCCAACTTTTTTAAGGAGACCACCTTCCTTACAACATGGGTTCGTTAACAGTTATGCAGTTATAGTCTACTATACCAGTTAGCAGCAGTTAACTTGACTTATCAGTTTGCTTGTTTTTAGTTTTTTAGCTATTCTAGTTAGCAGAAAATGGGAATTTTGCAAATAGCATGTTAGCTTGGAAAAAGCTGTTAAGAGCATGGTTATTGAAACAAAATTGGTTTTCACGCGTAAACGGTGACGCTTATGTGTGTGTGTCTATTTTGATTATTCTGAGTTTGGTTGGAGTGCAGTTGGTTCACGTGATTGCGCGGCTGAGCCGCGCATTTCGGCAAAAGAAAATGCTTGATTCTATGAAATAGAAATAATAGTGTGTATATATATATATGTGAGAATAGGTACACACATCAGTTGCATAAATACAGTGCGCGCGATAAATGTGTAATTATGCAGCCGGGCTGTTTACGCGGCATGGCTGCGCAAGCGCTGCGACTTGTTTTTTGACTCCAGGCACAGCAGAGATTGATCCGTCTCCCACACGCACCAGCACGGGTGCAAAGCTTCCCGGACGCACAGCTCCATCACAGTCTTCATGTTGGCGCTGAGTGTCCACCACGACGCGCCAGCCGAAGCGCGCGCCTTACAACAACAACACAATCCGGACAACCCCACATGCGCATTTTTTAAGGGAATGGCTCTCTGGTGGCCATGCGATAATGACTGAGTGAGTGAGTGAGTGAGTGAGTGAGTGAGTGAGTGAGTGAGTGAGTGGCCACGGGGTAGTGCTCGGTCACTAGTAGAGCGCTCTCTTCTTTTGCTCGCGAGGCAGAGTCAGGCGCTAGATTATTCACGGCTTCCTCTTCTTCAGGCAGCTGGAAGTCCAATAAGCCTGAGCTCGAGCGCGACTCCGTTGCCAGTTGCAACGCGCGCGAGGTGGCAAGCATAGCCTGCGTCAACTGCATCTGCGCAACTGCGCGATCTTGTTTTGACTGTGCTGGCTGGCTGCAGAAAGCAGGCTGGTGCCGGTCGAAACTCAAACCTCGCATGCTCTGCGTGATGTGAAGCGCACGTGCTGCCTGTCAAAACCCCAACGCAACATTGGAAGCAACAGCTTACTGCCGATCGTCTTGCCACACTTCTCAATCCGAATTGCCTGTCAGTCCTTCCTTTCCAGCATCCTGTAAGCAAGCCAAATCAACTTCTGCCTCTCCTCGAGATGCTCGGCCTGGACCCATGATGGTATTCTACTGGCATCTGTATACCAACAGATCAATTCTTGCAAACACGTGTTATATTATATAAGTTGACCCTGTGTGTGTGTTGTTTCGATCTGGGCAATAAGCAGCTGACAATCCTGGTAGTAGCCAGAACGTGCTGCAGTAAACAGAACGCACAATCTTCGAAATGCGGCTATGCTATCTTATCTTAATGGTTGACCCTTGTGTCTGCGCCGCCTCCAATTCTTCCCGGAAGCATCGCGAAGGGTTCTTCTTCTAAAAACGGCTGCAAACTTCACCTGCCAACTTCTCATGTCAACTTTTCGAGAGTTATTTCACCTGCCAACTTCTCTTGCCAACTTTTCGAGAGTTATTTCATCTGCCAACTTCTCATGCCAACTTTTCGAGAGTTACTTCACCTGCCAACTTCTCATGCCAACTTTTCGAGAGTTACTTCACCTGCCAACTTCTCATGCCAGCTTTTCGAGAGTTACTTCACCAGCCAACTTCTTATGTCAACTTTTCGGGTGTTATCTCATTATCCTAAAAACACAAGCCAACTTTTCTTTTCTACCTTCACATCGCGGCTTTTCGGGTGTTATCTCATTATCCTAAAAGCACAAGCTAGCTTTTCTTTTCTACCTTCACATCTCGACTCTTAATGCTTCTTCTTTTTCTGGCGGGCGTAGGCCCGACGGGAGCTTACGAAACGCACCCTCTGCGGAGATCGTGCGTGTCGAAGCGCTCTCGCTGTGGCGCCGTGCGAATTTGTCTTGACCTCGGCGAACCCTCTGCGAACCCTCTGCGGAGATTGTGCGTGTCGAAGCGCTCTCGCTGTGGCGCCATGCGAATTTGTCTTGACCACGGCGAACCCTCTGCGGAGATCGTGCATGTCGAAGCGCTCTCGCTGTGGCGCCGTGCGAATTTGTCTTGTCCGCGGCGAACCCTCTGCGGAGATCGCGCGTGTCGAAGCGCTCTCGCTGTGGCGCCGTGCGCATCTGTCTTGACTGCAGCGAACCCTCTGCGGAGATCGTGCGTGTCGAAGCGCTCTCGCTGTGGTGCCGTGCGAATCTGTCTTGACCCCGATGAACCCTCTGCGGGGATCGTGCGTGTCGGATCGCTCTCGCTGTGGTCCCGCGCGAATCTGTCTTGAGCCCGATATCTGCGTGTGGAAGCGCTCTCGCTGCGGCGCCGTGCGATTTTCTTGCTCGCGAAACGGCCTTTGGAAGTTGTCTCGTGGTTTGCGCGCCTGCGTTCGCAATCCCGCGGTCGCGGGTTCGATTCCCCCCTGGTCCGCGGCAGCTCCGGCTTGAAAATCGCAGCTTTTAAGTACAAACGTAGTACGCGGAGCGTGCTCCTGCAGCTCCGGCTGGAAGCTTTCGCAATCGCGGCATCGCAGGTTCGATTCCCCCTTGGCCCGCGCCAGCTCCGGCACGAAAATCGCAAGTTTTAAGTACAAAAGCAGTACGCGGCGAGCATCCCCCCAGCTCCACCGGAAAAAGAAGAACGAAGTCAGAGTCGAGAAGAGAAGGTAGAAAAGGAAAAGTTGGCTTGCGATTTTTAGGATAGTGAAGTAACGCCCGAAAAGTTTGCTTGCGCTGTACGATGCCGAAGAAACGCCCGAAAAGTTAGTTTGCGCTTTAGGATGGTGAAGTGACACTCGAAAATTTGGCTGGTGTTTTGGGACACTGCATTTACCTTGTGAAGTGAGATTGGGCAGTTGGCTGTTGTCATTGGCTTGTGAAGTGAGATTGGGCAGTTGGCTTTTGTGATTGGCTTGTGAAGTGAACTTGCGTAGTTGGATTGTGGAGTGATGGGCAGCTGACAAGAGCAATAGTAGCCAAAGCTTGGATGTCATGAGTGTCTCAGTAGCGGAGCTTGCCCACAGAATGTTTGCGGCGACAGTTGGTTAGGGCGACAGTGCTTCTTTGTGTTCGTGTTATGTTTCATTTTTGGCGGGGTGCTCCATGAGTTTGCTGTCCATGCTCATTGCTGCCTGCGCGCGCATCCATGCTCAAGGCAATCCTCCGCGCTAGTGCTGTAGAAGGTGTCGTCGCTCAGATCGCATCTTCCGAAGTGCGGGTTTGTATCCTTGGCGCGCCAATCTTTTTTTTGCGTTTTTGCAGTGCGCGGATGAACTCTCCGCGGAGATCGTGCGTGTCGAAGCGCTCTCGCTGTGGCGCCGTGCGAGTTCGTTTTAGTCTCGAACCGGTGTCAAAGCGCTCTCGCTGTGGCGTCTTCGCAATCGCGCGGTCGCGGGTTCGATTCTTCCCTGGTCCGCGGCAGCTCCGGCTCAAGCAAAACAAACATATATGTGGAGTGTACTCCTGGCGGCTCCGACCGGAAAATCGCAACCCTGAAGCGCAGACGTATAGTGCGCGGAGCACCTCCACAGCTCAGCTCAGGCTGAGCATCTTGCGCACGGATACAAGCGCCGAGCTTCTTGCGGAGAGAAACTTGCACAGAGCAACATGCACAGAACAGCTTGAAGACAGACGTCGAGCCACTTGCGTGCAGCAGCTTGCAGAGAGCAACTTGCGCGCAGCAGCCTGGAACAATGCAGCTTGCGCAGACACTGCCATGTTTCCTCGCGTAGGACGATGAGATGGAGCTCTCATGTGACCATACACATTGAGCATCGCCGCGTGCAGACACGCTCGCCGCATCGATGTAAAAAGGTGTCTCCGCGGCTGGAAGAGCGCTTGGGGAAAAATGCTTTCGGGCCAATCGTCCTCTAGTTATAGCAATAGCACGTCAAACTACACCTGGTAGGAACACTGCTAATGAGTCAGTGAGAGTGAGTCAGTGTGAGTGAATGTGAGTGAGTGTGAGTGAGTGTGAGTGAATGTGAGTGAGGGTGAGTGAGGGAGTGAGGGAGTGCGTGAGTGAGTGAGTAATGGGCCGCGAAATATACAAGCCATCTCCAAAGCGCTGCGCCTGTCACGCAAAGCGAGGCCCCCAGCCACGCGCTCGACAAGATCCAATCCCTTTAGACAGCTACCAAATGCTGCCCATGCCACGCAAACATACACCCAGCTACGAAATGCTGCCCATGCCACGCAAAGGTACACCCAGAGGCAGGAAATGCTGCGCTCACCAGGAAATTTGCAAGCCATCTCCGGGGTGCTACGCCTGTCACGCAAAACGGGACCCCCAGCCGCGCGCTCGACAACGTCCGACATCCAATCCATTTAGACAGCCACCAAATGCTGCCCATGCCACGCAAACGTACACCCAGATGCAGGAAATGCTGCGCAGGCCACGAAATCTGCAAGCCATCTCCGGGGTGCTGCGCCTGTCACGCAAAACGGGGCCCTCAGCCGCGCGCTCGACAACGTCCGACATCCAATCCATTTAGACAGCCACCAAACCTAGAGGTGCGTGTGATCGCATTTTAGGTGGCAGTGGTCAAAGGCCGAACAAGCATTTGGACGTGAAAAACGATTTGGCCGTGAAAATCCGACAAGGGCCACATGGCCGTGAAAAAGCGTGAAAAAGCCGTGCAAAAACGCCAAGTGGCCGTGAAAAAACATGAAAAACATGAAAACACAGCGCTGCACCATTTGGCCGTGAAAACGGGCAATGTCAAGGACACATTTTTTTCAAGGTCGGGAGTGGTATGACCTCCTAAAATGTGATCGAACACGCCTCCAGGAATGCTGCCCATGCCACGCAAAGGTACACCCAGATGCAGGAAATGCTGCGCAGGCCACGAAATCTGCAAGCCATCTCCGGTGCTGCGCCTGTCACGCAAAACGAAGCCCCCAGCCGTGCGCTCGACAACATCCATTCCCTGTAGACAGCTACCAAATGCTGCCCATGCCACGCAAACGTACACCCAAATGCAGGAAATGCTGCGCAACCCACGAATTTTGCGAGCCATCTCTAAAGTGCTGCGCTTGTCATGCAAAACGGGGCCCTTAGTCGCGCGCTCGACAACATCCAATCCCTTTAGACAGCTACCAAATGCTGCCCCCCAGATGCAGGAAATGCTGCGCAGGCCACGAAATTTGCGAGCCATCTCCAAAGCGCTGCACCTGTCACGCAAAGCGAGGCCCCCAGCCAAGATCCAATCCCTTTAGACAGCTACCAAATGCTGCCCGCAGGAAATGCTGCGCCCGCCACGAGATTTACAAGCCATCTCCACGGTGCTGCGCCTGTCACGCAAAACGGGGCCCCAGCCGCGCACAGACAACATCCAATCCCATTCAGCTGTTTTGCCGGCGTTTATCGCTTGGTCTGTGGTTGATTGATCTGTGCATATTATATATTATTGAACATCTGGTGTTGATCTAAGGCCCTAAGAGGGAACGCAATCTCACATGTCCCCAATCCCTGCTTTCAAGCGACTGACGGAGGGTGAAAGCTGCCACCGTAAGAAGCCATTGTTTGTGTTTTCTGCGCTTCTTAAATATTATTGCTGTCAAAGTACGGTTATCAACATTGTCAGGGTGACCAAAATATCCAGTCCACGGTCAAGTGAAATGTAGCAGCCCCCCATGCTTGCTTGCTTGCTTGCTTGCTTGCTTGCTTGCTTGCTTGCTTGCTTGCTTGCTTGCTTGCTTGCTTGCTTGCTTGCTTGCTTGCTTGTCAGTTGGGTCGTGCAACACACTGTTTGGTTGCCAGGCTCTTCGCTATCAACTTGCTTCAAAAGTCACTGCGCTGAAGCGACGCAATGGGACACATGTTTGTTGCTTGCATATTTGCGATGAATGACGACGAACAACAGGCAGCAGTTACAAAAGAGAATAACTCTGCAGCAAAGTTTTCAGGCTCAAACAGACAGGTTGGCCGCGCCTTGAACGCACACGTTTCACGAGGCGCAGCAGACGTGCCCTGTGGCGGTGTCCATGTCAAGAGCGAAGGACATGTGGAGCAAACGCTCACCGAAATGACTGAGGCAGTTCAATCTTTAGAGCCTCCGGCTCACTCCGACATTGTCCTCTCCCTTTTCTCCTTCTTCATCTCTCCCTTGTCTCCCTTGTGTGTTCTGTTGTCCTCTCTCCGTCCCTCCGCTCCCGATCCTCCCCATCCCCCCAAGCCTCCCTCTCTCTGTCTCTCTCTATCTGTCTCTCTCTTTCTCTCTCTCTCTCTCTCTCTCTCTCTCTCTCTCTCTCTCTCTCTCTCTCTCTCTCTCTCTCTCTCTCTCTCTCTCTCTCTCTCTCTCTCTCTCTCTCTCTCTCTGTCTCTCTCCTCTTTCTGTCTCCTTCCTGTCCACACCCCTCTAAGAAAAAGGGTACCCTCGTTCTAACCTCTCTGCTGGAGGACCTACTCTCTCTCTCTCTCTCTCTCTCTCTCTCTCTCTCTCTCTCTCTCTCTCTCTCTCTCTCTCTCTCTCCCCCGCTCCCTCCCTGACTCTCTCTTTCTCTCGTGCATTGCTCCCCCCTGAGTTGCCTCGATGTCCGGGCACTGCCCCTTCATGCCCTGAACTGTCATCTCACACCTGTCTTTCCCCTTGATTTCCCCTTCATGTCCTTTTCACGTTTCTCATGATGTCCCGGTCATGTCCCTGCCGTTCCTTTCAACTCCCCCTTCATGTCCCTGACATTTTCTCGGTATGTCCGCTTCATTTTCCATGTAATTTCCCTGCATCTCCCGTCGTGCCGGTTGGTTTCCTTTGTTTCCCTTTCATTCCCCCTGCACTCCCCTTGTTTTCATTTTTGTCCCTTTCATGTCCCTTTCAGTTCGCCTTTGTTTCCCTTTCATTTCCGTTGCTTTCCTGTCATGTCGACTTCCTATTTCCTCCCCTCATTTCCTTGCACTTCCTTGCATTTCCCCTTTGCTCGCCAGTATTTCCCGCAAACAAACGGTTTTTCCAGCGTTTTCGCAAAGAGGACGTCCAAAAACACAGAGTTTTTCCAGATTTTCAGCAAAAGGAGGCAGGAGGCCCAAGCCAGCAAAAGAGCCGGCAGGGGGAATCGAGCCTGAGACCCCTGTTTTGCGACACCGGCTCCCCGAAGACTACGTTTAGTGGAACGTCATCAAATTGCTGCGCGGTACGTTATGCTCTATCCTCTAGAAAGTATCCGACACGAGGAACAATGTTGGCGGACTCTGTCACCATGGCTGCTCTCTTGCGCAATTTCACCAGGCCCGGCAGCAATTGCGCAAGGCGCCCCAGCGCTGATTTCACCGAGAAGCCCCAAACTTTTGACTTTTGGAAGTATGCCTTAACCGGAGGCCGTGCCCTTGCTGAACTGCGAGCAGCCCTTGCCGTTGAGAGAGCTCGCTCTCGTCAGGAGTGGCTTTGGTAGCAATCATCTTGACGAGCAAGCAGAGCAAGATCACTGTTCTAGGCAATTACCCCGAAAGATGACGCACATACAAATGCCATGGCCAGAGAGATATGGAAAATGGTGTACGGCCGGAAACGCCAGCGTGAAGCTCCTCGAGTGGACGCAGGCGAAACAAGAGGACGCACAAAGATAAAACTCATCGCATGGAAGGAACGCTGTCGTGACGTTGTCTCTCAGCTGGCAAAGCCGAAGGGGAGCAAAAACATGGCTGTGGTTTCAATCAAAACAGCGCAAGCCTGCAAAGACCAAGTCGCGCGGAGCTTGATTGGCTATACAAAAGGCGTGACATTGAATGGCGGGCGGCGCTGTGTGACGTCCAAGGAAGTTCTGGTGCTCCGCCAAATTTCAGGGGACGCAGCAGCTTTACCGCGTTCTACATGATTGCTGTCAAACGAGGGGCAGCAAGTGGGGACAGGTGGCGATGGAGGAGTTCGCCATCGTGGCAGCCACAGCCACTAGCTTGAATGCAATCGCGTTCGTGTACGATGATGAAAAGGACTGACACAACTTAAGCACTAAGCACGCGAACCTACTTTGGCTTTTGAAGTGGCTGAGGCTCCCCTACGCAACACCATTGTTCTAGTGTTGTGGCGGGTAACTTTGTTGTATGAAGTTTGAACATCAAAGTCCTGAAGGACATGATTGAAGAACGCATTGGCGCCAAACCTGTGGCTGCCTCTGAGTTTGTGGCCAAGTTCCACCATTCGGCTCTGTCGCTTGAAAGTAGAGGCAATTTGCACCCCCCCCAAAAGCGTGCTCCATGCAGAAGTGCAGAACTCAATGTCAATGCGCTTTGAAAGAAATGATGCTCTGAGGGGACGGATTTTGTCGAAAAAAGTAGTCCAGAAACCAAGAAGGAACTTCAGATTGGGATGACTTCGCAGGGAGAAGTGCTGGCCAGCGCTTTCCACTGAGAGCTCGGGGTCTTGCAGAGACTCAAACTTCTGGGGGGTCAACAAGAAGGCGTCTGTACATTCGGGGGGGGGGGGGCCAGAAAGGCCCACCGTAGTTTGCCGGGACTTTTTCTTAAACATTCCTTAAACAGGTTGTTTTCTCTCAAGGCCGGATTTTTCTCTTAACAGTTCACCTTCTTAGCCTTGAAAGCTGGTCAAGATTGCAATTCCAAATGGATAAACAGGGATGGCGTCGGCGGTTTCTTTCAAATAAAGCATCGCAATCGTCATCATCATCGGCGCCACCATCGGCATCGACAGTGGACCAGGCAAATGACGGCGTCAAGAAGGCCAAGGCTAGGGCCAAAGGCCAAGGCTAGGGCCAAAGCTAGGGCCGAGGCCAAGCTCACGAAGGCGAGGAACACGGACAAGAAGAGCAAGAAGAAGGTGAAGAACACAGTCAAGAAAGGCACGGGCGACGATGATGGGAGCGATGGCATGAAAAAGCCGGTCGCAAAGCTTCACAAAAACGCAACTTTTCCGGAGGTGCAGAGGCGTGTTCCTACTTGCATTCCCCGCCCTCCTCGGGAAACTATCGCCACAGGCTCGTGCTTTGCAGGGTTCTGCGCTGATCATTGGATGGCCAAAACAAAACCAACCCTGATCTACAGAATTTCTGGTGAATCATTCCTTGATGGTGCGAGAAGGAGAAGTCAGCCCGGCAGGTCGTCTGGCGCGGAAACACCAATCGTGCTCAAGGGACCAATGACATTTCAACCGATGAGTTCAAGAATGCCCCAACAAGTCTCTGGCGCATCTCGTTGCCAGCCCTTACGCTTTGAACGTTTGGCGCTGCCAAGCGCTGTGATTCTTGAGAATGTCAAGCTCTTGACACTGCAAAGCACAGAGGGTTGGCTCAGCACAGGGAGCGCCTGCACATTGTCGCCGTTCGGCGCTGTGGCAACGACCGGTCCTTGCAGTGGCCAGCGGCGCCTTACGAACCTTTGAGTCATTTCCTGCGCAACTACAAGAAGCTGAACGGCTTGCATGAATTCGCTGTGAACAGCTTGAAGGGTGGAGCTCGAAGGCTTATCATTGAGGCGCTTCACAAAGGGTGGCAGCGAGAGCAGCCGAGACCAATCAACGACCTATTTCTCTTAAGCCAATCGTTGATGTAGGAGGTTCAAAACTGAACATGTGCTTCAATGCTTGCCCAAGAATTACGCGAAGCCGGGGCAAATCGCAACACTTGCCAGCTTTCAGCTGCCGATCTGCTGAGGTCTCAGTAAACTGGTGTGCTAGCGAAGCGCATTGGCTGGCAACGCTTTCTCAGGGCCAACCCAGGCCAAAGTGTTGCTTGCGGCTTTGCGGTTGTTTTACGGTTGATGCCGGTCACGTCTCAGAATTCATGGTTTCCACATCAATAATGGTTGATGTGTGTTTACATTACGATGGGTTGGCAACATGGTTCAGCCAGCTGCAACGACCGCAATGCTTGTTCCCATTCGACGTTTTGGGCAACAAAACACGCTGCGATGCCGGCTTGAGGGGAACAATGAGGCGGCAACATGTTTTGGCGGGGCGTTCTAAGTCATGGCTTCGAACCTCTTTGCGCTCCCCGACTAGGTGGCACAAACTTGGCACCTAATCACATACTTTGCATTCCATCTGCAAATCCAGGGCCAGGGCGCAGCCGCTGTCCTCCACCAACTCTGCACTTTTTTGGTGCGAACGGAAGTGGGTTTTCAAACATGGCGCAGCAAATTGATGGCTGTTTGACATTATCTCTGTGGTAGCCGGCTCAAAGCACGGCAAGATCTTCCCACTGCAGGACGCATCGCCACGCCCCACAAAAGCTCGAAGCGAACCGCTGAGGCTGCAGCACGAGCGGATGCCAAGAAGAAGGCCAAGGCAAGCCCAAAGGCTGCAGCAAAAGCTGACTCACCTGCGGCCGTGCCCGGCGAGGCTGCTGTTGTCGACCGTCCTGCATTGTGCTCGACAAAAACACGCCAAGGAGGCCAACGGGACCAGCGTCCGTTGCCTCCGCGGAGACAGGCTCGCCAACCGGCCCGCAGCCGGAGGTCTCAACAGCGAGCGCTGAAGAGATGCCTGGATGCCAAGGTAATCGTGGTGAACTTCGAGACCATGTCGGATTTTCCCTCTGCGAAGCCGCAGGCTACCTCCCGACGCGCATTCCCGCGCAAGGCGGGAATCCGTGTCAGCAAGGTGTGCTTGCGAAGATGATGACAACTGCACGCGCAGCTGGAGGCTACGAGTTGAAACTTGCATGTGTCACAGAGTAGTACCAGTTGCATAACTGAAGAAGTAACCATTTGTTCGATAAGAAGACCAACGCAATTTGCAATCACACTTGTTGGTTTGGGTTTGAATCGCTGTCAACCTCAACATCTTCTGGCTTGACTTGATTCAACCGCCTGTTTGTGTGGACATTGCCAACCACAAGGTGGACAAAATCATCAAGCGCTTCTGGGACAACCAGCCGTTGTGGCCTCTTGACATCGTGGTGGCCGTGCCCCAGGGAAATAGCCGCAAAATCAACAGTGAATGCTCTAAAATTCTTGGGCTCCTTTGATTGCAGCAGGGCACCACCCACTGGTCCGACTTGCTGATGGTGAAGAAGGAATTGGTTTGGGTACTTCTGAAGCAGGCCGCTGAACCATCAAGCGCTGTTCACCAGAGTGTTGAACAAAATGATGAAACAACGGTGCTGACTCGGGGAATACAAATGTCCTTGTTTGGTTCGCAGTTGTGATTCCTTCAGGCGCGGGATTTGCAGTGGCTGCCGTGAACCGCATGGAGCTATGGGGGTGGCAGCCTGCCAAGTACTGTGCTTGGTCGCCCTGTAGTCACTCATGTCTTGTTGCTGGTCTCAGTTTGTTTGTTTGTGTGTTTGTAGGTTACTCTTTGTTTGCTTGATTGTTTGGCAGAATAAAGCGGAGTCTTGTTTTGTGTGTATCTGCTTGCTTGATTGCTTGCTTGCTGGCTTGCTTGCTTGCTTCTATGTTTTGTTGCTTTGTTTGTGTTGTTCTTGGTTTGTGTTGTTTGTTTTTGGTCTTTGTGTTTTTGCATCTTTGTTTTCCTGTCATTTTCTCGTTTGGGTTCGCCTATTTGTTTTGTTTGTTTGTTTGTTTGTTTGTTTGTTTGTTTGTTGGTTGGTTTGTGTGGTTGCTTGCTGCTTGTTTGCTTACTTGTTTTCAATTTATGTTTATTGGTTTGTGTGTCTGTTTGTTTATGTCTTGTTTGCAATTGTGTGTTTTGCGCGTTTGTGCGCTTGTTGTGTATGCTTGCTTGTCCCGCTGCTGGTGCGGTTGTTTGTTTGCGTGATTGTTTCTCAACCAGCTTGCTTGCAGTTTTGATTATTTGTCTCCATGTTTGTTTGTGCGTGTTTGTCAAACCTACCTACATACATACGTATATGTCTATATGTATATAAACATACTAATACACACATGCACACATACATACATACATACACACACATACATACATACACACATACATACATACACACACATGCGTACCTTCATACCTACATGCACATATACCGACATACATTTACATTGCATTGCGTTGCATAACCTTACATGACCTTACATTACATTACGCTACGACACACACATCTACACATACATGCTGGCGGACCAGAAGCCGCGCTCAACGGTGTGCACTTTTTTTCCTGCAACCCTGCTGGCACGCCCGCACCACTGCTTCGTCCTGGCACTGCGCGCACGCCTGACCATGATAACCGCACCCGCTCGACTGCTTCGTTATAGCAGGCCTGACCATGGTAAGTGCTTCGTTACAACACTGCGCGCACGCCTGACCATGGTCAGCACACCCGCCCAGCTGCTTCGTTTTAACACTGTGTGCACGCCTGACCATGGCAAGCGCGCCCAGCCGACTGCTGCGTTACAACACTGCGTGCGCTCCTGACCATGGTAAGTGCGCTCGCCCGACTGGTGGCTTCTAACACTGCGCGCGCGCCTGACCATGGCACGCGCGCCCGCCCGACTGCTGCGTTCTAACACTACGCGCACGCCTGACCATGGAAAGCGCGCCCGCTTGACTGCTTCGTTATAGCACGCCTGACTAAAGAATTTTTTCGCGGACGCGAAAAGGTCGACTGCCACACTGGCACGATAGACTCTACCTGGTCAAGCTGCAAAGCATATCCCGAATTCGCTGCCTTTGTGCAGTCCGCATCTCCTCTTGTATGTAAAGTCTTGGCAGCTTCGCCAGCGAGATGTGGAGCAGCAAAGTGTCGAAGCGATCGCAAAGATGAAAAAGAAGAAGGCAGGGAATGAGCGATGCAATTTGCGTTTCACCTCAGCGAAACGCAAAACGCGTCTAAAACTGAGCCCTCTTTTTGGGAGGTTTTTGGGGGACTCAATGTGCTTTTCGCTGAGGTGAAACGCAAGTTTTTCAGAAAAGCGGCAAAACGCGATCGCAGATTTCGGTCTGCCGGGATATGCATGTACATACACGTATACGTACATACGTACGTACATACATACACACATACATATTATATGACATTACACACATGCATACATACCTGCGGTCAGGCATGCATAAGTACATACATAACACACACATACACACACATAAGTCATGTACGTACGTACTTACATACAGGCATTACGTCACATTACACTGATTGAGTTACACCAGTACATGATTTTATCACATGGTGTGCAAACATGCAAACATACAAACGTACATGCCTACCTACCTAAAACAGCAAGCGCATTAGGGCACGCTTTATGTCACACCCCATTGCAGTACACTGCGCGCATTCATATACAAACACACATACATCACGTCGCATCTACATCATGTTGTTTTTGTTTGCTTCATTTGTTCTGCGTTTGTTTGTTTTTCTGTCTGGCAGGCTGCATAGCTGTCACTTTGTTTCTGCGTGTTTGCTTGTTTGTTTGCTTGCTGGATTGTTAGATGTTTTTGCTTTTTAGATACTAATGCAGGTTAACCTCCATGTACGCAATTTGTTACCGAATGGTTTTATTGCTCATTTTCGATTTGCTGGTGCGTTCGCGTGCATTGTCTGCAGGGAGCCATCTTCTCCCGCCAGTATGACGAGGGCCTCCAAGGTGGCTGGACACTCGCTTGATGAGTTCATCTTCCGCAAGCCCACGTCGGATCTTCTTAAAGCAGCGCAGGTCGAGCTGGCAGCTGCGCAAGATGGGAAACCCACAGGCGGCCATGCCCCTGATGGGAATGGTGGAGATTGACAGCATTGTTCCTGAGAACAATGCAGAAAGACACAAGCACCCACCTTCCTGGCATCTCCATGTGCAAGATTGCCGACTCAGAGGGAAAGCTTGTCGAATGGGCGGCCTTTGCCAAGAACCTGTGCAAACGCTTCATAAAGCTGCACGTGGGTGCCAACCAAGCTGAGGTCACACGCACGCTGTCAGCGCACGGTCTGAAACGAGGTCCGGGCGCACCTTCGATGCCCGCCCTTCCGCGCAGCGCTGCAAGCTGCAACCCCTGGGCTTCTCCGCCGAATGTTGTTTTTTGCCCTCCTTGACGCCCGCGCAGCATCAATTGTTTTTGCCCTGTCAACAAGTGCTTTAAGAGCAAGAAAAACGCGATTCCCAAGCCAAAGCTTGCAGTGATAGTGACCGCGACGGAGGCGTCTGAATGGCGCACAAAGAAGTTGCTGCGCGGGGTCGGCGCGCTCCAAACCATTCAGCGGCTGACCACGCGCACCCAGCAAAGCGTCGCGAGACCGTCAAGGACAGGCTCCATTGCCAAGCGACGAGCGCAACGGACCACATTGGTCCGTCCGACCAATTGTGGCAGACTCAACCACGCTGCAACGGCGACGCCGTCGTCCAGGCAGGGGCGCAGTGGAGGGCGGCGTGGGCAACGAGGAGGACCCCGCCACGGAGCGGGTGTTGTTCCTGAAAAATGCAGTTGCGCAAAAAAGCGGTAGCCGTGCAGCAAGAAATTTTGAAGTACTAAAAAAAGACGTCATCAAAAGCAGCCCGGACCAAACAGGCTAGTGAGAGGCCCTGAGACAAATCCAACTGCAGAAGAAAGACGGAGTTCGAACCGTTTTGATTTTTTGGCCGGGACACGCAGGACACTGATCGGAATACTGGGTGGGAATCGCAGGAGACTGAGCGGGGCACGCGGGACATTAGGCGAAACACAAGAACACATGCACAAGATCAACCAGACACAAGAAGGAAAAAAAAGGAAACCGACGAACAAAACAGTTAAGCGCAAATGCTTTACAAGACATGTGAAAGTGAGAAGTATTTGCTAAAAAAAAGCTTCCCCCATAGCAATGGCCAAGTGTGCTATATGTGCGGTGGTGCTTTGTCTAGCTATATTTGGTCATCCCGTCTCAGGTGCGTTCACGCGAGCGTGACATGAGCTGTCGTCCGGCGGCGAATATGGACGCGCAAGCCAACCGTGGTCATCCAGGTCAAATCGGAGCCCTGGTTGGCAAGGTTAGCTTGCAAGACCCGAGCCAAACAGGAACCTGCCACAACCCGAAATCTAATAGATGCGCAGAAATCACAAAGCCGGCCATGGGTTCAAAGTCTGGGGTGTCCCACGTTTGAAAGAACATCTCCACGTTCGGAAAAATGTGTCCGTCTGGTTTCTGATTCAGACGACTTACGGCAATCCAACGCAGGGGCACTGTTGGTACCGGAAGGGGGCCGGCTGCGAGGGAGCGAGTGCCCTGTACGATTTGGACGCAAAGTGGCAGAAGTGGCGTTAGATCAAACAGATACGGACCACGGCGTGGTGTCAACCCAAGTCTCTGCTTCGCACTGGCTCGCTTTTGAGCTGCGCACACCCAACTTTTCCACTTTCCCTCTGCCAAGGTAAAAAGACAGGGGTGCAGGGTGACGAGCGCAACTCGCCCGATTGAACAGCCCACCTTTTTGGGGGCGCAGTTGTCCCCAGCTGAGGGTTTGACATCCAAACGTTCAAGTTGCCGGCATGTGGGTGAAATGAAGCGTCGCTCCGAGGTTGCTTGCCGCACAATCGAAGTTGCTCCTTTAAGTTGGACAACCTGAGACATGTTGGTCGCGTTCTTTGCTTTGTCAAGGCCAACAATGTTTTCAATCTCTTCTTGCCTGACTCAGCAGCGGGTTAGGAAAACCATTGGGGGGCACGAAGGGATTTACGTGCCCCCCTTGGCGCGTTGCAGGTTGAGCAGTGGCGGCGGGCAGAGGTACCAAGGCAGCTGGGACGTGGTTGTCACAAAATTGCGTTGCAGGTTTGCGGATTGCCCATCTTGAGAGATGTGGGCTTTGGTTGTCCAATTTCTGTGGGTGGCCCAGGGAATCGGCATAGGGATGGAAGTTGAGTTTTGGTATCACCCAACTGTCATGCGCGCGGGAAGGTGCATCCCCCCAAAATCAATTGCCCGTCAGGAACATATGAACGCAAACAAACCTGGAGGCGCCACAGGAATGGGTTGGTGTGGACATGTTAGGATTAAGCTGGGACTGGCTGGTTTCTTGTTCCGACTTTTGACGGGAGCCGAAGCCTTCCCCTCAATCCAGGCCAAGTCCGGGCAAGCGATTCAAGTTGATCCAATCTTGATCTGATTTGAGGGGCCCCTGGTTCTGATGGTTGAAAGTTGAGTCAACGGTGTTGGTAGAATTTCGTCCAGTTTCTCTCGTTGACAGAGAGAATCGGAGTCAGCTACCAGCGGATGCAAACCGGCTATTTGGAAACTACGTGACCTGACTCTTGTGCTACTTCCTTTGCTGCCTGAACGTTGGTGCTGCTCGCTCCATGTTCTGGTTGCCCCGTGTCCTTCTGGCGGCAGCACCGAAAGCATTGTTTTGCGCGCTTGCTGCGGGCTGCGCCGCCCGCCATGCTTGTTGGAGATCTGAAAATAAGTAGTTTAGGTGCAAGGATGTACATAGAACCCGTAAATCTACGATGAAACCTCTACCAAAAGAACCGCCTTCTCCACAGGGTCCTGCTTTTTTGTTTGAGCACCTTCTGCTGGACATCCACCAAGTGCTTTTCAGGGCGAGACAGCCACAATCAAAACGACGGTCGAAGCGAGGTGTACGAGCGCCACCTCGATTGACTGTGTTCCATGGGCTTTGACCATAGATTACTAAACCCCCCCTTTGTACCCCCCTTCTCATGTAAGTTTGCCTAGGGTGGCTGGGAGGGGTCCTTGGGGGGGAATGCACTTCCAGCCCCGCACGCCAACAGCACTCCTTGGGAGAGGCTTGAGTCACGCGCATTGCATTTGCAAGCGAAGTGTTTCGATCAGTAAGTACCAATTGCGACAACATACGGGACAGGCTAGCCTGAAACGCATTCCTTTGCTAAATGCCCGTTGGACTCGGGAAAATTGCTCCCCTAAAGCTCCGTTCTTTGCTAGATGCTCCACTGCGGCTCAGGCCCTTGTCAGTTTTCCTGGGTTTGTCCAAAAATCCGCAGAAAACAGCCCAGCAAAAACATTGAACCAGCTCGAGTTTTACAGGCCCCCCCTTTCAAATAGGTTGCTAATAGCGTACTAATAGCAGCCTATTAGTCAGCTATTTGGGCCCCAACAGACTTACAGACCCCCCCCCCCCCGGTTTCAAATAGTTTGCTCATAGCTTGCTAATGTGACTAGCTACCTAGACCGACCCCGCGAGCAATGCAATTCAGCCAGGCTCGGACGCTTTGATACTTTTCTTTTCTCCCACCTTTGACTCGGCATTTTTGCCGGTCAGTTTGAATAGCTGATTGCGCCACTCAGACTGTGCCCAGTGGACTTGTACATTGCTGAAATCTTCGGGGATGAACATTGTGATATGACCCCAAACCTGGCGGATATCCGACGATTCCAGTACCAGCCATCGCGGCATCGCAGCAACCTATCGCCTGTTAACAATTGGAGCGTTTGAAGCAGCGTGCCAACCCCGCACAATCCTGGAGGAAAATATGGCTGCTGATGGCTGCCTAATAGCAGCTATTTGTACGCTAAAGCTGGGAAGCTATTAGCAGCTATTAGTAAGCTATTAGTAAGCTATTGGCACACAACCCTGCAAAGACCTCTTATCTTAGATGACATGGGGAGGGGGTATAAGGGGGGAGGGGTTTTGTAATCTATGGTTTGAGTTTTGGGCATATTTTTTTGATATCCGTGTTCCATCATATCTTCATGACTCGTCTGTGTTTCTAGAGCGGAAGATAGGTTTTTGGCCTAAATTTTGTTCGAAGGGAAGCCGCCATGAAACCAGTTCTGACTTAGTTGGCTCGTGTTTTTGTTTTGGCGATGACCGAGCTTGGGTTTTGGTTCTGGTTCGTCTGGCTGCGGCACGTTTTGCGTCTGCGCCCAGGGGCTGCCACGTGCCCGACCCCGTGCGAAGCATCCTGCTCAGCAACCTGCCCCACCCATGCCAGGAGGGGACGAGCTATTGGGCTGCTTGAAGGAGACATTTGAACATCATATGTGCCCGCTGATTTGGAGGACCCCCCTAGGACCTGCAACTACTTCTGGGTCTTTTGGACACGTGCTGGCTGCTGCGAGTCTCCCGCCGCTTGCCAATTCTTCAAAAGATGGTCCCAACCCAAACCGTATCCAGGATATTGTGTCGTCCTGTTCAGGGTAGGCTAGAAGGACACGGCGGCAAGGACGTGAAACCGCAAGCTGAATGCTTCCGGTGGCCATGCGTAGAAAGGGCATTTGTTCCCAAGCTAACAGCGTGTGCGATTGAACTTACATTCGCACCTCTGCATGGACGGTCTTGAACAGCCATTTTTGGCCCCTGTGGTGTGGTGGCTGGCTTTCTATTTAGCACGAAACGGGAGTTCACACCGAGGATCAGACGCGGAGCCACACATTCAGCCAAGGCAAATTCTGGATTCTGAGCCGTCTGACATGAGACCCGCTCTTGTGAGACGCCCCTTTTGTTTTGTTTCAGCCGTGTGTGGCAGTTTGGGTTCGAAGGCATCCCACGTAAATGTTTTTGCTGGAGATGTTCACTAATGAGAACCCCTAACATGATCCAGATTCCCGCTAACCGGGCCTCCCCAATCAAAATCAACCTTGAAAAAAAGGGTTGCCGCAAAAATCCGGCAGGTTCATTTGTCCGGCGTCAACTTTATCCTCAAACCAGAAGGGCGTATATGGCACCAAGTAGAGATCGCACGGGCACCAAGTCACCACGTTCGCCAGGGCTGCGCACCCGCAACTAGAATCGCATTAGAGAGACCCACTGCTGTGTGATTCAGTTGGTTTTCCGCAGGTCTCATAGAGCCATCTCGACTCAAGAAGCTTTTCCTCGCTCCGTCATCCAGGCTTTGGCATCCCAGATATCGCAATCTGCATCCGTGCCCGGTGTTCGAGCATGGCAAGTCGCAGCCAACTCCTGAACCCCATCGACATCTCCACGCCTGCGGAGCATAGCCTATTGCGAATGCTTTTGTTGACCTTTATGTTTTTCGGGTTGGAGGCCCCGCTTGCAGCCTGTCTCGAGCCGTTTCGTTCTCTTGCTTTCCCTGAAAGTGTGTGCCAGACATGCGAGAAAGTATGAAGGAAAGGGTCCAACAAGGGAACAGGCATGCAGACTTCATGGCGCGGTTTGCGAACATTGCGCAGCTGCTAGTATTGCTCATCGGTGGGAAAATTGTTGGTTGTCTTCTTGGCAACAGCCTAAGTGGAAGGGGTTTTTGCGTGTTGGAAATGGAGGAAACGCACAAGAAGTTTCGCCAACGCTTCACCCAGAGACCAGCAAGTTCTTTGCAAGGGTCGCAGTTGTCACCGGCGCCTACAAGGATTTCCCGCTGCCCACGGCCAAGGGTGGACAAAGGTTGCTGAGCCCTACCCCAGCGGGTTGAACAAGGTGCTGGCTCATGAAATTCTATAGCATTGTTTGCCTACCGGCGATTCAGAAACACTAGTGTGATTCACAGCATGAGTGCGTCACCTGGTAGCTTGGGCTTGTGGCTGGTCATAGACCTCTTTTCAAGGAATTTAGACCGTTGTTGTGAGGGTTCCTGACCATGACCACGACGCGCAAATGCAGAGCACTTAGTTGGAACGACACATGCCAGGGGTAGGGGGGTTGTTCGCCTGCCAAGCCTGACAAATGCCAAGAAAACGGACAAACTCAGATTGCTTTATATTTTAGTGCTGCGCCACGCAACGCTTGCGGATCTGCAGCAAGCAGCCTGAAAGTCCTGGGTCCAACAAGCCAGACGGCAAAATCAACTCGGACCGTGCAGCTCGAAGAGGCTCGCCAGGGCGTTCTACTCCAAGAAATGCCAAGCCTGTGACGCAAGCCCGTCGAACCCAACCTCTCTGCAAAGCAAGGCTCCCTTGCCTCAAAAGCAGCTTTTGGTAGAGGGGTGCAGTGAGTTGGTGACCGAATTCGTTCCCAACGTGTGGCGCAGCTCGAAGCGATTCTATTGCAACCGTGCCAGCAAGTGCCGAAACTTGCACAAAGGAGCCCATTTTGGAAGCACCAGTCAGCATACACCCGCACCAACTCTGCATCTGTGAGTCATGGTTCCTTAGCAGGGAGCTGTTGACAATCTGAGCCGTTGTGTTATTGATAAAGCCAACGTTAGCTGTGCTCATTGTTGGTACTTTGTACCCAAGACACCCTTACTTTTTCTGGTTGGGGGAGTGCCTATGTGTTTCTGAAAGTTGGAGACTGTTTTAGAATGAGACCTTCCACTTTGGCAGGAACTGGATCTGGAGGTGGGGCTGCAGCCCTGTGGCGCCATCTCCTCCATCCAGCTCTGCAGGGGTGCTGAGAGGTGAGAATGTTCCGGATGACTTTGGGGACATTTGGAGACTCTGGCTCATTCCGCGGTCACCGGAAGGAGTGGTGCCGTGTTCCTTTGATTTGGATGATTGAATCACGTTGGATTCTGATGACTGGCATATGCTTGATTTGGATGATTGCCATTTTGATGTGGAGTGTGGAGCGTGTTTGGAGTGCCGAATGTGTGGAGTGGAGTGTGCGGAGTGCGGAGTTGGGAGTGGGCGGAGCGCGGAGGAGCGCGAAGTGTGGGAAGCGTGGAGTGTGCAGTGTGGGGAGTGGAGCGTTTGTGGAGTGTGCAGTGCGGGTGTTGTGCTGAAATCACCTTAAACCCTACCTTCTCTCCAA
This sequence comes from Effrenium voratum, assembly GCA_963377175.1. Taxonomy (NCBI): domain Eukaryota; class Dinophyceae; order Suessiales; family Symbiodiniaceae; genus Effrenium; species Effrenium voratum. The sequence goes on along the minus strand of CAUJNA010000564.1, from coordinate 65,316 downwards.
ACAATCCCGAATCCCAGTAGAAACCATTGTAAAACACACACCTGTGAACACCGTAAAAAGTGAAAAACAACTCAAACACACCCTTAAGCCGCCCCCCCCCCAAAAAATAGAAGAAGTAGGGGGCCTGGGGGGAAGTCTGTTGAGGGTTGCCTGTTATGGTTTTTATGTTCATCTCAAATCTGTGTTCCCCCTTATTCGTTTTTAAAAGAGGGTTTTTAGGGAGCTTATTTATCGTTTTCGTTAAGGTAATCATTTTGGTAATTGTCCCCCTTGTTCATTGTTGGGCTGGGGGCAAACATTTTTTTCATTTGAAAGAGTTGACCCTTTTAGTAGTTATCAAGTTCTGGGGCGTTGGGTGGTTGTTCTGCTTGATAGGGTCTTGTAAGACACTTTGCTTTGCATCAGTTGTTCAAATGCGAGACACTTGCAGTGATTTGCTCAATTCGCATAGTCATCGGTTCTCATTCCTTCTTTGTATCAATGGCACCGAAGAAGGTTTCAACACCTGCTTCCAGTCAAGCGGGCTACCCTGATGAGACGGCGTCAGATGAAGCGATTGCCTCTCTTCTTCAAGAGATGTATTCGCTCACTCTCGCTGACATCCCTTCCAGTTCCAACGAGAGTTTGGAGTCAGCCATGCTTGACCTAAACAAGAAACTGGATGAAATGCAGAAGGCCAAGGAGTTGCTTCAGGGCGAGACCAACAAGCGTGCCAAGGCCGTGAAGGATGCCGAAACCGCTGAACGCAACCGCATCAAGAATGAGACAATCAAACAAGCGAATGCGGAGAAGTATGAGGGAAAGATTGAAGTGCTGGTCATCTTCCCCAACGGTGGCTTCATGAGGGTGCGTGTGGATAAGGGGGCATCGGTCGGGAAGTTGCGGAAACGTGTGATTCGCCGTTCAAAGGACATCTACCACTTCAACCTCGGGAGTGGCAAAACCAAGAAGAAGCTGGACACAGTGTCCATCATTACGCCTGACAACAAGCACATCTCCGCTCATCCCAGAACCATCCTTTGCAACAGCTCCACACTCATGACCCATCAGTTGGTGTTTGCAACTTGGACGGAGAACTACATCCCAACCGAGTTTGAGTTCCCTGAAATCCCAGAGGGTGCCACTTCGCCACCTCCTCAGCAAGAAGCGGAAGAGGACGATGATGACGATGAAAGTAGTGAGTGAAAGGCGTAGTCATCTTCATAGGACACTGCGTCAAGTTCCGCACTGTGATGATGTTTGACTTAAATGTTGGTTCCACACCAAAGACCTGTTTGTCTTATGCTCATCCGATGAAGAGAAAACACGTGTGAGATACTTGGCGCCATGACCATTGAACAGAACATGGTCAGACACACTTTGGCAAGGTGGGAACTGATTGAAATGCTTGCTTTGAGCAGTGCTGTCGATTGTAGAAGTTGTTCAGCTTGTCCTTGTCAGCGCTTAGGTCGCTCATGTTGCCCTGACAGGCTTGAACATGATTGTCTATTCGCTCTCAAGGATTGAAAGTCTCACTCATTACACAAGCCATTGTAGTCCGTTGAGATGCCGTTATTCTACATGAAGGTTGGAGAAGTGGTGAAGTGCTTCATCGGCAAGAACGGTTCTCTCATTGAGACCTATACCGATGAGCCTACCTTGCAAGACCTGATGGCGCTGTCAAAGAATGAGTTGAAGACCATCCTAGACCATGCAACCCTGAAGGTCTCCAACTTCAACAAGTGTGAAAAAGAGCGACTGTGTGAGTTGCTTCTCAACAGTTGGGAGTTGCTGATGGAGAAAATCAACAAGAAGTATGAGCACGTGCCAACATTGCTTCGGTTGGCTCCTTCATCTTCGTCCGCATCTTCAGACAACACTGAGGATAATGCCATTGTCCCAACCGAGAGAGTTGTGAAGGTCAAAGTGGAGAAGGACACAGGCTTTGCTCCTTTGTGCTTTGAGGTCATCCCCAACAAGACCCTGATTTCCAACATCTACGAGTTGTATGAGGTGGAGACCAACACATCGTCAAGTCAGGTTCAGTTCATGTTCAACCAGAAACGTGCAGACAGTTACCGCCGTGTGGTTGAATACATGGAGACGCCCTTTGATGAGACGGTCTCCTTTCAGGTTCAACCACTTCTTCATGGTGGAGGTAAAAGGGCTTCATCAGGGACAACGAAAGGAAAGAACAAGGAAGAGAAGAAGGCAGACTTAGAAGAGAACATCAACAGCACGATTGCAAGGATTGAGGCTCAAAGTCCGTCTCCCTTCGTGATTGAAGTCATTGGGCTCTTCAAGGTTGTCCTCAAAAGCGTCAATGAAAACCCAGACACGGTCTTTCAGGAAGCCATCAAGGTCATGTCCGTACAACAGTTGAAGAGGGTCCAGTTGACGATGCACACGGGCAATGTGGATTTCAAAGTGGGCACCCTTTCCAAAGAGTTCTTCAACAAGGCTTTCGTCATTATTGAAAGCCAGAGACGACAGCAAGACCTACTCCAAAGAACAATGAGCGACTGTATGCACCTCATGCTTGTCGCTGAGTTGGGGTCTGAGGACGCAAGCATCAGCTGGGCTGGAATCACTAAGCTCTTGGTGAATGAGATTGAGGAGAAGTGCAAAAAAGAGGCCAACAACAACTGCAATGCCAACATGAGCGGTTAGTGCGAACTCACCTTGCACAAAGGGTAGTGTTGCAACCCTGCTGTTTCCATCAAAATGTCATGGCAACAGACCCCCTTGCACAGACTCCTCTGTTTCCAACTAATTTTGACTGAAAATAGGCTCCAACAGTAGGTGTTGCACAGACCCCTCTGTTTCAGGTTCGTGTTTTGACAAAACCGTTGTGGACACACTGAGTCATGCACACACCCTTCTGTGTGCTACATTTTGCTTTGGAAGGAGACATGTCTAACTGGTCTCTTCCATCAAAGACCAGCACCATTGCAGAAGGCGAAAAAAGCCACGATTTGAGCAGTGCTGGTTCTATATATAGATATTTTTTGGATGGTCTCCTTAAAGACAGTCGCCTCATACACTTCACCCTTGGAGTGGTGATACTGGTAGATGCAGTAAATGATGCTGGTGATTGCTCCTGTGTTTTTTTTTTTGTCGGTGGATTATACGGAGACCATCCTATATATTATACTTGTTTCTATGAAATACCTAACCCCCGTATCTGTAATTCGGTCTGGGTTGCTTGTTGTAGCACCCATCCTGTCCGGGTAGTGAGTGTGGTGGGAGCGATAGGGGGAAATCGCGAGGCATACCATCCACTCACTACCGAAAAGGGAGGGTTTGATACGGGGTTAGGTCTAAGTTTTTTGACAAGAGCTGACGCCTCCGCCGACCACCACAAGAACAACAACCCCAACCCCCACGTGTGAGTCCTGTTTGTCAGAAGGCACCTCCCTCGGCGACTACAAGGTATCGGGCGGGTGGGTCGGGTGTTTTGTCTTACAACCCTAAACCGTTGTGTAAGGATAAACTATCGACGATTTTTTGTTTCAATGTTTTAGACCAACCCCAATTTCAAGGGTGCTCTTCGCAAACCCTTAAATCCCAACAATCCCTAACCACCAAAATAAGGGCATAATCCCCCATTTTCAACTCCCCCAAAACCAACAAATACATAAACTTTAATGTTTTCAGTTTCAACCTCATCCCCAAACCCACATTTCCAGTTTCAAACCCAATCCCACACCCGACCAACCGAGCCTGTCCCTGAAAATAATTCTAATAACTTCATATTATTAGAACTATTTAGATAATTATTTTATGGAGTAATGTCGCGAAGCTCATTAGGCTATTACTTTGTAATAGCGTAATGTCGCAAAGCTCATTAGAGCATTTCATCCTGAAATGCTGTAATGTCCATAAGGCAATGAAGTGAAAGCATCAATATAAAACCTTTTATTTTCATAATTACTGAGAGATTGCTTTACTTGAGACATTGAATATATTTGATGCGACTTACTTCTGATGAAGTTATATGTGATTTCATGCTTTTTGTTTTGAAATAATGCTTCGTGGTAGTTCTGATACGACAGTTCTTTTTTCACTTTGTGTTTGACTACACCTTTTGATTTCTTATGTTCATCATCCTCACCATGAATTGTGAAGGCATAAGATTTAGGTTTCAATCCGATGAATTTAGTAATGATTTTTCCATTCACTTCGTCCTTAAACATTCCTAAGACCTTTTTATTAGTTTTGTCATGACATGGATGCTCAACAGGATAGTCGCTAAAATCCATGTGTTGCTTTATCTCATTGAAATCCTTATAGACATCATCAGTCATTGTTTGAATTACATAACTGTCAGTATCAGTATATATCAATTTGATGTTTTCATTATACTTCTTTTTCAATACTTCATAATAAAACTGATACATATGTAATTTGCTTAAATCTAAAATGCTCATTCCTAAGAAAATCGGTTTATCCAGTTTCAGTTTTGCTTTAGTTTTCTCAACTCCGACGAGATTTTCATTAATAATAAATCTATTTTTGAAAGTTGGATTATTAACGCATTTTTCATATCTTACCTCATTATCAACCAGTTCAAAGTCCATATGGTTTCTTTTGTCTTCCATAGTTTTTCCGTACACCGCGTTATTCATTAATTTGAATAAATCTTTCTCAAAATCGCTTTTGGCTTCTTTCCTTTTACCAGTGTTGAAGTCAATCCACGGTTTCAACCATGCCCTCTGTTGAAATTTTATTATCCTATGGACTTTTGTCATTTTCAATCCCATTTTCAAATAATACTGTAAAGTCTTGATATGAACCACATATTTTTCTTTATCCTTTAGATTTAATATTAACTTACTTGTTTTCTCGTCCTTGGGACTTTTACCATCATAATATATTTTGAAGACTTGCTTTTGATAGTCAGAAAGCATACTAACATTTACATTCATTATTTCAGGTGCTAGTGGATAGTCGGAGTGGAAATCATGCAATGTTTCGGGATATTCCAAATCAACTTCCATAATATAACCGAACTCATCGTTTTCATTCCATTTTTCAACACTGGGCGTTTTCTTTGCCCACTTGATATTTTTTAGCGGTAATTTCTGGGACATTGCTAAACCATACAAGTTATTAGCATCCAAGTAGCTAATATAATTTGATGGCTTGTTCTCATCATATGCTTCTCCCATATACTTATTATTTGCCACCGCTAATTTATGACTGACCTGACACATACCACCTCTCATTCCCTTTTCAACCATCTCAAACATTTCTTGGTCATGCAATTGTTCTATTTCAACGCCAGTTTTTAGAAGCATCGCGTCCCATGCGAAATTTGGCAACGTATAATAATGAGCGGGGTCTAAACCGTAGTATTCCATACACAAGTCTCTAAAGTTTTCAAATACATCGGTCAGTAGTAAAACATCAGTTCTTAAATACAAGTCGTGATACTGCCCGAGTGTTCTAATCCCGAAGTGCTTCCATACTTTCAGTGCCCTTTCATAATCTTTATCACTTACATGTTCTTCACTCAATTTACTGTAAAACGCTTCTTTCGGTGGTAAAGCCCTTTCCTTAAATCTTTCAAAATCATCAAAGTAGTCATAGGGATAAATACCCTTATCAGTCAATAAATCCAAATCTTCATCGGTTTTAACATACGGGTTTCTAACGCTGTATCTGAAATTGTTCTTCCAATTCTCACGCTTTTTATCATCCTCATATTTACTCAACCTGACCAACTTATCCAACGAAGACGATAAGAAACTGAAACTGTCCTTGAAACAAAGATTTTTAAAACCAAAGGTTATAAACTTTTCGCTGTTCTGAGCGATACATTCTATTTTAGAATTCTTGTTCAGTTCGTGAGCCTTGTTGATGATTAAGTGGGCATCGTAGTTTTTAAGATTATGAAGAAACACAGGGATTTTATAATATCTCATACTAAATCGTAGATTGCAGTCCTCGTGGGCGCATCCTCTATACTGCCCCGTAAAGTGGCAATGGTCCCAACACTTCTTTTCTCCTTCCTCAAATTTGTTTCCACAAATGAAGCAGTTAGTGGCATTATTGAAGTCCTCCCAGTCCTTCTCGGTTTCAATACGGTCTTTGTCCTCCTTCATTTTCTCCAAAACTTCCTCTCTGACTTTATTGATTTTCTCAACAAATTTATCCATACAATCCTGACCTCTATATAAGTAAGGCTCACTACTTCCGGTTATAGCATTGACTACATTAATCATAAAACCACACGGACGATGATTTTGATATGATGTAGTTTTAGCTTTTGCCGATTTGCTTTTAACATCAATTGGCACAGTTAAACATTCAAAGTCGGCATAGATTACGAATGGAGCTTTAAGTTTCTTGAAATGGTTTTTGAATACTATTGTTTCACCTGCTTCTGGCATTTCTATTTTTTGACCCTCAACTGCTAGACATCCTTGTTCTTCGTGTTTCTTTAAAAGTTCTTCGGTCTTGAAACCATGTGAGCAGGTTCTACAGTGATACTTCTTCGCCTTCATCTTGTTAGTCTGACTACTCATTAACTTATCATAATTTTTGATATAAGCGTAATGGGATTTAACATCATCAGTCAATTTAATCAAATCGATTTTGTGTTGTGCTTGTGGGTTGTTGCTTCTTTTGTATAATAAAATAGTTTTACTATTCGTATCGGGGTTTATGTAATAAACATTGACCGATATGTGTTTGTTCTGTTCTTCAAATAGTTCAATCTCATCATTACCTACTGGAAAGTCAATATTATCCCATTTGATAAATTTGTCATCTACATATTTCTTATAATGATACATCTCGCAGGGATGGTCTTTTTTGAATAACTCATAAAATCCACATTGAACGGAATATTTAAAACATAAGTCGTCCTCATTTTTAATGTTAATACAAGCCTTTTTGTTTGCCACCCAGTCGGGCAATGGAATAAAGGATGAACCACGGGTAGGATTGTACCTATCATAACTGATGACTAACTTTTCAACTTGACCAAGAACCAATCCCGACTGAATGTATTCGGTTATTTCAATTTGTGTCTCAATGTCGTGCCCAATGTTGTTTAAGACGGTGTTCAACTCGTCGGGATTATGAATATTGTATCTTCTGCTTCTTAACCGCCTTTGAATAAGTTCGTTGGCGGGATTTTTGAATGATAAATCGGTTTCCACGATTATTTTCATGTTCGGGTGTCTGTTCAGGAATTCGGCCAGTCGTTGCTTCTGGTATTTTAAGTAGGATAAACCTTTCATTCCTTTTAACCTTATATCACTTACCGAGTAGGTGTTGGCGTATCCCTTGAACGCTTGTTGCTCGTCTGTGATTTTGGACTTGAATCGCTTGACATAATCCTGTAAGGGTCTACCTCTCGTTAGTTTTAGATAATTAGCACCTTTCATTAAAAGGCCATGCTTTCTATATCCGTCACTCCTTGCCACTTCCTTTAGTTTCGTGTTCAATACGTTTGAAACTGGTTTGTTCTTATCATATCTGTAGGTCTTATCACCTATTTTGAGTTTTTGTGATTGCCTCCCTTCTTTTTGTATTAGTTCGCCTTGTTGGCTGTTTAAAATGAAATCTATAATTTTTCCTTCTGTCATGGAAACCATAATACTATACTCTATATAATATAAGGTATTTTCTCTTTAAGTAGTTTTTCGGGTAGGGGGTCAGTGTTGGAGAAAATGGGTTTCGGGTTGAGAATGAACGCATTAATCTCATTAAGTGTTTTTAATAAGATGAATGATTATTATTTTTTCATAATGCGCATTGTCGCGAAGCTTGCAAACAAATTTTAGACTTCTTGTGTTTAGATAAATTTGATTTGCTTGATATCGTCCTTCCGCAGTCCTCACAAGTGTAAGACTGTTTTAGGTTATTGTTGTAGTAATTCTGGTGGTAGTTCTTCTGGTCGTCCCTCCACCTCACGGGTTGCTCACTGTCATCGCTCGAAGTCTGTTTCTGTTCGATTATCATCTGTAAGACTAAGTCGTTTTCTGCTTTCATCAGTTCAACCATCATATCAAATTCGTCATTCGTTATTCTCTGTTTACTATTACCGTTAATAAAAATTCCTGTCATTTTACTATATTAGGGCGTTTTGTCTTTAAGTAGTTTTTATTTTTTCTTCTTGCCTCGGCTACTTTTTGTATTTGTGCTTTCTGGGCTTCTACTCCTGCTTCTTGTTTCCATTTGTTCCCTCGTCCATTCACTACCTCTAGCTATTTCTTGGGGTGAGTTGCTCCTGCTTCTTGTTTCTAATTGTCTTCTTGACCAGAATGATGTCCTCGGTTGTTCTTCTTCCTGTTCCCTTGATTGTTCTGATGGTGTGGATGTCTTCTTGTCATCACGTTTGAATAGTTCAAATACGCTCTTGTCTTCTCCACCTAAAAATATGTTTCTTAACGACTTTATTTCTCGGCTTTCCTCTTTCTTCTCTTCCTCTTTCACGGTTGATGCTGACGATGATGACGTTAAATGAAGACTTTGTAAATCTTCCTGCTTTTCATCAGTCTGTTTTAAATCAGTATCTTTTACATCGGTTGGTTCATCTGACTTTTTCTTTTCTTCAGTCCTACCTGAAATTGCATTACTATAAATTTCATCAGTAAAATCTTTTGCTATATATCGTGTTGTTTGTGCGTCTGCTTCGTTGTTTTCATAAAACTGTGATGATGGCGCTACTTCATCAAACATATCAGGGAACAATTCGTGTTGAAGAACTTGTTTATCAGTTTGAACCCTAGCATTCAACCGTAGTCTCCTATCGTATATTGAAAGGTCAAAATCGTCAAAATCTATATTGTTGATTGACAAGTCAATTACCTGTCTTTCGGGGATGATTTCAATTTTTAATCTGTGCGTCATCGCTTCCTTTAGCATTTCTTCAAAAGTAGGGCGTCGGCGTAATCCATAATATTTATTAGTCATATTAAATATTATATATTTTATTAAACTTCCACAGGAATTTCTTTAACCGAACCATCCATCACGGTTGGACTATCTTCTTTTTCCTTAGGTCGTGGGTGGAAAACTGAGTAATACACTTTATCATTGTAAAACCTTACTAATTTCAATCTGTGTTCCTTATTGATAAAATCACCATCGCTATTAATTAAAGCATTATATAACTCAGTGAATTCTTCATGAACACTGTCTTTAATCTTTCTAAATCCTTTCAGTTTGTCCATGACTGTTTTCATCTCTTCTGGTCTGCTTGCAAGATAAGCGGGTGTTAGTTCAGACGCTTTTTTCTTAAACACGTTGTAATCATAAGCGTCTTCTGCTTTTGATTCTACTTCAACAACTGGGTCGTCTTCTCGTTCATCTTCTTCTTCGCCTTCCTCTAATGGTTCTAATTCTGGCATTTCATCAGCGGACACCATTGAATGAACTTCTACACCGGCAGGATATGAACTCTTCGAAACAGCGCTTGCCATTTCTTCGTGTTGTTCTCTCCAAAGTCTCATTTTTTCAGCAAGTTCTTCTTTCTGTTTCTGTGCTTCCGTTAGTCCTTCTTGAATGAAAGACTGGTGTTGTTTCAGTGTGTCAGCAAGTTTCAACTCGTCATTAAGTTTATCTCTTACACTGTCAGAGTCCGACATTGCTCCTTTCATAACTTCTCCTCTCCGGTCTAGTTCTTGTTTCTTTTGAATGTCTAAGGCTTCCTTATTATCAAACTGACTACCGTATTGGTTTAATCTGTATCTTGTCGCTTTTCTGTCTATCACATTTTCAATTGATGGACGGTTCTCATCTCCTACCAACGTTTCTTTCAATAATTCATCATAAGAAGGACTCAAATGTAGTTGTGATTTCAATGACCCTACTCTGACCGGTCCTACTGTATTCAATCTACTAATTGATTTAATCATAGTATATTAATTATTTAGAAAAATAAATTAATCAGATATATTCTTAATCATTTCTTCTAAATGCTTCTTTCTTACAGTTAGTTGTTCCTTCGTTTGTATTCCATCTGGTGTCCGTGTGTTGTCTAATATGTTTCTTATTCTGTCTAACTCTTTTCTATAACTTTCGGTTCTGTTGCTTTCAACTAAATCGTTTCTATACTTTATTAATGCTCCTTGTGATTGTTTCGCTTCCAGTGTGTCCTTCAACTTTTTAAAGTAATTCATACGCGAGGCAACTCCCCATAAATCTGAAACGTCATAATGACGTTCTACTTGTGGCGCCCTTTTAAATTCTACATTTCTATGACTTCTCATAAGCATGATTAATATATATTATAATTAGATTATTATTTAAAACATTGATGAAGAAAATTTGTTTATTTTTTCTTGTTTATCTTGTTTTTTCTTCTGTTTAAGTTCTTCATAATGTTGGTTTAATAGTTCTGTTGCCGTGGGTTTCTTAATAGTTTCTTTAATCACTTCTTGTTTAATCTCATTCTTAATCTCTGAAATAACTTCAGGTTGTATCTTTCTAATATTCTTTGGTGGATTGACTGGTAATAACTCAGTAGGTGCTCCCTTACAATTTTTGGGATGTGAGTGTCTCAAACTTTTCAATGTCATCTTTTTAGAGCATTGTTCACATTCTACTAATTCAAATTCTTTTTTAGTTCTTGGTAATGCTTTTGCTTTCGCTTTTGGTTCAGGAATAACTTCTTCTGACGTTGGTTCTTCATTAACTGTTTCATTTTGTTCAACGACTTCATTATTAACAGGTGCTTCTTCTGTTTTAGTTTCATTATTAACATCTACTACCTCAATACTTGACATATAATATATATAGATTTTCCATATGGAAAATCTATATATTATTTAAATAATAACGCTTTTTACGAAAAGTAGACTCAGACTAACATTTACACCGTTTAAATTAATTTCATTTCCTAATGAATTAGACAACCAAAAGTCTAACTGTTTAAAGCTTCTATTTGATACATCCTAGTAGTCGAGAGGGTTCATTTCATTATCAAAGACAATTCCCGCGTGTGGTGCTGAGACTGGCACTTTCTTAACAACTGTGCTATCGCCTGTCCTTAAATTTACTTGATTATAATTAGACAATTGAGAAGAATGAATATAAATATTTCTAATGGGTTGAAGATTAACGAAACCAGAAACATAAGGATTATTATATTGATAAACTACCATTTGATAATTTCCTAAAACTTCATTAACAGACTGTAAGTTATTAACATTAAAACGTCCATTCCATATATAATCTGCATATGTTAGTTTCATTTGTTCATCAGTTAATACAGCGAACTTTCTATCAGCATAGTTTGAATAAATTGTTATTTTATTAGTTTTTACACTGTAAGAAATTTCATAAGTATTTGAGAAATTAGCATTATCAACAATACCATTTATTTTTGCCTTTAATTCTGTCGCTAGTTCTGTGCCAGTATATACTCCTTCGTCCAATTGTAACGCTAAATAATGGACATTAGTATTATCTTCATCTGGAACTAATGGAGAAGAATAAAAGTATAATATATTATTTAATCCTGACTGTATTGAATACCAAGAGTTAGGTAATGTTATTTCGTGAATGTAGCAATGTACTCCGTTGTCTGTTTGTAATGTTTCCGGCAATTCAACTCTAAAATTAGATGATGTACCACTAATTCTATGAGCGCTGTCAATATAGACCTTCTTGTATGTAAGCATTATTAATTAATTGAGAAATTAATTTATAACTTTAATTATATGATTAATAATAAAAAGTTAATTTATGAAATGAAGCATGGGAAAATTAAACATTATCAACCTTATAAGAAAACAACTAAAATAACTAATGTTATGAAACAAACTGACAAAATATTAAATAGTTATTATCCTAATTCAAATTTAACTGATGCACAAGGATTGAGTAGAGCATATGGCAATGGTCAGGGTTTTTATATTGATGGTGATAAAATGTATATAAGCTGAACATTTGGAAAAGGAACTTTTGGAGGTGCTATTAATGACATTCTGGCAGATGTAGGACTTCCCTTTAAAATGACAAAATATTCACAACGATATAAAGACACATCAACAGCATTGGATGAAAACAATGAAGTTAAACATCTTATAACACATAGTCTCGGTTCAAGTGTAGGGGCACAGATAACAAAAGATTACCCTGAAAGAGAATTAACTTTAACCACTTATGGAGCGCCGTTTATATCACGAAGGTCTAAATTTACCGATGATTACATTAATTTT
>CAUJNA010000564.1:0-53058 GCA_963377175.1 Effrenium voratum | reverse complement strand
TTATAAATAATCTAAATTATATTAATGATACAACATAAGAAATATAACAATGAAACAACGGATGATATGATTAAAAATGAAAATAAAAAGTATAAGAAAAGTTCATATGAAGAAATTAGAGAATTAGTATTAGAAAAAGAAAAAGGGAATAATCCAGTTGAAGATAAGATTAAGAAAAAGAAAATGAAAATATTTAAAAATAATAGTAATTCTAATCAAAAGGATTACACTAAATTATTTAATTTAGTTTAGTTTAAATTATTTCTAAATTAAATTATATATAGCAATGGAAACTTTTAGTGCTGAAGATATTCTAATTGACAACCTCTCATTTAAATTAAATAAAGGTGCAAGTTATATCAACGACCGTCGTTCTGTCTCGTTTTTTCCTTCTGGGAGTAATATCTACACCCCTTCATCTGGTCAACGTGTGTTGAAAATAGCATTAAATGCTGAAGATAATACTTGGCTTGACCCGCAGAGTGTAATGGTTTATTTCACCGTTGAAAACACTGACTCGTCAGACAATAAACGCTTACGTCCTCTGTCTCCTGCTTATTCCTTTTTTAGAAGAGCAAGACTAAGTGCTGGTAATCAACTTGTTGAAGACATTGATTATTACAACCGAAATCATCACATGATGAGTTGCATGATGTCAAAAGGAGCAAGAGACAATGAAGACGCCCCGAGTTTTGGTTATAGATATGATGATGATTTAAACACACGTCGTGCAGTTCCTGCATCGGGTCATATTGGACCTGCATATGACGCTTACACAATTCCAGGCTTTAACAGAAAAATGGTTGTAGGATTTAAACCGATGCTTGGTTTATTCAATCAATTTAAGTATATCCCGTTAAAAGCGTGTCCTCTTGTTTTAGAACTTGAACTAGTTTCAAATTTTACTGATTGTGTTGTTTCAGCGGGCGGGTCGAGGTTTCCAGAAAGTGGCAACGCAGACTCAAGCCTTCATACATATGAGCAGTTCTCAATTAGTAATGCATTCCTTCAAACTGATTTGGTAAGCTTGGACAACGACCTTCATAATAAATATGTTGCACACCTACTTGATGGGAAAGAATTACCTATTACTTATAATACTTACATTTGTCAATCTAATCAAGTTCCCGATGGTTCGTCGTCAATTAACACTACTGTTGTTCGTTCAGAGTAGGTGATATTCACGTTATGAAAGAATACAACAACTTCTATCATCCTATGTATTATTTGAACTACCAAGAAAGCGGATACTACAATCACGACCTTGATTTAGAATTTCAACTTCAATTAGGGTCAAAACTATATCCTGAGTATCCTTGCCGTTCATTAACACAAGCATTCTATTATTTACGAAAAGCATTAAAATTACCATTGTTCCATCAACACCATTTATCGATTGAATATTCTGCTTATCGTGTTGATAAGTTTATCTTTGCTATGGATTTCGAAAAGGTTCCCGATAGTTCATATACTGGAAATAACACAAAAGCAGGGCAACAGCTTTTAATTCGTGTGAAACCTGTTGGAAATATGGTATCAGCAAATATGCCAGACACGATATATATAACATTAGTATCAGAACAAATATTATCCATTAGAGACGCCGGAGTGCAGATTTTGGATTAAAAATAAGTAAAAATGATAATATTAAAAATAAATATTATCATTTTCTACTATTAATATATAATGCCTTCAATAAATTTAACAAACTTTGAGAATGTTGTAGCGCACACAATTAGCGAAATCAATTCTACAAGTGGGATAACAAACATTAGAAACATATATGCTAATCAATCGGATATAATTGATTTACTCAACAATAAAGCAGACCAAGTAGATACTTACACAAAAGCACAGATTGACGCTAATTTTTATGATATAAATCAATCATACAATAAGACGGAAGTTAATGTATTATCAAATAATATTAGTTCAAATACATTTTTAATAGGTAATCTAACAATAAATTCAAATACAAATTTTAATAATATTTCATCAAATACAAATTTAATAAATAATTCAAATTCTACTATAACATCTAATTTTAATAATATTTCTTCAAATACTAATTTAATTAATTCAAATATTAATAATATTTCATCTAATACACATTTAATAAATAATTTGAATTCTACTATAACAACTAATTTTAATAATATTAGTTCTAATTCTAATTTAATAACAGGATTAAATAGTACAGTCAGTTCACATATTTCAGCCATATCAGATTTACAGAATGGAGGTTCACTTAATGAAGCAGATTATTATAATAAAATAACGACTAATAATTTATTATCAAATAAGTTAAATACATCAATACTAAATAATACATTAATACATAATATAACAACTAATTCAACTTTCAAAATAGCAGAATTTGGAAATTATAATAATTTTTATGAAATGTATAATAATTATTTTGATAGTTATGTTTATGGAAATTTAAGTGGAGCAACTATGTTTTTAAATCAAAGAGGTTTTGGAGATGTAGAAATTAATAATTCTTCAACTTTTCAAAATGATAAAATATTATTAAATCATAATACTACAATATTATCTAATTTACAAGTATCAGGTTTATTTTCATGTTCATCTATTTTAGATATAGCAGGTTCTGACGCTAGATATGTTTTACAATCAGATGGATTAAGTGGATTAATAACAGGAAATACAAATACAATTAATTCAATAATTACTAGTAATAATTCACAGGATACATCATTAGGACAAAAGTTAGATAAAATAGATACTAACACTCAATCAGTAGCAGGTGCTATTAATTTTAGTGATAATACAACTTTACACAGTAATTTAAATATGCTGACTACTGGTTCTATAATATGTAATAAGTTTAGTACTACACCTTCGCCTAATTTAGGATTGCAAATGACTTTTCAAATGTTTAATAGAGAGTTCAATATTAATAGAGATGGTAGAATGTGGATGAGTAGCGCAGGTGGTCAATGGGAAACGCAAATAGGAGATGCTAATGTTGGACGTGTGTGGGTTAAGGATAGATTCGGTTTAGGTGCTGTTGGTGTTAACGGTTATGTTTTAAACTGTGCCGGAAAATCGAGATTTACTGATGCAGTTGATTTTAATTCAAATATCTTTAATAATATATATATTTATATTAATTAAAATAAATTTACTGATGCAGTTGATTTTATAGGAACTGACAAGGCAGTAAATCTTAACAATGGTTCATATTTGAATTTTAATAATAATGGTTCAATACGAAGATATACACCTGATGCTATAGAAGGTTTATATATGTCTCATAATGATTTTGTTTCTATTTCTATTGGCGATGTTAGTAATGCTTCTAATCAGTTTATGATGTGTGATGGATTAGTAATAAAACTATTTTTAGTAAACCTATCGATGTGCTAGGTAATATTTATACAAATGCTTCTGTTAATTGTGATAATGTTAATATTGCTACTGATGGTAAATTAACAATTGATACAAATTGTCATCTATATAGATATGTTAGTGCTTTTTCATCTTTTGATATGAGAAATACCGATTCTGATTCTTCAATTAGATTTATTTGTGGAGACCCCGCTGTTCAGTCTAACATAGTCGGGGCAGTTAATATTACCAGTGGATGGACTTTTAACACAAGCACTGTTGATGTTATGGGCAATTTATTTGCTGACGATGTTTATGTTAAAACCAATGGAGCATTAAGAAGCAATCATTTAGCACCTAACGGAGGAACAGTAATAACCGTAGATACTAACTTAGCAGTTCAAAATGCATATTTAGCAACTAATACAATACAATCATTTGATTTAACAACAGTTTCATTTTTAAATGATATTTCCATGACTACTGGCACAGACATAAAGCTTGGTACGAGTGAAATATCAACTTATTATGATGGAACTAATTTATCCACAATTGATGTAATATTCAGAACGTCAAATACAGCTTTTAGAGTTTCAGATAGTTCAACTACACCTTCAGTTTTATTATCTATTGATAAGACATTTGGAACAACAGTAAATACCGGAAGTTTTACAAATAATGCCTCATCAACATTCAATGAAAATGTAAAAGTTGCAGGAACGAAGAAATTGTTATGTAATTTAATTGAGCCAGCAACAGGGACAAATATAGATTTAACAGCAGCAACCGTTACGATTAACGGAACGTTTGTTGATTCATCTGACTCAAGATTGAAATATGATATAGACAATATCAAATCTAATTGTATGAATATTATTAAGAAATTTAAGCCAAAGAAGTTTAAAAGACACGATAGAAATGATGGCGGTAAAACTCATATAGGATATATAGCAGATGAAGTATTAAAAGCAATCCCGAAAGAGTTTGAAAATATTGTATGCAAAGACAGAGAGTATTTAGGATTAAATTATTTAGTTTTACCCGTGCTAGTTCATAAAGCAGTATTAGAATTAAATGATAAAGTAGATAAACTTGAAAAAGAAATTAAGGAATTAAAAAGAGAAAAATCTAAATAATAATATATAATGGGTCTTGGTCAAAGTAAAAACCTTGAAAATAACAGTATGGAAGACATTAAGAATTTAAGAGTAGATGAAAAAACAAGAGCAGATACTTTAATAATCAAATCTATTCAAGAATGTGTAACGAGAATAGAAAAGTTAGAAAATCAAAAATCGGACAAACTAATATATAAATTACCAAATTTACAATTATGCAACGCTTCATTGATTTAAATTAATAATATTAATATGATTCATTAACATTATTAATTAAACAAATATGAATAAAATTTACTAATAAAACTTTGTCTTTCATAATTGATGACTTTAATGGTTATTTTTTTCACTTGTAATGAAATAAAATTAACCATATTACGGCGATACGTGAAATTAGTTTCATAAAGGTCTTTATTAAGAAAATAATAAATATCAAATAAATTATTTGATGTTAAAGTACGATTACGAACATGATTCAAACAAGTAAATGAGGTAGATGTAGCTAATATATCGTATTCAATTAATAATTTTAATGATTTATGATTTTGATGTAATTTACCTAAGTCGCTTAAGTTAAAAACATATGATATACCATTATTAATATTGATATTATCAATTTCAAAATATTGCATATTATTTAATTTGTAAGACTTATACACTGGTTTAAATTTATTAATATATTTTTTAATAATATTATTATTTTTTATTTTTAATAATCTAAAATCATCTAAAATATACGATATTATTATGTTTTTAATTTCCATTGGTAAATAATAAAATACCATAATATATATAATATATTTACTTTATTTTAAATGCTTTTTCAAATCTAACATAAAACATATTATTAACATCTTTGGAATTCATATTAACATAAAAGAAGGAGTATGGTTTATCATCTACCGATTTATGATACATATTTAACAGTTGCTCTTTATCAACAATGGCGGAGTTTTCCTCAATGAATGACATTAACTCTGATACATTCTTTAACTTAAAGATATACAACGAACTAGAATTCAACCTAATGATTGGAGCAAGGACACGATATTTTTGAACACTTAAGCAAAAACTAATGGCGACGTGTCTGCCTCTCGTTGCCAGTCCATGTAATAACTTGCTGTATCTAACAAATTTAGGGTCGTCTGCAAAATCATCAACAATGATTAAAATTGAATGAAGTTTCTTCATCTTCTGTTCTTTCATATAATGAATTATCTTTCTTTGTGTGTTAATTATTTCTTCCAGTTCTTCAGGTTGGTAGGTGTCATAATATAACTTTTCTTTTTCGTCATCAACCTTCATATTATCTTTTTGATTTTTCTTGACTTCAACGAAGGTAGGGTCATTATGAACCGACGGGCTAAAAATGAATATACGGGCGAAGCAGTCCCTATAAACATTTAGGATAAGGTTTTGAATTAAAACTGTTTTGCCACCCGTTGATGAAGCAACAACAATTGAGCGAAATGGTAGTTTTGGTACATGTTCATATTTGGATTGTTTGAAATCGTAATCAGTTATATTTATTGGTTTTATTATTGGAACATCAGACATAATAAAATAATATTAAAGTTATTTAGAAAATATTTTATATTTATTATTTTATATGTATAGAAGTTATTCGGATTATATTGATATAATAGATAAAGTAGAAAATATAGAACAAGTAATACTAACTGATAATAGATTTAAAAAAGTATGCTATTTTGTTTTAGAATTAATTAAGTTTGTGATACAATATATTAAAAATATAAATATTAATATAGATGGGGAGAAAGAAAAAGAATAAGGCAGAATCAGTTGTTTCTTCAACAGATGAAGATAGTGAAGAAGTTATTAATAAAACAGCAGTTATTGAGTTTGCTTGTCCAATGTGTAAAAAGATGTTAGAAATGAAAAATGAATTAGAAATTCAAAAGAAAGGAAATTGTAAATGTTCGTGTATTCCGACAAGTTTCAAACTAAGTAAAAACGATAAACGAATAAATATCGATAAAACCAAAGACAGTATCAATTTAGAAACAGATGTTCATAATATTGCTATCAAATGGGGAAGGCATGCATCACCATCCGATAATGGTGATAAGGAAACACAGGAAACTGTTAAACAAATAATGAAAAATTAGTATTTAAAGAGTAGATTTAACATAATTGCAACATTTAGTTTTAAAAGTTTAGTTTTATAATTTAGTATATATTTTACATGGCTGAAGGATTAGATAAGATTGTTAAACAACTAAAAAAGGTTTTAGAACAGAATAATAATATTTTGGAAATCTTACAAGAAATGGAAAAGAAGAAACCACTAACAAACAGTTATCAAAGTCAGGAAGTAGATAGAACCAGAGCTGAATATAAAAATAAAAGAAATATTTATTTAAACAAACTAAATAACAAAGAAATTAAAGAACCGAAGGCTTCAACTATGACATTTTATCAAATTGACTATGATGAAGATACAGGGGTTTATTCATAATATATAAACACTTAATGTTTAATCATTAACTAACAAAATTTCGTGTCTCAAAAGCGGTTTGTTTATTTCTGCTACTTTGTAAGTTTTATTACCCATAATATCATATTCAATGTTATCGATATTGAATATTTTATTAGACCATTTAGAGTTATACTCCTTTCTGTCGGTGTAATTACCCCTTTTCTTTTGAAACACTTTTACCTTGTCGTTCTCCACTATTCTGGGATACTTTCTTATGTTTTTTTCTCGTAGTTTAAGATTGACCTTTACATTTATTTCATTGTCGTCCTTGTGTGCTTCAGACGGTGTCATCCTTGTTGATGAGTGAGATGTGCTGTTATACTGTTTCAATGCCGGCGTTAGGGCGTCGGTCCATTTCATGTTGTTAAACCTAACTCTATCGTGAATTTTGTTTTTCATCGTTCTAAAAAAACGCTCGGCCACATTTGCGTGGGTCTTCGTAACGATGTGGTTTATTCCTTCACTGTTGAAGAAATCCTGAACGTGATTTTTAGTTGCAAACGCTCCGTCGTCATCAGAATACACAGACATCGGATAACCCATCTTTTTAAAGCTTGCTCTCAACGCCTTCAAAACGTTCTCTCCGTCTCTTTCCTCCATCGGTATTACATCTGCTAATTTACTGAAGATGTCAATCACGACTAAAGCATACTGTGGAACGTTCTTGTCTTTTGCTAAAGGAGACATATGCATTATGTCTATTTGATATTCATATCGTGCGAATGGAGCGGTATAGGAATTAGTTCCTCTATAATTTTTGATTTGTTTATTTGGCTGTTTCTTTAAGAAAGACTTTACATCGTCTAATGTTATTGTTGGGTCTTCTTCCTTTGCCTTCTTGTGTGTCGCTTGTGTGCTTCCGAAACCCTCGTCTAAGTCGTAATAGATGTTGCTGATTATTTGGTCTTTTGTTAATCTCGCCATTATATTAAATTGTTAGAAAATATTTTTTCAATATAAAGCCCCACCCCTTAACATAAAATACAAACTACTTAAAGAAAAATGGATATAATATAGTAAGAAAAAAAAATGACACTGTTTAATTATGATAAATGTCCTTGTAAAAATAAAAAATTTAAGTCTGTCGTGGCACTAGCTAATATTTTACCTGTTGATGTTTGTAATCTTATAGGTGGTTGTATTAAACCAACATGTTTTGATTGTCGGTATTTGATAGAAGAAGAAGAGCATTTTATGAGTGATAAAAACATTCCTGAAGAAGGACTAGAAAAAGCAGAGCTTCAGTTAAACATTATTCAACAAATACAAAATAATGATATTACACAACTAACAGGATACCATTTTAGTTTAAAACATTACAGAAAAAACATTGACAGAGTATTTGATATACAAGAAGTTAAAGAACGGTTTAAAAATAGAAAAATGTATTATCAAGCATTAAAATCATACTGTAAGAATAATGAATATGAAGTTTGTGTAGTTTTAAAACATTGTCTTAAAGTTGAAGAATTAAAATATTGGAAACAAAATGGATTTTGCTTTCCAAACCTAAACAGTTGGTGGTCATATAGAAATAACAATTATTATTTGAGACATATTCTTAGCGATTTAATTGAAATTTACACAGACCAATTAATAAAAGGATACGAGCATTATTTTTGTGAGTATAGTATGAGTTGTTATAGTGGTTGTATCGCTGGTGAGATTGAATACGGGTCAAATTAACTTTTGTTTATTAATATTATTATCTTATAATATGATTAAACATTGTTTTATAATCTAACAAGAATGTTAAGACATTTAAATTAAACCTGAAACCCAGACCAGCCGACCAGCAACCCCCTAGCCAATGAGAGATGTTAATATTATTTTTAAAATGATGTATGAAAGAAGTAAGACAAACCAATTAGATTATTATCCTGAACTGAAATTATAATCATAATATAATAATAACATGTAAAATCTTATATGTTATAATTATACTGAACTTTTAACCTATAAAACATAGCTAGACAATCACATAAAAATCACATAAAAAGAAGTTGTTAAGATATATTAAGAAATGGTTGTGAAGCAAACTATAATGAATAATTATGGAATGACAGAAGAAAAAGCAACAGAAGACTATGGTGAATTCTTCAAATGCAACAGATGTCTTTATGATAAAACAATTGATGAATTTGGAAATGTAAAAAGTGGAAGAAGATATAAATATTGTCAAGAGTGTAGAACGAAAATAAATAATTGTAGAGATAAACGTCAAAGAAAACAAACGACCCAGCAACACCCCAGAACTTGATAACTACTAAAAGGGTCAACTCTTTCAAATGAAAAAAATGTTTGCCCCCAGCCCAACAATGAACAAGGGGGACAATTACCAAAATGATTACCTTAACGAAAACGATAAATAAGCTCCCTAAAAACCCTCTTTTAAAAACGAATAAGGGGGAACACAGATTTGAGATGAACATAAAAACCATAACAGGCAACCCTCAACAGACTTCCCCCCAGGCCCCCTACTTCTTCTATTTTTTCCCCCCCCCCGTGGAAGGGTAGACCATGTTTAATGAGGCACTCACATGACCTGCGCGAGAGAGAATTTCCACCCCCCCCCATAGTGGCACGTGGACGGGGCCGCTTTGGGGATTTGCAGACACAATTTCACCAGGCGACAGGAGCCATTTTGCGAATTCCAGATCCATGCTTGTTCTAGTTATTGTACTTGTCATAACTAGTATCTGTGTCTTATTTTCTTCCCAAAGAGAGGGGTACCTTTTGGCGAATTCAATATTCATGTTTGTTCTAATTATCCTAAGCATTCTCACAAATCTAACTGTTCCACTGATTTTCAAGCGGCCGGGCGCCTTGTAGAGAAGTCCAGATTCACTTTGTGCTAATCATTCTACTTTTCATGATTATTCTAATTGCATGACTCGGGTGCCTTGGGGGAAACCCGGACTCATTGTTCTTATAATTGCAGTAATTGTTCTGACTGGTCTTATTCATCGATTTATTCAACATTGGTTGCGTGCATGCTACTTAGTCCCAACGTTCTTCTTGGGAAAATCCAAATTCAATCTTGCTAGTTGGTCTACGTATTCGAAGAATCCGAATTAAGTAGAAAATTAGAACACGACTGCCTATTACTCATTGCTGTGAAAGAGAAGTGTGCCTTTGAGGGAAGTCCTACTGGTTACTTAGATTATCATTCTTCTAATTATTCCAAAGGGACGGGCACCCTTTGTGGAAATCCAAATTTCAGTTTCTGTTCTAATCATTCTACTTCATTGGTTTGCCCAAGTGCACCAATCATTCCCGAAGGGACGGGTGCCTTTTAGGGAATTCAACATTCATGTTAGCCACATGCAAGTGCTTATTCTAATTATTCCCGAATGGGGAAGGGTCCCTTTGGGAAATTATTTCGATGAAATGGCATTTGAAAAAACAGAAAAAGTGTGTTGTTTTAATTGTTTTTTGGTTCGAAAACCAAGGTTGGTATGTAGAACATGCAGAGAGTACCATGTACCAGTTGCACATTCTCAAACCCACTATCAAATTTAGAATGTGAAATATGTATGAATCCTATGAATCCTCAGATAAATGTACTTTATTAACTCAGTTTGATTCTACGTATTGTGTTTTGTGTAGTGCAGATGTGTTTAAATCACTGTGAGTATTGGAGTGGTTCTAGTGAATTAGAATACATAGAAGAAGACGAAGACACGTAGCCCTGTAAGAAGCGAATCAGTTGAACCATCGCCTTGTGTTTGTCATAATTCCAATAATCTCACTCATTGTCCCATGCCTTTGGGGGAAGTGCGCATTAAGAGTGTCTAACTATGCTTCTAACGAATAAGAAACATTGAACAACATAGGCAAAATAACGCACTTTGTGTTTTAGAAAGTCGAATTGTTCGCCACAGGGACGTGCCCCTTCTCAGGAAGTTCACATCAATCTGTTTGCAGCTTCCTGTAATTATTCAAGCCAATTCTAGCTTTCCCCCAGGGAGGGGTGCCCTTTTGAGAACTCCAGATTCATCTTTAAGCTTATGTTATTCGCGTATTCCGAAAGGGACACGCTTCTAGCCAACTTGTTTTCCTAATTGATTCGATAAATTCTGATAGTCAGAGAGCAAAGGGAGCTATGTTTTGCTAATTGTTCTAAATATTGTACTTGTTCTAGGTATTACCAACGGGACGAGTCCCTTTGGGGGAATTCCTGTTTAATGTCTGCCTCAGTTATCCTGATGACGAGTGATTCCAGATTCATGTTTGTGCCACCTATTCTAACTCCCCAATTATTCTGAATAACGGGCGGCTACCTTATGAGGAATTGAATATTCATGTTGCTAATTACTATAACTATCATAACTATTCTATCCCTTCTTATTGTAATGATTCCCAAGGGGTCGGGTGCCTGTCGGAGAATTCCAGATTCAGCTTTGTTTTAGTTTGTTTGTTCTAGTCATGTTCCCCAACGGGGTTATTACTGTTCGACTTTCTCCACTTATTCCGAAAGGGGCGGGTGCCTGCTAGGTAGTTTCAGATGCCTCTTTGCCCTTAAAGTTGTGCTAGTTCTGCTAAGTACTCGAAAGGATGCGTTATGATTTTTGCTAATTCTTGTACGTAGCATAACAGTTCGCGTTATTCTAGTTAATCCCTAAGATGCGGAAATGCCTTGTGGATAATTCCAGGCTCGTTTTGCTCCAGGCATGGTACTTTTGTCAAAAGGGATTGTTCCGAACCACTGGAATAAATTCCAGATGAACAGCTCCCTTTTGGTGAGTACAGCGGGTGACTGTTGGGGAATTTCCGTTCCATTTCCTCAAGTCTCTATTTCTCCCAAGTATTCCCGAATGGACGGGCGCGCTTTTTGGATTTTCAGACTCAATTCTACCAGGGGACGTGTTCTAGTATATAAGAATAATATTTATCTTATTTTCTTCCCGAAGCGAGGGGTACCTTTTGGGGAATCCCATATTCATGTTTGTTCCTGAATATTTTTACGCGTTCTGAGCTTATTTTCAAGCGGCCGGGCGCCTTGTGGGGAAGTCCAGATTCGTTTTGTGCTAACCATTCTATTTCTCATTGTCATTCTTTCATTTTTTTAGCGCCTCCGTTGGGGGGTGGCGGGGTGGGGTGGTGCAGGAGGGCGCGCTGTTGGCGGCGCGCATCCTTGTTACGGACTCCCTATTTGTAAGTCCCATGCTAATCTGCAGGGAAGCAAGGGTTTGAAGAGCAAGAAAGGAACAAACACCTGCCTTCATTTGCAAACCCATGAGAATCTCATTGTGTGTGTTATTTTTTCGTGGGTCAGCCATGCTTCCTTGTGGAAGCAGAGAAAAGAAGGAACGAACCCCTGCTTTTATTTGGAGCCAAACCCATTTCATTGTGTGTGTGTGTTTTGTTTGCTGAGTCAGCAGCTGGAGTGCCATGCTTCCTGGAAAGTTCATGGAAAGTTTCTGGACAGTTCCCGCAAAGTTCATGAGAAGTTCAGGGAAAATGCACGGACAGTTCCTGGAAAGTTCCTGGAAAGCTCATGGATGTTCATGCTGGAACCTTCATGGAAACTTCATGGAAAGTTCATGGAAACTTCATGGAAAGTTCTGGACCTGGAAAAGTCATGGAAAATCATGAAAATGTCATGGAAACTTCATGGAAAGTCCTGGAAAGTTCATTCAGACTTCCTGGAAAGTTGATGGAAAGTTTGTGGAAACTTCCTGGAATGTTCCTGGAACGTAAGGACTAAGGTTTTAAGATTGTAAGCCATTCAGCTTGTCAGAGTTTAATCCATTGGGGTGTGCAGGCCACTAGAATTTAAGATTGCTAGCCATTGCAATTTTCAGACTTTCGGCCATTCAGATGTTATCACGTTAGGCCACTAAGGCTTTAAGATTGCAAGCCACTCAGATTTTTGAGTTTCATCCATTAGGAGTTTGGGCTTTCAGCAATGCATAGCTTTAGAATGTCCAGCAAGTACATTTTTAGATTTTACGAGAGTAAGGTTTTAAGCCACTAAGGTTTTAAGATTTTACTCCATGAATATTGTAAGGTTTGAAGCCGTTAGTACTTCAATATTGTAAGCCATGACTATTCTTATGTTGTCCTAACTTGTTTTGGGTTAACTAGGATGTCATGGTGCTACGTGCTGTCAACTCCCACTGCCTGCACTGTGCTCGGACCAGTCTGAACTTGTTACTCGGGGCCATTTTGGCTCAAGTCAATGACTTGATCGTGGTTCAAGCCTCGGATTTTCCTGGTTGTTTACTTTTCTCGGCTATGGAACGAGCTATGGACATGACAGTTGATGCCAAGCATGACGCCCGTCGTGAGGCACAAGCGGAAGCCGTGCAGGAGAAGCTTGTTTCTGGACTGGCGGCAATGGAAGTGGATGTGGAGGAGACAGCAACTGACCTTGATGGCCTCGGGTTAGGGACGGCTGCTTCCCAGCGCTGTATCCCTCCCTGAGGACCCAAGCCTGGATGACCTGCTCCTTGACCCGCCGGTCGATACGAACACCCCCGGGCCCCACAGAGAAACCTGAAGTTAGGACGGCTGCTTCTAGCGCTGTATCCGTTTCAGGGGACTCATGGATGATCCCAGGGATGGACGACACACGTCGAGGACAATGCCTACTGTGGGCCCACCGCAGCGGAACTGGTGGAGTGGATCCAGAAGAAGGTGGGGGAGCATGCTGTCCCTTCCGAAGTCTTCACGGCGAGGCAGAGATGAGCATTTTGGACCTCTTCCTGCAGGCGCCGGCAGTGGTCCGTTGGTATGGCTTGGAAGAGGACCCCATCAACACGCTCACGGGCCTGGAGCTCTTGGCGGAGGTGGCCTTCAGGATACGCACATGTGTGTAACGCAGGCCCATGACGCAAAGAAGGGGCTCTACCGCCTGGTGGAACCGGACCTCTTTTTTCCATGAGTGATACGGCGGCCAGGCCTGGGAGGGCGACGGTGTGAACGTTGAGGAGTACGTCAAGAACCTGGGGGGGCAGAGGATTCAGTCCGCCAAGTTGCAGAGTGCCCTGGCTAGGCAAGGCCGAGGTTTTGGACCCCTTCCAGAGAGGCGACGGAGGCTCAGCAGGCGCCCTATACATCTGTGGGACACCACGTTGCGGGGCTCGCTTTGAGAAGGACCACAGGATTCGTTGCCTACTGTGTGGAAACACAGTGCTCCCAGTCCTGGCCCAACACGCCACGCTGCAGTCCCCGAGCCCGGACGGCAAAGGATGGCAGATGGTCAACAATGTTGCTTTGGGCCTCTGACCTCTCAGCCACCAGGCACACCTCATGCTCATTGAATGACCCACAAGTGCCTGGTGTCATCTTCAGCCCGGATATGGCCAATATCCATGCCACCATGGCGAATGCGCAGGAGGAAGGTGGGACTGGCGGAACATGCTCATCTCGATCTCGGTGCTTAGCTTCTACACCTCCCTGGCCTCATGGCGCAGGAAGGAGGTGGAAGGCTCACAAATCCCCAGGCATCTCCTCAAGCACAGGGGCAAGATCGACAGAATCGCTGGACGGGTTTCCATCCTTAGCTCTGCACATTTGTCCGGGTTCCAATGGTTTTTGTGACGGCTCTTGCAAATGTACTTGCAACACACGCAAGCAAGATCCCAAAAACAACTCTGCCAAATTTGGTGCAATAGCTCTTTAAAGAACCCGGCGCAGTTCCTGCAACATCCATGAGCAAGACCCTTCGTGGGTTCGCTTTCGATGTTGCAATCCTTTTTTGCAAGTCCGGAGAGAGTTTGTTCAAAGATTTAATTTGAAACCTTGTGTTGCCCGCCTAACCCACACTTAAATCCACCCAAGCCTCAGTCCCCCTCATTTTACCCAAATTCCACCCAAACCCCAGAGTTTGTTCTGCATTGAAGCAGACTGTCCAACAAATGCACACCTTGCACAGTTTTCCTTCTGTTTCGGAAGCAGGCTCCCTCAAATCCTGTTGCTGTTTTGGAAGCAGGCATCGTCCAAAAAACAGCTTGTCTGCAGCTTGTGTATCACCATCCAAAATGGGCTTGCAACACAGGTTGTGTCTCTGGCGGATCTTGTAATGTTTATTTTGCACCTCCAAAAAGCCAGCAGCGGTTTGATGCAAAATGCTTGACGGTGCCTCTAATATGAGTCTCGGGGACTCTGGGAATGTGGGGGACTGGCCTGCAGGCTGCACGTGTTCACCTGACTGAGAATGCACTTTGGAGGGTATGGTGCCAGTGGGTTCTGGCTGGAGTCTAGGCGTGGGCAGGATCTGGGCAGCCCATTTCAACGTCCATGGCGTGAGCCGTTGCAAGTTTTCAACCCTCAAAACGTTATACCACGTGAGCAACGTCCCTCGCGGCTGTCATACTTCAGCACAAAAGGAAAAGTAGACTTGCGCCCCGGGGTGGTCGCATTTCCACAAAAGGAGAAGCCAATTCAAGTCCACCTGGGGGCGTGATGCGTGTATTCAAATTTGAACCTTGGCAAATCGTGGGGTTTGACTCAGGCAGCAGTGCCATTTCATCCTGCGTTTGGGCCCTGAGGCAATGAGTGGCAGGAGATGCAAGACAGGCGTTCCTGGCATTGCGTGCTTGGAGGTTGGCGTGTGTGTGTGTGTGTGTGTGCGTCGGAAACCGCGCCCCTCTTGGCCTTTATTCGGGATATCGGGCAGTTTCAAGAGAGGCCCAAGCGGTCCGCACGAGCTCCTACCCTTGGACTGGGCACGCCCACTGCTAGAATCATTTCCTTCAGTTTGTAGTGGTCGCACGTTGCAAGATGATCAGCGAGCAGATCAGAACAAGGGGGCTGGAGTTTGAGCAGCTGCGTGGAAGGCTGTAAAGGTCAGGCAGGCTTACAAACCTAGGTTGGACCTTCTGCGGCGGTCCAAGACATATCGAGTCACACATGGGCGTTGCTTTTCTGCTTGTGCTGTCCTTGTCTTTAGAGTTTGATGGGAAACCAAGGGAAGGCTACATGCTTTGGTTCCGCATGGCAAGACACACCCAAATTCACAATGGACAGCCACTCGGGAAGCTTCTGCCAGGCTTAGCCAGCCCGAGGAGGCGCCTTACTTTGGCATGCGAGTGGCTGGCTTGCTAGCTTGGTTTTTACGGTAATGGCGATTTCTTTAGGCACAATCCCAGACATTTTAGGTACAACCCCAAACTGCTTAGGTACAACCCCCAACTCCTTAAACACAACCCCAAAAAGCTTAAATACAGGGCAGGGGTTGTATTTAAGGAACCCCTGTCGGGTGTTTCAAAGCTGACTTTGGACGTGCTTAAAACAACACACAGACAAACACTCGAGTTTAAAGCAGCCAAAAACCAGGATTTTGGGTGGAATCGGAACAAGGGAGACCAAGGGTTTTCTTAAATACAACCCCTCCCCCCTGTATTTAATTTTTTGGTATTGTGTTTAGGGAGTTGGAGTTGTGCCTAAACAGTTTGGGCTTGTACCTAAGAAAATTGGCTCCCCCCCCCTGGCAGGGAACGTTGCCGCGCGTTTTCTTCAAGTTTCCCTTTCTCCCGCAGTCATTTTTCCAACTTTTGACTGTTCTATCTGCTTTTTTTTGCCTAAAGGGATGTGTGCCTTTGAGGGAATGCCACATTCATTGTCAGATTAGGTTAAACAACCTAAGCATTTTTCATTATTCAAAATTATTCGAAGTATTCTATCTCAGTGCTCCTAGTATTCCGAAAGAACTGTGCGCCCTTTTCGTGAATTCCAGGCTCATTTGTTTCCAAAGAGTTCAAAGTACATAACTTGCTCAAACTGAACGAACTAGATATTTGCACTATTTCGCCATAATTTGGCCCTAGACGCTTCTATCCCTTTACGTTTCCCGAATCATGTCAAACAATTCTAGTTTTTCTAACTGTTCAGTTTATTCCGAAGGGATGGGTGCCCTTTGGGAATTCCAGATTCATTGTTGCTTCCAGTTAGGAAAACAATGTTTCCTACATGTTCTAAATATTTATACTTTAGAGCCTCCGGCTCAGTCCGCCGACATTGTCCTCTCCCTTTTCTCCTTCTCCCTCTCTCCCTTGTCTCCCTGGTGTGTTCTGTCGTCCTTTCTCCCTCCCTCCGCTCCCCATCCTCCCCATCCCCCCAAGCCACTCTCTCCCCAATCTCCCTCTCTCGTATGTATGTATGTATGTATGTATGTGTGTATGTATGTATGTATGTATGTATGTATGTATGCATGTATATATGTATGTATGTAATGTATGTATGTATGTATGCATGCATGCATGTATGTATGTATGTATGTATGTATGTATGTATGTAATGTATGTATGTATGTATGTATGTATGTATGTATGTATGTATGTATGTATGTATGTATGTATGTATGTATGTATGTATGTATGTATGTATGTATGTATGTAATGTATGTATGTATGTATGTATGTATGTAATGTATGTATGTATGTATGTATGTATGTATGTATGTATGTATGTAATGTATGTATGTATGTATGTATGTATGTATGTATGTATGTATGTATGTAATGTAAATTAATGTAATGTAATGTAATGTAATGTAATGTAATGTAATGTAATGTAATGTAATGTAATGTAATGTAATGTAATGTAATGTAATGTAATGTAAAGTATGTATGTATGTAATGTAATGTAATGCAATGTAATGTAATGTAATGTAATGTAATGTAATGTAATGTAATGTAAAGTATGTATGTAATGTAATGTAATGTAATGTAATGTAATGTAATGTAATGTAATTATGTATGTATGTATGTATGTATGTATGTATGTATGTATGTATGTATGTATGTAATGTATGTATGTATGTATGTAATCCCTTGCCACTTTCCCCATTGCTCCCCATACTTACACGCAAAAACACTGTTGTTCCAGCGATTTCGCAAAGATGATGTCCAAAATCACACTGAGTTTTTCCAGATTTTCGGCAAAAGGAATGCAGGACAGCCCAAGCCAGCAAAAAGCCGGCAGGGGGGAATCGAGCCCAGGGACCCCTGTTTTGCGACACCGGGTCCCCGACGACTACGTTTTAGGTGGAGAACACGTCCATCAAAATGCCCGCGCGGTCCTTGGGGGGGGGGGGGGGTCCCCCCCCCCACCCACGTATCAGATGGGGGTGGGGTTAGGGGGGGGGGGGTTATCCTCTATTCCTCCTCTCTTAGGTGTCCGACAACCTGGCACGCAGGGGGGGGTTATTATCCTCTATCCTCTCTTAGGTGTCCGACACGCCGAGCAATGTTGGCGGATTTATCCCGAATGGCTTGCTTCTATATAGTTGCGCTAAGAATTCCCGAAGGGACGGGTGCCTATTGGGGAACTCCAGAAGCATTCTTCAAGATATTCAAGCTATTATAACTATTGCCGTTTCTCCAACTAACTGAAACAAGTACTACAATCAGCACAAAATGATGGAACATAGCTTGTCTGCCTATTGTAACTCATTGCAAGGCTAGAAGGAAAGAACAACTAGTTTTTTCAAATGATCCGTTTATTTGTTCCCAATTACTCTACTTCTTCTAGTTAATGCCAAAGGGGCGGATGCCTCATGGGGAATTCCAGGTACAGTTTGCTTAATGGCCTCAATAATTCCTATTGTTCTGATTCTTCAGCAAAAGTAGAGAAGTAAGCGAAAGGGAAGTTGAATAATCACGACCCTTGACCCCCAAAGAGGTACCCCAGAAGGGTGTGCATGCGTGTGATGTTGGAGGCCCCGTTGACTGCATGAAGTCATGTTGAACGGCAATGACCGTTTGGCTCAAGTAACCAACGCCCATCAGTAAAACAGGGGGTTAATAAGGGTCCCGGTTTCTGGTTCGCTGTGTTTCTTTCCCTGTTGAGTGGTTATCAGCCGTAACTGCTTTTGGGATTAGGCCCCCTCGTCCGGCAAGTTAGTGCACCTCGTGCATGAACCCGGCTCCGGCCTTTTCGAGCGTGGTGGGTGGACGCACCGGAGGAAGCTCTACTTTGAGGCCTTCGACTCCCTCACCCGCTGGGCAAGGCAGCAGTTCGCCATTGGAGTCGAACGTGTCGCCTGGGAGGACGCTTCGGACTTGCACCGGAGCTCCCTCCTTGCGTGGCACGCCGACTTCACGGACGGCAGCTACAGGCACCTCAGGGACGCGTACCCGGACCTGTACGACGCTGCAATTGCCCTGGGCCGCCACCGACAGCCACCAACCTGCAACCGGCACAGGCCGCAGCTCAAGGCGCGGCAGGACAGGTTGTTGCCCCAGCTCAGCCACAACAACCAAGCACCCCATCAAGTTCATCCTCCACAACAACTGCGTCCACCGTCAGGCTGCAGCTCCAAGCGCAGCGGTGACACAGGCAGCGCCCGGGCCGGGAGATCAGGCTGCAGCTCCAAGCGCAGCGGCTCCATCCAGAGCTTGAACTGAGAGCCCGTCCCGTCCCTCCTCCTATCCGCCTACAACTGCGGGTAGGGGGAGATTCACAGCTGCAGGGAGGTCATCGCGGAGGAAGAGGACGCCACCGGCGAGGCATCAGCCTTCCCTTGCACCGGCAGCGAAAGCGTCATCCCGACGCCAAAGATCCAGAACTCCCCTCAGGGCTGCAGCTCGAACCGCAGCGGGGTCGAGGGCCAGGAGCTCCAGCTCTTCGACACCTCCGGCCCGTGCATCCCTGAGCAGCCGGCCGCTGATTCTTGCGCCGGCCAACTGCGCCTACCCTACAACCAGGGTGGACAGCACAGGGATCTGGATCCTGCAGCACCGGTACGAGGGCGCCCCGACATTGGGCGCCGCATCCACCGGGACGACCCGTACGACCTGCCGGATTCCTACTGGCGTCGTCTGCCGAGAGCGGAGTCCTCATCCAGTCCTCCTAATCCTCCCCAGCGAGGTCACGGGAGGGCCGACTACTACGACCTGAGCGCATCACCACCTCCTGAAAGGTCAGCGCCTCCTGAAAGGTCAGCGCGCGCTGTTTACTTCAGGTTTGGCGGCCTTCAACCCGGACAGGGTGTACGAAGCTGAGCAGGTAAGCGTCAAACAACCTGCACCTGCCGGACGCGACTCATCCACAGCACCCGCAACAAAATCCGCTCGGGTGGTTTTTGCCAAGCGGGAGAGCAAGGTCAAGGCGCCCCCACAAAGCGTACTTGACCAGGCAGCTGCGGATCGCGCTGCGTCGAAGGCCGTACCCCCACCGCCGCTACGAGCACCACCTGCACCCCCAGCACGAGCACCTAGGGCTGCAGCTCAGCGCACAGCATCGGTTCCAAGATCGATCAGCGGGGTCACCACCACAGGTGAGATTCAAGGCTCCACCGGCGCCCAAATTGCCGGTCAAGCAGCCACCAACTGCAGCAGCGAAAGGCTCTGCCTCCGGCGACGGGGCACAGTTCGGTGCGCCTCAACCTCATCGTGGCTTGCCTGGACGTAACACCCTCGACATCTCGGTCAACCTGGAGGCGTGTTCGATCACATTTTAGGAGGTCATACCACTCGCGACCTTGAAAAAAATGTGTCCTTGACATTGCCCGTTTTCACGGCCAAATGGTTGCAGCGCTGTGTTTTCACGTTTTTCATGTTTTTTCACGGCCACTTTGCGTTTTTTTTCACGGCTTTTTCCCGCTTTTTCACGGCCAATGTGGCCCTTGTCGGATATTCACGGCCAAATCGTTTTTTCACGTCCAAATGGCTGTTCGGCCTTTGACCGCCTAAAATGCGATCAAAGGCACCCCTAGGAAGGCTGACGGGGCTCCAAAAGAGTGGCTGCTCAAGGTATTCTCCAAGTTGTACCGCAGCCACTACCCCATTGAGTTCCGCATCGTCAGCTACTGCCAGTCCCGGGACACTCGGGAGAACACCCTCCGTTTTGCCGGCCAATTCTTCAACGTGTGCAACAACGCCATTGACAGCTTGGGCACACCTCCATTTGGGGAAGTTGTCCTGACTTGGAAACGAGTTGGGCAATCCGGCAAGGCTGCAGCTTTAGCGCAGCTGGGGGCGTGTGTGATCGTGGACGACAACAACGCCGTCCTCAAGGAGTGTCGCACCGCAGGCGCCCTGGGCATCGGTGTCGGGCGACGAGACGCCAATCGGGCGCTCTACGAGGCGTTGGACGAGCTCCACGAGTACCTCAACCAGCACCGACGCCTGCTTCGTCCTGCCAGGGTACTCGACCAATCAGAGCACCTCGAGGAAGTTGGCCGCCCCCACTCTGCAAGGGGCGGCCACGTTTTTCGGTGACCTGGCAGTGCCGGAGGCTGCAGCTCAAGCGCAGCAAGCGCACCGGTTTCCAACACCGGTTGTAATATAAGTTTTCCAGGCCGCAGCTTGAAGCGCGTGTGAGCTGGCCTTGTGTGAAAGGTGCATCCGACATGGCGTCAGGGATTTCCCCACCTTCGGATGATAGGTCAAGGTCAACCCCTGCGGGAGAATCTAATGAGGAAGACCCTGAACTAGGCGATGTTTCGGTACCCGCAATGTCCGTAGTTCCCGTAGGTTCCAGGGCATCTTCATCAAGAGATGTTCGTAGCCGCGATCGCAACGCGACTCCTCCCCGTAGGACTCCCATTGTAGAGGAACCTGATTCAGACTCTACTGCAACTCCCCTTGTGTGTAGCCCACAAGTGCCAGCACCCGACCCATCTAGGAACGAGTGCTGCCGCGTTTGTGGCCCAACGTGCGCACCAAGCTTCGCTCGGCATCGAGGCAGCTCATTGCTTTAGACAACAGGCAACGGAACTGACATACCAAGCACAGCAAGCAGTCGAACGAGCCCGTGCTCAGACCGCTTTAGCTGAACAAGCTGCACAGCATTCTCAACAGGAAGCCCAAGGCCATGTTCAACAGGTGAGGCAGGAAGCTGAAGGCCATGTCCATTTGTTAAGACAGGAAGCCGTAGGCCATGTTGAACGTGCTAGGCATGAAGCACAACAAGCAAGGTCGGCCGCAGAAGCCGAAGTGTCCAGGTTGAGGCAAGAGGCTATTCAAGAGATTTCCTCGCGGGAACAGAAGATCCTCCAGCAAAGCAAAGTGATAGACACATTAGGGAGTGAAAACCTTTTGTTGTCGCAACGCCTTGCTGACCTAGAAAGGGCTGTCGCATCCATGGCACAAAATGTTCCGGCACCTCCGGATGAAAGTCACGAAAGTCAAAATCCTACGGATCCCGGGTCATCGGGGCAAAATGACGTTGGACGTGACCTCCAGGTTGGATCACAGGCTCCCCAAGTTCAAGGGCCGAGTGATGCCACACGTGAGCAGTATCCCCCGAAGGATGCAGCTCTAGGCGCATCGGGAAGTTCAAGTAGCGACCCTAAGGTAGCGCCACGTGCCCCTGTTGGTTTTCCAGAATCCTTCGCTCCCCCACAGCCTGACATCAAGTCAGATGCCAAGCGTGTGCAAATCCAGGATGGTGATCCACGTGCACAACCACAAGGACCACCGGATGTCGCTCGGATTCAGGATGTAAGGGGACCTGTAGACGTACAGGCACAAATGTCTGCCCAAACTGAGCAGGTCCATCAACACACAAAGTTAGTGGAGGCCCAGGTAGGGGAATCAGGGGCTTCGCCCCCGATCGCATCGGCTCAGGCACCCCCACCTTCCGTAGCTGCCCAGCACACAACTGCTGTTCCCACGCTTAGGCTAACAAGCGCAAGTACAAGTCAAGTGGCTCAATTCCCATCCTCCCCCTCGCACCTTCAGAGGCAAGCTCCGACACATCCTCAGAATCCGGTGACGAGGGTCATACCCCGTCATGCCGAGTTTGTGGTGGCCCGCATGATGACACCGCCTGCCCCTCCCTTTCCATGAATGGGGGGCAGGGACAAGGTACTGAAGCAGCAGATGCAAGTGGTGGGGATGCTGCTACAAGCGCATCAGATCCGGCCTCATATGAGGAAACCGTGGTTCGCATCAAGGACCTTAAGGATTTAACGCTTCCGCTTCCGCCAGAGAACGCCGGTGAGGCGTGTGGGTATGTGAATCAGGTCCTCATGGCCATTGGACGTTTGCAAAAGACAACCGATGACGAGCTCTATCTGTGGGCTCAGGATTGCCTGACCTCATCCGAGGAACAACTCAGGGCAGATAAACGTTTCCCACGCACAACCCGTGAGATAGCCGCCAGCTGTTAAAAACCTGTCGCAAAGGCAAGTTTGGGTTGTTGTTCCAAAACATGGTGGAGCACGAACGGAACACCGCAGGTACAATGCCCAACGAGCGCGTGATGTTGCGTTCGATCTTCAAGCATTTTCAGCTGGAGCGCGACCGGATCGGCATCCTTGGAGAGCGCAATCTTCTAGGTTTGAAAGTCAGTAGCAGACATCGAGGCATTCCGTGAGAAGTACAACTATATTCTCATTGACGAGTTTGAGAAGTGCCCCATAATGAAGCATCGCGTTGAGAAGGCCCGTGAGTCCGCCCATGATAGTCACCGCCGCACCTGTGCATGGCTTTGGGCAAAGGCAGATCTGGCCATTGAGCTTGCCCAGCAAAAGCGCAACCGTGATGAGTTTGATCAAGATGTTAAGCTCAAACCGGCTGTTCGTGGCACGGGCAAGGAAGCAGCTACCAGCGCTTTGCCAGCAGAGACTAAGAAGGAGAAAAAGAAGAACAAGAAAGGTGAGAAGGAACAAGAAAGGTGAGAAGAAAGGGGATCAAGGGCAGGATAAAGGCGGCCCTCCTGCGCCTAAAGGTAAAAGTCCTTTTAACCCTAAGCCTCCTCCTCCTCCGAAGTCCCAAAGTGCAAGCAAGGGAGACACTACCCCTACCCCTTCTACTCTCACGCCAAGGTTGAAGGCTCTGTCCAAGACAGCAAAGATGTCAGCCGTTGTCCGTGTATGTTCTATGCCTATGATGCGTGTAGGGCCAAGTCCTGCGCCTTCCTCCACTCACCGACCGAGAAGTACACTGGGCCACCTCCACGGGCCCTCAGTAAGGCGAAATCTCCGGCCGCTGTTGCCGCCGTAGTCCCAGCAGTCCCAAGTGTCCCCGCCAGGAATAATAGCATCAGCTGGCTATGGGACACCGCCGCCACCTCATCGGTAAGCAGGCGTTGAACAGCACCATGATGCATCGCGTACGCAAGACCAACACACCGGTAGGCTTTGCCACAGGCGGAGGAGCGCAACAAGGAGATAAATCTCTTGCGTTTGAGGACTCCGTGTGATTCCACCTGATGAGCAGGTTTACGTTTTGAACGAATGGCTCAATCAATTGGCAAAACCGTCATCGATCGAGGTTACCTCTTCATCTGGGACCCCAGAGAGAACGTTCCTTATCTTGTGCCTCCTTCTGAGATTGGTAAGCGCAAGGTTGGGGTTCCTTGCCGTTCTAGGATCAGCGCCTCCAGGGTCGTTGAGTACGTACCACAGTACGATGAGGTAGTCAAGCCGCAGACTGTTGATCAAGCCGCGAATCTTCGACCAATCAATGTCGTTGGTTCTCCTGTGAAAGTTGAGGATGATGCAGTTTCCTTGTCCGATGATGAGTCCTTCATCATTGATCCATGCCAGGATTTTCCATCACCTCCCCAAGTGCCAGAAGAAGAAAAGGAGCAGCTCAATGCGCTCATTGATGATGTGGTCCAAGAGATTAAGGTTGCTAGCTTTATGCGCAACAAAAAGCCAGCCATGCCAGCTCCGGAGGAAAGGCCTCCGGCCGAGCCACCGGACCCGCCGCCAGTGCCACCACCTGCTGGAGCACCTCCTGCACCCGCACCAGTGGTGCCCGAACATCCTGATGACGAGCGCAGACTTGTCGGTTTTGCAGAAAGGTGGTGAGCTTCGTGATGAACCACGGCTTCGGGCCGGGGCCAGTTCACCGGAACACCAACGGACTCACTTCCCCAAGAATCCCTTCTGCAAGATTTGCAACATCGCTAAGAACACCTCAATGCGTGTTGCCCGGAAACCAGGGGGCGGAGTGACGATCTTCTCGACGCACCCGCCGCTCCCTACCAGCAGCTCGCTACTGATAGCGTGATCTTGGCGAAAGGCAATGAACACGTTGGCATCGGCATAGGCGGAATAAAATCCCACCATGTCATCAGGGATGTGTTTCCCGGCGCAAGGGTCGCATATCCGGTCTCCAAAAAAACATTCCGTCGCACGCAAGGAATCTCAGGCATTTCATTGGCCTCAGAGCCAACGAACTCGCTCCACACTGTCTCATAAAAATGGATGAAGCTGGATAATTGTAGGGAGCGGCCGAGGAAGTAGGGATGATCCCCGAAACCTCGTTGCCGAATGGCTGGCCACACAACTCCGAGCTCGAGCGAGATGTCCGAGAGGAGAAGGAGTGTTGCAGGAGCATACACCATCAGTCGGGTTTGTCCTACTCCCTGCACACGCATTCCTATCCCTTTGCATGCCTCTCGATGTCTTTCGACCGACCATCCACGTTCGATCCGACAAAGACGCAATGGGAAGCACTCACCAAGGAGAAGTTCGACGGCGTCCGCTGTTGCTTCGGACAACTCGTTTGGCGTCGCCTAAAGTCAGCTGGAAAGAGAACCTTGGAACCTAACATGGCCCCAGGCTTGTTTATGGGTTGGCGTATCGATCCAGGGATGCGATATCGAAGGGTGCTAAAAGTTATGGACTACCAAAGTTTCAGGACCAATGGAAATGTTACTGTCCATGATGTGCCCGAACCTGAGTTGTTCGTCGAGGAGGGCGATCCTGTCTTCCCGATCGCGGCCGCTGCCGATCGAGCCCTGCGAACAGGCGATGGCGAGGTTCCTGAGTATGCAATCAGGGATGTTCCTTTCATTCCTGAGGGCATCCCTGCCCCGTCAACTCCGTCAGGCTTTAAGTCACGAAGTGTGTACATCAGCGTTGAACGGATTATAGAGTTCAAGGAGACTCCTGGATGCAAGGCCTGCGCCGGCCATGCTAGTTCCAGGCAACACACTGACGAATGCCGCAAAAGGTTTGCAGAGCTAGTTGAAAGTGAAAAGGAAGAAGCAAAGGCCAAAAAGGCCGCAAGTGAGGAGGCCACCAAGCCAAGTAAGGGTACAGATGAGGCAGCTGCTTTACGCGCTGCAAAGGCGTCTTCCCAGAACCCCCAGAAGCCCCAGAGATCGCGGCGCCTGGGGAGGGAGACCCCGATATCGTCCGTGCCTTGCTTGGAGAGCCCGCCTCTTCTCGGCCCAGTGTTCCGCATACCGACGCTGTCCCCGCATCAACCAAGGAGGATGAATGGGTTTATAAGCCTAGTGGTAACGTGTTAATCCGTGTGCATCACCAGCCTCGGATTAAACTCTTCACTCCTAAGGATGTCGGTGATTGTCCTGTGTCAGTGCGCAGAATCACACCCGGTAGGACCACTCGCGTTGTGTCCCAGCAAGATGGTAGCAAGGAAGATATCAGTGATGGTTGGGCAGGCAGATTCTCAGCACATCGAGAACTCCCTGTGTTTTGGACTGGCAGAACCATTTTTAGGTTATATAGTGATTCGGCTGCAGCTTTAAGCGCAGCAGGGGGGCTCAGTCCTCACGAGGGTAACATCCCAGTCAGCTCAGGAGCAGCCGTCACCGTGTCAACCGCATCCAGCACAACACTTGCTGAGACCGCGAAAGAGAAGCCATCCGTTTTCGGTAACCCTTGCCGGGCGATGAACGCCCTCCGTTTACCGTTGGCAACAAGCGTGCTCGCAAGCGCCTAGCGCGTGATGCTGTTGGCCCGATGTTTGAATTTGCTTGTTCACCAGATTCCTCAATGGGTAATGTGTTCAAGGATCTCAACATCCCACATGTCCGATTAGCAGAGGAGTACATTGACTTAGAGCCAGCCGTTGCGGATGAGCAGCTCGCGTATCAACTCTCGCAGTGTGTCCGAACCAAATTGTGGGCAGCCATTCCATGTGTCTCAGATCACCTTGGCAGAGGCTGAACCTCCACAGGTTAGGAAAGCCGTTCAAGAAAAAGTTGGGGGAAAAGTCAAGCAATCCAAAGTGATGTTTTCAAAGTTTGCATTGCACGCAGAGCATGTTTTGAAGGCTGGTGGATCAGTCACTTTCGAGTGGCCGCGTGCCTGCGAAGGTTGGCAGAGGCCAGATGTAGCCGAGTTTTTCGAACGCCACAAGGATGTGTTCCATGGTGGTTCGTTTCATGGCTGTGCTGTTGGTTTGACGGATGAAAATGGTTCACCCATCAAGAAGCCTTGGCGCATCAGAACTACATCAAAGGCCCTTGCCGAAGTATTCGCTGATCGCCAGTGTCCGCACTCAAAGTCCGAAAAACATACTCCAGCGGCAGGGAGCCGAACCTCCCGCACTGCGTTCTACCCTGAGCAAGTGTGTGGTTTGATTGCCAAAGCCTTGTATCCCAAAGTTTGTAGGACTCCGGTTCAAGCAATGCCTGTTGTTCCAGTCACTCAGCAGTCGGAGCATCGTGTTAAGGAGCAATCCCTAAAGCACGAATCTCCTCTTTCCGGAGCAGATGACTTCACCCTCCTCGTAGAATCAGACTCTAAGACAAAAGAGATTGTTGAGGAACTCCTTGATGTCCAAGGTCTACTTGCCAATGCTGTCGGCATGCCCGCCAAGGCTGTCGAAACAGAAGCGCATGCAATGGTCACTAAACTCCTGTCCCGTGCTGAGATGCTTGCATCTCCTGAGGCATTGGAAGCAATCAAGCAGGAGCGACCGGACTCCAAGACGTCGGAGTATGGGATAGTTCAAGCGCGACAGTCTGGGATCAAGGTGCACTTTGGTCAGCAACTGACGATCGCCAGCATCAAGTTCTATGAACTTGCGAAGCACCTCCAAAAGGTAAAGGGGCGCATCGTGTTCAGGGGAGACTGTGCAAAAGATGAAGCCGGTGCACCCGCGGTGTACCAAGAACTGGGGGCAAACCCCACCTCGGTACAAGGCCTAAACGCCTGCCTGGCGTATGGGTGTATCCCAGGACACACGGTCACCACCGCTGACGCGGTAAAATCCTATGTCCAGCCATTCCTTAGCTCGCAGTTCCAGACGTGGGTCGAACTCCCGCCTGAGCTGCGACCAAGGGAATGGGGTTCCAAGTTCGTGAAACCCGTGGTCTTGTTGATTCGTGCCCTATATGGTCACCCTGACGCAGGAGGTCTGTGGGAGGCACACCTTAAGAGGAGGGGAAGAAATCCCAGAGTTTCCTGGAAACTTTTTCTTTAAAGGGGCAGGCCT
Source organism: Effrenium voratum (assembly GCA_963377175.1). Lineage (NCBI taxonomy): Eukaryota > Dinophyceae > Suessiales > Symbiodiniaceae > Effrenium > Effrenium voratum. The sequence goes on along the minus strand of CAUJNA010000564.1, from coordinate 24,988 downwards.
TATGCTCTCGACTTACGTCGATGACTTGACCCTCTCAGGTCCCGCAGATGCACACGAAGCCTTTTGGGAAAAGCTTGCAAAAATGATAAATCCCGAGCCAATCTTTCGGGTGCTTGGGCGTAATCATGTCTTTATAGATGGCCCCGCAGAGCCTCAAGAGCATGATCTGAATGCAGCTGTAAGCGCATTAAAGGGTGCCGTCGCCTTTGACATGAACGACTATGCCCGTCAAACTGTAGAACTGTTTTGTTCTATAACCGGCACTCAGCCCGAGAAGCTCAGGAAGGTAACTACTCCGTTCTGAAGATGATCAGTCAGCTGGGGCTAGCCCCAAACGCGTGCAAACTCCTCATGAAGGCCTTATGGCTGGGACGACTAGCGCATCCTGATATCATCAAGTCCATAGGTGACTTAGCAACCGCCGTGCAGAAGTGGTCTCGCAACCATGATAGGCAACTCGCCCGTCTTATCGCGTACATCCACTCGACTACGCACTACTGGTTGGTAGGAGTCATAAAGGACAACCCGCAAGATCTTCACCTCGCTCTGTATGCGGATGCCGACCATGCTGGAGAAAGGGATGCGAAGTCCACGTCCGGTGGCTTCTTGGTTCTCAAAGGACCGAACACCCATTTTCTTTTTGCGTGGTTGAGCAATCGACAGACATCAGTGTCGAGGTCCACCCACCGAAGCTGAGGTCGTTTCGCTCACATTCTCCTTGTACCAAGAGGGTCTTCCCCCCTTGACCTTGTGGGAGCGTTTGCTTGGACGCCCGGTTGAGCTGGTGCTGCACGAAGATAACCAAGCCACTATCCTCGTTGCCAAGAAAGGTTACTCTCTAAAAATGCGGCACACACACAGCGCACGCATAAAGTGAACCTGTCCGCACTTGCAGAGCAACTTGAACCCGGCGCGGGCGTAGTGATCAAGTACGTAGCAACCGATCTCCAGGCAGCCGACATCTTCACAAAAGCACTGCAGCCCTTGAAGTGGGACCACGCTCTCAAGCTTTTAAACATCAGATCCAATTTGCCCGAAAAGTTAAAAGATGTCCGGCCTGAGATGACCAAGCAGTAACACAAGTGCAGAAATCATAGGTAAGCCCTCTTATGGTCTGGTAAAGGACCTTGCATCACATGGGTCGCAGCTCAAGCGCGACTGTAAAATACAAGTCTCTTAGTGAGCGCGGGGAGGGGGTAATCACGACCCCTTGACCCCAAAAGAGGTTCTCCAGAAGGGTGTGCATGCATGTGATGTTGGAGGCCCCGTTGACTGCATGAACTCATGTTGAACGGCAATGACCGTTTGGCTCAAGTAACCAATGCCCATGTTTCTATTTGTTCGAATTAGCATAGTTGTTCTAGCTTTATGATTCTAATTGTTCCGGGCGCCTGTTGGGGATTCCAGGTACAGTTTGCCAAAAAACCTGACTTTAAACTGGCGGCTTTTTAGAGAATTCCAGCTTCATGTTGCTTTTCTAGCCTTCCACATATTATTTTTCTCATACTTATTACTAGAACACATACTGCCAGTGTGCTGCTAGCTTTGCCAATCATGCTAGTTATTCTTAAACGGGCAGGTGCCTCTGGGGAAGGTTCCAGCCCCATGGTCGAATACTTCTTACTAGTCAGGACGGGCGCCGTATGTGGAATTCTAAAGTCATGTTTCTATTTATTCAACTCAACTTAGTTATTCAAAGAAAAAATGAATGGCGTCAGTATAGGTGTACGAATGTTCTACATAGTATGCTAATTGTTCCAAAAGGGACGAGTGCCGGTTTTGTGTTTATATTTTTAAGCTCCTTCTATTTGCTCGAAATATTGCACCTAATGTTCTACAAACATTAAATATATTGCTTCCTTTTGGTGGGTCCCAGATTCAGCTTTGCTAGTTTTTCGCATCATCAGGAAGAAGCGAACATGTAGTTAGGATTGCTGCTATTGATTCCCATTGTTCCTACAGGGAAGAGTGCCTCTTAGGAAGCTCACGCAAGTACCTCTCATACCTTTTGCATGTTTGACTTCATTCGAAGCCCAGCATGTCTCCCAAGTGTTCCAACTATTCCCAGGGGGCTGGGCTTGGGGCCAAACCTGGTTGCAATTATTGCAACTATCGGAGTTCAATGTCAATTGTGATGACTCCAATCTTGCGGGGCCTCGGATGACACAATTGTTGCGATTACTCGAATTGAATCCGAATAGTTGCAATAATTGCGGGTCCCGGATTTTGAAATCATTTTTGCAATGATTGGATTTATGTGGCCTCACCTGGAGCCAACCTGGGAAATTATTGGGGTCCCCGGATTTTGCAGGTATTGAAACTGAATTTCAATAGTTGCAAGAATTGCAATAATTAGGGGTCCCTGATTTTTAGTTTATGGCAATGTTAGAAATTAAGTTCCAATAGTTGCAATAGTCGTAAATTTGGCAGTGGGGTCCCGGATTGAACTCCAATAAATGCAATACTTAGGGTTCCGCATTTTGCGACTACTGCAATGATTGGAATTATGTGGCCTGGGTTGGGGCCAACCTGGGAATAATACTTTTTGAATAATTGCAATAACTGGTGGTCCTGAATTTTTCAATTAGTGCAACAAGAGAATTTAATTTCGATTTCTTGCACGGATTTTGCAATTGGTGCAATTAATGGAAAATTGTTGACCTGGCTTACGGCGAAATCTGGTAATAATCATTTTTGCAAATATTGCAAGTATTGCAGTTATTGCACGTGTTGGAATTGAATTCCAATAATTGCAGAAATTGCAATAATGTGGGGTCCCGGATCTTGCAAGTATTGCAATTATTGCAATTTCAATACTAATTGCAAAATTGGTGGTCCCGGGTCTTGCAATTATTGCACCTATGTGTTAAGTAACTTTTGCAATTATTGACATTGAACTCCAATTATTGCAATAATTGTAAAATGTTGGGGCCCTGGGTTTTGCAATGACTGCAAATATTGAAGTTAAATTCCAATAGTTGCAATAGTTGAAACATCTAGAGGGCTCCAATTTTGCAAGAATCGCAACTATTCCCCCCCCAATTGAACTCCAACAATTGCAATATTCGGGGGTCCCGGATTATGCAATTATCGCACTTATTGAAATTTAATTCCAAGAGTTGCCACAATTGCAATATTGGGATTGCAAGCAATGCAATTCCTGGAATTATTTGGCCTGGCTTGAGGCCAAATGTAGGCCTCTTTTTTTGCAATCATTGCCAGTATTGAATTATTGCAACTACTGGAATTGAATTCCAACCCGGACAATAGTTGCAGTATTTGGGGGTCCCGGATTTTGCAATCATTGCACTAATTGCAAGAATTAAATAATCCCAGATTTGGTCTCAAACCGAGCCAAAAATTCAATTAGTTGAAGTAGTTTCAACAATTGAGCTAACTGGGGTTCCAGGATTCTGCAAGTATTGAAGTTATTCGAATTGAACTCCAATATTTGCAGAATCGAGGACCACTAAATGTTGCAATTCTTGCAATTATTGGAATAAAACTTCACTAATTGCAGAATCCGGGACCCCCAAATAATGCAATTGTGCAATTACTGGAATTGAATCTCAATAATTTGCAATAATTGAAATAATTGCAATAAGTAATCAACCTCAGGCTTGACCTCAAGCCACGCCAAATAACACCAAAAATATGATAATGACAAAGTCAGTGACCGCCAAATGTTGCAATGACTCGAAACAATGCAAATTGAATTTCAATACTTGCAATAATTGCAAAATCCGGGTCCACTAAGCATTGGAATTATTGCAACTATTGGAATTTAATTCCCCAGATTTGGCCTAAAGCAAGGCCAAATAATCCCAACAATTGCAATAATTGCAAAATCCGGGACCTCTGAAAAATTGCAGTTATTGTAATTATTGGAATTGATCTCCAATAATTGCAAGAACTGCAAATCCGAGACTTCCAAATATTGCATTGCAAAAAAGGCAATAATTGCAAAATCCGGGACCACCAACTATTGAAATTATTGCAGATGTTGGAACTGAATTCCAGAAATTGCAACAATTTCAATATTGCAAGAATTGCAATATTTAACCAATCGCAGATTTGACCCCAAGCTAGGCCAATAATTAGTTCCAACAAAATCCGGGACCCCCAAGGTTTGCAGGTTGAATTAACTTCCACTAATTGCGACAATTGCGAAAATCAGAAGACGCAACATTATTGCAACTCTTGGGACTGAGTTCCAATAATTGCAATGATTACAATAATTAGTTAATCCCAGATTTGGCTCCAATCAAATACGACAATTGCAAAATCCGGGGCCACCAAATATTGCAACGATTGCGATAATTTGAATTGAATCCCAATAACTGCAATAATTGCAAAATCCGGCACCCCCAATTATTGCAACTGTTGCAACTATTGGAATCGAATTCCAATAGTTGCTATAATTGCAAAATCCGGGACCCCCCCACATTTTGCAATGATTGCAGTTTTTGGAATTGAGTTGAATGATTGCAATAATTGCAACAATCAATCTCATTTTCAATAAGCAATTTCTGGCCCCCTTCTTCCGTAAATGTGGCGCAGTCAATCCCGTACCATCTTCATACCGGCGCCAGCTACCTTGGCCGTCGAACTTGGCTCTTGCCGGCAAATTGTGTGACTTGTCTCGGCGCAGTCCGCCGACTTGTCAGCCTTGCCTTGGCGAGCCGCGGCGAATGTCCCCACCACAATGGACATCTTTGACAAGGAAAGCCTGCTCCGTTGCAAACAGCAAAATTCCCTGGGTCTATTCCAAGCGCACGATGTCCTTGCAAGGCAAATTGCTAGCCTTGAGTTATCTCAGCGGCACGGGCAAGGCCTCTGTTCTACCTGCAAAGGGCAGGAGCTGGGGGAGTGGAATGCAATGCGAGTCAGACCGAAATCGTTTTCCTTTAACCTTACGCACAGCCCAGGTCCCTTGTTTACAGAACGCAAGCAAGAACAGTAGCAGTTTGGTGTGCGATGGAACAAACAAAAACAAAGCAACACGGGGCTTCTTCGCGAGGCGCCAGGCTTGGCGAAGGCGCCAGCGCGCTTCAGGATGTGGCTCGGCGGGGAATAGAACTAAGTCGGACTGGGGGCCCAGATCGCCCATGAGCCATCCACAAGTCTCCCAAAAGTCCTTCGCCACACATGAGCCTTTGAAACCATGGACATGCGCATCGGGCTCGCTGAAAAATGTGACCGGGCTCACGATCCTGCACTTACCAGCTCGTCTAGAGAGTGGGGTCTTGAAAGTGGGGCCCCGGGTTTGGTTTAATTGAACGGGCCATGTTTAAGGGTTTCATCCCGGCGCGTTTTTCAACAATTCAAAACCACTTTCACCAGGAACAGGCTCTGGCCTTTCGCCGTTCGCGTTGGAGGCCCTATGCCTTTGTGGAGTTCACCGCAGAGTCCGCGCGGCGCAAGGCCACGCGGAAGCTGCCGCAGCCTCGGCTAGCGCGTGGCCAGAGCCTATGTGTCTTGAGAAGATCCGGGGCCCAAAAAAACATATAGCTTTAACATTAGTTCAACTTCTTTTTGTTCCCAATTTTAGACCAGCGCGTATGCCCTCCTGATGGGGCGCCAAGGTCACTGTTTGAGGGTGTGTCTGATGGATAGATGGAGGCGTCCCAGATGCCCTCCTTTCGGTTGCCGTTTGAAGGGAAACCAGTAGCAAGCCAACCAGTTGTCGGGGGCCTGTTTTGGAAACACACATGAGCCACATTCAGAACCCAACAGGCAGCCGAAGGTTTGTGGCGAACCGTTTTCTTGCAAACGATGGTTCCAAGCGCTTCTTTTGATTCTTGACCATGAATTTGGGGCCATGGTCTGACTATGACTCAGCCGGGTGTTGGCATGGTAGTGGACACACATTGGCCGAAAGAGGCTGCGGGTGGCCAAGTAAATCATCTTCATTCAAAGCGATAAAGTCGTCAGCTGTGGGCCTGACCCCGAAGATCCAAATCCTTGCGAGGGTGTTTTTTGCTTTGTTTTTGGCCTTAAGATGCATCCTTACAAGACAGTTATGTTGTCCTTTTAGCTTCCTTTCCAAACAGCTTAGTTTGCGTTCCTCACGCGGGGACAAGCTTAGCTGCATTGACACATGCTGAGTAAAAAGGAAGACCAGAGCCACGCGCCCAAAATGCACCAGAACATGTCTCCTTTGCCAAGGAGCGTTTTGCGTGTCAGCGCGTGCTGGGAAAATGCCGGCAAATACAAACCAGGGTGCAAGCGCAAATGGGCCCGCCACTTGTGGAGTTCTATCGTCAGGTTTTGAGAAACTATCACTCGATCGTCAGGTTGGCGTGACAGGAATGTAGTCGTTTTGACAAGGTTGGATGCAGTTCACCAGGTGCTCAATGAATGGGAATGCGCACAGTTTGCCCTAGGTGGATGCATTTCAAACCCGGCTCGCAGAGCGACGCGGGTGCAAACCATTTTACCCACGGCCGACGCAGTTGATTCAGACTGGGTTGACGCAGCAGATTTCCCTCCAACGTTGTGTTCGTTCGCGCGCTAAGTGCCTTGCAGTGCAAGCGAGCGAGCCGCCGGAGTTGCGCTTGTGTGCACAAGCTGCGTGGGGGAACACATGCTGCGATTAACCCATTCCCCAGAATAAGAACAGAGCGACGCATTTTTGTTATTAGGGGGCCCGAGGTCCGGTCTGTCGTCTTGGTCCTCTTCGGCGCTCGTGCAAATGAGGTCTCCCCTTCCGGGCTCAAACATCGTTCACAACGTTAATTTCCGAGTAAGGAATTCAGACTGCAGAAATCAGTGACACGCTTTCGTTCTGAAAGGGGGAAAACCACTGTTCTAGTAATGGATTTCTAATTTTGTGTTGCCGGACCTGTTGTTCATTTTGTTGTACATGAGTATTATTAGGGGGCCTTCATAGTTAGGAAGAAGGGGTTCTTGAGAAACATAGCGGGGCGAGTCATACTGCAACACCTCCCCTTGCCAATGTTGCCAGTTGGGAGTTGGAGATCTGGATTTGCCACCAGATCCGACACATTCTGGCTCGGGCTCTTGCTGGCTGAGGGAATAGCAGGAGAAACTTGCTTGGCAATTGCGCTCAGGATGTGTGGGCTTGCCACTTGCGAGGAAACGCATTTGTGTTTATGCGAATTCAGTGGGTGCGCGTGTGCTCAGTTCCTTGTTTGTTCTTGCTTGTGGACATGTGTCGGGTGTGTCTCCCCTTTTCAGAGATTGCACTTGCGGGGGGGCCAATGTCTGACTACAAGAGGCCCAGGCTGAACGGCATCCTTTTCAGAGAGGCGGGAGTCACAATGTTCACAACGCAGATGATTTTGGGAGAAACAGCCCCCCGTGATCTGGAGTCTTCTCAATGGGGGCCTCAGAAGCAAAATTGACCAAGTTGCCATTTACGCAAAAGCCGAGTGAACTCTGGGGATGAACAAACTCCTGGTTGATGTTTGATTGTGGCAGGGGTAATTGTAAACGCTTCGCGTTGCCCGCCTCGGCCCAGCCTAGTTTGAGGGAAGGGTCAGGAACACCGAAATCCAGTGTTGGGAAGGTCCGAATCCTACTGAAAGCTTGTGACCGCACCAGTTCGCTCGTGCTAGTTCGATGCTCGGAAGCCGTCCTGCTCGGAAGGTTTGAAATCCAAAACCAAGACTATCTCAGCTGCTCAGTGCCCTTGGAAAAAAAGGACCTCTTTCTGGGGATGAGCATTTTTAGTGGGGCTTGGCCTCCATAAAAAGGGGAACAATAATTGGTGTCACTGAACAACCAAGACCAACTTTGGGTGTTTGGGCACCTCCATTTCACGTGGCTGGCGGCTTGCCATGACATACATTTCTTGCTCGGTTGCTCAGCCCAAGACAGGTACATGGTGGGAATACAAACCTCCATTTGCTTAAATACCCCGGAAAATATCCTCAATAGTGATAGCTTCCCTGTAAAACCAACAGGGGGACATAAAGAATATTCATTTCAGCAAGGATTCATCTAAACACACATCCTTCGGTCCTTCAGGATGAGAACCGCAACAAAAAACCTACCGTGTGAATTCACCTAGCAGCTTTGCAGTTGGTAGCTGGTGGTCATTTGGCTTCTACTTACATGTTCCTTCAAACACCTGGGGTTCTATGTCCCCTTTCATGTAAGGACCCCTGTTTAAAAGCAAACCCGTCAAGTTGCCCAAGTAAAAGGTCGTTGGCCTGAGGCCAGTCTCAGACACGTTAGAAACCTGACCTTGGCACGCTGGGCTGAGCCTGTTGGTGGGCTGGGAGTTGGGGCCGGCCTAGCGGCTGGCATGCCCTGAGATGCGTCGGGGCCTGGGCTGGGCAGGTGGGTTGCTGGCTAGGCTGGGCCTGAAGCTCGTCTCAGCCACGAGGCTGCGAAGCCATGGGTGGGTTGCTGGCTGCCGGGCAGCCGGACTACGCTGCTGGTTGCGCCTGGGGCTGGGCGGGCTGGGCTGAGCTGCTGGATGGGCAAGGCCTGTTTCATACACACTTGGGCCTGAGGCTGGGTGGCGAGTTGCTGGCTGGGCTGGGCCAGTCGCAGACACGCAAGACACGCCAGCAGGCAGGCTGAGGGACTGAGGCTAGTCTCAGGCTGGCATACTTTGAGACCAGTCTCAGACTGCGGAAGGGGCTGGGCCTGTGGGGCCAGACGCGAGCAGGAGGTTTCAGGCTGGCCTTTGAGAAACCTAGTCTTTCTCTCTCTCTTTCTCGCTCTCTCTCTCTCTCTCTCTCTGTGTCTCTCTCTCTCTCTCTCTCTCTCTCTCTCTCTCTCTCTGTCTCTTTCTCTCTCTGTCTCTCTCTCTCTTTGTCTGTCTCTTTCTCTGTCTCTTTCTCTGACTCTGGCTCTGTCTCTGTCTCTGTCTCTCTCTCTCTCTCTCTCTCTCTCTCTCTCTCTCTCTCTCTCTCTCTCTCTCTCTCTCTCTCTCTCTCTCTCTCTCTCTCTCTCTCTCTCTGCATTGCAGCGTCACGTCAACCCTGAGTTGCCTCGATGTCAGGCACTGCCCCTTCATGACCCTGAACTACTGGCTTTCCCATTGATTTCCCTTCCATGTCCTTTTCACGCTTCCCATGATGTACTGGTCATGTCCCTTCCATTCCTTTCAACTCCCCCTTCATGTCCCTGTCATTTTCTCGGCATGTCCGCTTCATTTTCCATGCATGTCCCGTTCTTTCGCTGTGAGTCAGTTCCCTGCATCTCCCGTCGTGCCGATTGGTTGCCTTGTCCTTTGTTTCCCTTTCATTCCCCCTGCACTCCCCTTGTTTTCATTTCTGTCCCTATCATGTCCCTTTCAGTTCCCCTTTGTTTCCCTTTCATTTCCCGTTGCTTTCCTGTCATGTCGACTCCCTATTCCTCCCCTCATTTCCTTGCACTTCCTTGCATTTCCCCTGTGGTCCCCAGCAACAAAGAGGACGTCCAAAGCACAGAGTTTTCAAGATTTTCGGCAAAAGGAGAAAGAGCCGGCAGGGGGATTTGAGCCTGGGACCCCTGTTTGGCGACACCGGCTCCCCGAAGACTACGTTTAGTGGAACGTCATCAAATTACCGCGCGGCACGTGGGGGACCCCCCCCCCCGGTACCCTACATATCAGACGTCGGGCGGGGGTGGAGTTGGGGGGGGGTTATCCTCTATCCTCTCTTAGGTGTCCGACACGCCGAGCAATGTTGGCGGACTTTAACTGGGATTGTGTGAAGGGAATCCCCGCAAGCTTCTTCGCCTGATTTGGGGGACTTGCGACTTGCCGTGTTTATATAGGCTTGCTGGACGAGCGTGCGATCAGAGCTGGACAGTTAATTTGATTCAGTGTGATCTACGTGTTTTCCAACCTTGTTTTGACATGTGGGTCCTCAGCCTTGCCGCTTGACTCAGAAGCGCCGATTCGCGATGTCGAGCCCGGTCTCCGGCACGCGGCAAAGCATCGCTAGCGTAGGTGCTCCGGGTGAAGAGGCTGCGGCCCCAGACCAGTCGGATTTGGGAGCGTAGCGCGGAACCAACAACTTCCGATTGTAGGCAAGTACGCAAGTTTCTTGAACCGAGTTCAATATGTTTGTCATGCTGTTCAGACAGTTAGTCTCAACCTAGCAAAAATATGGTGGCGATTCAGGGGCTTGTCACCGGTGCGTCAGAGGAAGGCTGGGCCCATTTGCCCGAGGACAAAGTGGAAAGATGAGGTTGTGGCAAGACCCTGCTACCCACAGGACGTGCGCGCGGAGCTCAGCTGTTGGCCATTATGCCAAACGGAGGCTACAAGCCAGCAATTCAGCCAGCCCCTTGAGTGGGTCAAGATCATACTCCCCGCCAACCCTGCTGGACAAACTCGTATCCCATCTTGGTGGTTCTGCGCACATGGAACTGAACCCTGTAAAAATGGCTTTCAGGTTTTGAAAACACCAGCTTCGATTCTTCTACTTTGCTGGAATGCTTTCTGTGGTTTATGTGATGATACTTTCTCAACAGCCTTTGGAACCGGTAAACAATCCCTAATGCATGAGTGTCTCACTGGTAAGCTCGTCATACTTGTTGGCGTGGCTCAAGAAAAAGCGGGCTACCTGAGTTGTTGACCTTGAACGCATGACCTGATGCTGAACTCATTGGCCCCATGCATCAGCAGATGTTTCACGAAATGGTGAGCGGGTCAAAGGCCGGCTGTGGATTCAAATGTGATTCCGATTTCGGCTGTGATCGCTGTATTCCTGCACGCCTAGCGGCCGAGCCCGAAGAATTGAAGGTTTCTCCAAAGAAGAAGGCTGCTGCGGCTGCGAAGATCTCAATTGATGCATCTTATATTCCAGGGATTGCTGACTCCGGGAGCGCTCAAGATTTGATTTCGAGGGGCGACGCTCAATTTGCGGATGTGTGTGATTCGCATTCCCCATTTAAAGCTTATGACGGCCAATGGCAGGATCATCGCGTCTTTTACATGTGGTTTCGATACAAATTCCGGAACGATGTCGTTTGGTCCTCCTTGAAGCACTTCTTCACTGACCACATCTTCCGATGGACGGAAAACTCTTCAACCTGAAAGTCATCATCCCTAACATCGTCGGTAGCAGCAAAGTCCTCCTCAGCATTGAGTCCTTCAACGGACGCTTCGGGATCTTCGCGCTTGACAACCACCTCATCCTCACCACCAACCGCTGTGGAAGGTGGAGCGGTAACTTTGGGGTTGTGACGCATGTTGTGTCCGGTTGGAAAAAGAGAGCAACATCTCTGACCTCCGGCTTGATTTTGCGACCGCCAGGTAGCTTGACACGCTCTACTCTTGGTCCTCCAAACGAAGTCGTCCGTGAGACATCTCATCCGCACGGAAAGGATGGTGGAGGATGAAGCCATAGCACTTCAACACTTGAAGGGCCAGACGCCAAAGAACATCTTCTACGAGACACGTGCTCGAGCCAAGAAGAGGAAATACCAGTCGAGGCAGAAGGGGGGGTCGACACAAGAAGGGGCAAAGAAGCTCGGAGACCATTTGACTGCTGATCACCTCATCACTGCAGATGAACGTGAAATTGGAATATTCAATTTGGCTAAAAATGCCTGCTCTTGGGAGCATCGTTCAAGTGGCGGCCCCTTGCGACCTTGATTACGCGTCAATCTCCTTCTGCCGGACCTCGTTGTCGAATAGATCCTTAGGGTTCACTTCAGCACGGGCCATCCGTTGCCGGAGGCAACGCGCCCCAGATCGGAATTGACACGTCAAGTGTATTCAATTTGGCCAATGTCGTGGCCGAGCTTCGCGGCTGCCGCAAACAACTGTATATATCGGCGACAGTTAATCTTCGTGTCGTTTGTGTTCGCTCGGTCGCCGCGTGATGTCTTGCTGACAAGTGTCTGGGGATTGCTCACCGTGACTTTGCTTTGGCGGCCGAGTACTGGTGCGTGGCCCCGCATCTGCGCTTGATAGGATTCATTGAGCCCATATACCTCGAAGTATGTCGGGATTAAGACGACTACTTGATGGAAGTCCTTCCGCGTAGCCACATAGGTGAGGCGATCCCGGGCCGTCGTGATAATTTGGGCGTTTCCCTCAACAATGTCATCTGCAGCCTTTCGCGCCCATGTTCGTGGCCCAATCCCGCGAGGGCGGCCGGAATAGCAGGAACATCGCTGCAACCACCGCGCCCCACGACATCGATGCCAGACCAGGAGATGACGATAACGTTCGGGTTGGGCTCCAGCCTTTCGGCAAGCGTCTGGATCGCCCACTCGGCCGCCTCAAGGGACTGAGTCAGCCCTGAAGCCTTTTTTCTTGCAATTGTGGTTTTTGACCTGCGACCGGGTTTGTTGCTTAGCACCTTTGAACTGGTTATTCGCGAGGACAACGGCTGCTAGCCTGTCTTTGTAGGCTGCGCAAATCCAAGCATTGACGCGTCACGCTCCAGGTTTTCTGGCCGCGCGCTGGCCAGCAACGCGCTGAACGCAATTACTAGTTTGGCTGCGCAGGGTCCATTTAGCGCGATTGAATTTTGAAGCGCCGCGCCCAGTCACAAGCAACGCGCACACTCCGCAACCAGCCGCCCAACTTCAGGCAGCCTCACTCCGCCCACACGCTTTGGAAAGCCCACACACACAGATTGTTTTTGTCCGTCTAGCCGGGCCTGTGAAACACAACCAGGGTTGCAAGAGATTGGGGTCTCGCAAGCGTTATTGTACTTCGCGGTTGCTGCTACATGACGCAGACTACGACTGTCCTCTCACAGAACCCTACTCGGCCCCCCTCAGGTGGCACCCCTCAGGTGAATCCAGCTTAAATGCCAATCTTCAAAACAACGCTTTCTCAAATGCACTTCATAATTCTCAGTTTGGCCTATTATCTCTTATTTGGGCTTTTTAAGTCTTGTTATGGCCTTTTACGTCCATTTGAAACTTAAATGTTCTTAAAGGTTCTTTTCCAAATGTGTGGTGTTTGAGGCCATTTGAGGGTATAAAAGCTTTCAACTACTCTCGATCTGCCTCGATGTTGGTCAACGTGTCACGCCTGTTTGAAGCCGTTGTGGTTGTGGCCCAAGTAACCCTGATACATGTGCGCTGGTTTGCTCGACCCTGCTTGTACCCTCTCTTGGGTGCGATTGCCTAGCCCACTCAAAAGCACGGACCAATGGAAGCTGTGGCATGTCTAATTGCATGGTTTCAACTGAAGCATGTTGGCTGACAGAATCAACTGAGGCATTTTTTATCTACCAGACTTGGACATCATCATCATCACACTATTTGTTCCAAATGAGCATTTCAATTCACAATCCCTATGGAAGGTGAACCGCGTTGACTCAAGTGTTTACTGCATGGCCATGAATTGCTTCTACCTGAAGGGAGCTTTAATGCACTCAAATGCACTCAAATGCACTCGAATGCACTCAAATGCTCTCAAATGCTCTCAAATGCTCTCAAATGCGCTTAAATGCTTCAAAAAAGCCCAAACAGAGCACAAATACCAAAAACAACAAGATTAAAGCGCCTTAACAAGGCATATCAAAACAAGCAGAGGAGCAATGAACTGTGGCAACAAATAAGCAACTGTTCAAATCGCACATTCTCCCGCTGCGAGGTTCATTGCCAACAGTTGGATTCCGAGTTCTGATAAAGCTCCAGCAGGCACAGACAGCTCCAGCAAACTGTGTGCTTATCCTTGCAGAAGCAAGGAACCCCAGATGTCTCACAAATTCCCTGGAGCGATGTGTTTTAGTTGATCCGGCTGAAGCATAATTAGCCCTAAAAGGGATATTTAGACACAACGTCTTCAACCCACTCCTTCCTGAGCACTTTCTGAATTGCAGGTTTTTGCTCAAAACCTTCCAGGAGCCACCTCGCTCAAACTGGTTCCCTCAAATGTCCTCAAATACATGTTTAAGTGTTTTTCACCTGAGGGGTGTCACCTGAGGGGGGCTGAGTAAAGTCCTGTGATCCTCAGTCAGCCAGCCGGCAAATAATTTTCCCAATCACCAAGTTCCCAGCTCGCAACCAAACTTGCATGCAAAGTGCTGCGGTTTAAACCACATGGAGCTTCTGGTGTTTGGCACCCCCGCTCCAGAATGTGACCCGCGCGTCGACGCCTGCCCCTTCGCTTGCCGATCGCGCGGCGGCCCAGGCCCAAATCTGCCGCCAAAGTGGTCACAGCTTGTTTCAAGCCAACTGGGGACTAGGTTGTGGTTGAACCAGCAAAGCATGGATAGGGAGGGACCAACATATCCCACGCCTTTCTTCAGCAAAGGTTTTGCAACATGGCCCCACAAAAACTCAAGGTCTGGTGTCGCCCCACACTCGCCGAAAAGCCGTGGAAGATTTGTCAGTCAGATCAAGCCTGTAGTTAGGCGGGTCGCGCGCAACTCGCTGCTATGTCCTCGCCTGAGGTCTGACAAGGTGCTCCAGCTGGCGCCGCTCTTGCTTTGTTGACTTGCGACGCCTGCTTCTGCTTGCAAAACTTGCAGGTTCATGCACGTATTTTCTTCGCAGAGGCGCGGCGTTGCGTTTAATACGCCGCTCTGCGTGTTCAGGACGTCCGTGCATTGAGCGCAAACATTCTTGCGCAAACAAGCTAACGTCAGAGGCAGTTAGCTGCCAGCATGCAGCAATTGTCAGAAGGTCCTTACATGATTACGGCTGAGACAGTTTGAGATGTTCGCAACCTTGTCCACAAACATGGGCCTGGCTTGACGAGGTTTTCACGCTCGCTTGCTACAGGGGTTTCAAAACAAGTGCGGGTGCCTGGCAATCAAACATGGCACGGCGGACCTATCCCTACATCAACGTTTGCCTCGTTGCTTCCACCCCAGAAGCAGGTGCATGTTCCAGCCTGCGCCGGGCGACCAGCTCGCAGCACGCCGGAAAGTCTGTGCTGAAAGGCGAGAGAACCTGCCTGAATTGACGCGCTTTTGGGGTCTACTTTTGCAGGGCCTGCTCCGCAGGCACTGCTGCGCTGATTCAATGGTCCTTGGCGGGAAAGGACTGCTGCGCTGCCTTGCTGAAATTGATGCGCAGGGACCGCCGTGCAGGGACTGCCGCGCAGGGACTGCTGTGCTGGGACTGCCGCGCAGGGACTGCAGCGCAGGGGCTGCTGCGCAGGGACTGATGCGCAGGGACTGCTTGTGCAGGGACTGCTTTGCCAAAGTTTCGCGAAGAAGACACGCGCAGGGACTGCTGCGCGAGGACTACGCTGCAGTGACTGGTGCGCAAGGTGGTGCCCCAGGGCTGCTGCGCAATGTTGCCCTGCCTTGCAGGGACTGGCCTGCCAGGCTTGTTGCACGGACCCAAGGACTGCCTTGTCAGCAGAACCAACACACCCGCAAAATTCCTATAAGATATCAAGAAACACATCGGCAAGAACAACGAGTTTTGTGCAGAATCTTGGATCCACGGCCGGTTCTTGTGCAGAATGTCATCAGGGCCACGACAGTTTGTGCAGAACCCAACAGCATTCGGCAGCAAAGTCCGACATTCGGCACTACTCTTGTTGCGAAAAAATGCACTTCGGCAAAAACCAGTGCCTGACCCCGGCAACATGTGGCGCAACAATCTGACATTCGGGCGCCACCCTTGGGCCCAACAAAGGTCAGTTAGGCACAAACCACTGCCTGATTCTGGCACGCTGGCCTCTCTGCCTATAATGCCAACGGTTTTAGGCACAAAAACATGAAGACAACGCATGTTGTTTTTAACAGTCCAAGGTATCTTCATTAAGACACCTTCGGTTCTCGATACCAACAGCACAACCATCGAACTTCACTTGGGTCATGTTGAATCGGATGACGAACTTGTCCACGGCTTTGTCGTTCCAAAAAATGCTGTTCCTTGGCCACTTGATGGCAGGCTGAAGAACGCCCTTCTACTGTGAGTCGATGATCTCGCAGTTCGCTCGTCCTGAAAAGGAGTAGCTCGACATTGCTGAAGGAATCCCATCATGTCATGGGTGACGACTGTCACTGGCTTATAGTTCATCGAGATAGGAAAAACCCTGAGCTCGATTGGCTTTCTTCGCAGAAGTCTTGACCATCAGCTTCTTCACGGCCGCAGCCGCTAGGCGAGCTTTTGTAACGTTTTCATGGAAGAGCCCGCCCAAAGCAAAGGAAAGGGACGGTCTGGAATTCACCTTCTACCCCATCACAGTGCCAGCGCTCTTTGGCCGACCCGTCGTGATGCATACAAGGCGTACACACCATGTGGCGAACACTTGCAAGCCCGATTTCTTGCAACGCCGTTAGGTGCGCGGCGAAACTTTCGCCTGGCTGTACATGTTGGCAGATTTCTTCTCAGACGGGTCTTCAAGGTCAGGATCAAGCGCGTGAGCAAAAGTGATGATTTGAAGAGAGCTGCCCGTCTGAGAAAGAATGTGTTCGCATCCAAGGTATGTAGGAGGGCCCGTGTCAATCTTTGAAGAAATCAATGACCATCCTGTTTCATATTCATGACGGGGCGGGGCATCTTGAAGTCGCCAACGTAGACGGCAAGCAAAAGACGAAGCTTAGGATGCCAGAAAGCGGAAGGCCATGCTCCAGGATAAATAAGACGAAACCCCAAGGGATACGTCTTCACAATGCTTTTCCCACAAGCCAGGGCGACACAGGGTCCTTGTAGGCATCTATGGTGGACGGTGCAGAACCCAATTCAGCAAACAAAGCTTGCCCAGTCAGCATTTTCGCATTGTCCCTGAAGCACGCTTCTACCTTTCGACTTGCGGAGAGGGCTTGTTTCCCTTTTCGAGTTCACTACCCTTTTCAACACAAATGTCAATTCTTTTGCCAACATGGACCTTTCGCCTCTCTTCTTAGCTTCCTTAACCACTCGCAGCCATTCGCAAACGGTCTGGCAATCCCACGCCTTCTTGCTCTCCAACATATTCCATTCGACATCTTCAATTTCTGGGCATCGGGGTTTCGATCTATTTCCTTCCGACTCACAGGTCTAGCAACCAATGCATGAATCATAAGGTGGCCAATGGGATTGGATAATCTTGCGCCGATGTTGACCGAAACGCGGAGCGGCAGGGATTTCCAATCCCCGACGCATCTTGGATATCGTCCTTCATAGTGGTGTTTTCGATGGTTGGAGTTTTAGAAAATCATCATCCATCCCATAATCATGTACCGCCGATGTTGCAGCCTTCTTGGAAACTGTCTTGGAAGCAGAGGCTGCCGGGTCCTTGCATCAGATGATCGCTTCTCTCCGTTGCTTTGTTGACCCACAAAACTGGCGGAATACTGTCTGGTTTGCTACTCGCAGAGTACGTCCTTGCCTTGACACCCCCCGGATCATAATGAGCCCCTCCTCTTTGGAAACAAGGGCACCCTTGCTGGTCTTTAAGTCAATGACCGGGTCCTTTGGCGGCGGTGACTCTGGAGGAACTCCTTGCCGTCAACGTTCTCATCCGTCAGACAATTTATCTGATTTACTCGCAATGGCGTAATTGGAGCATCGTGGTCCTTCTCCACCAAGGCTCGTGTTGGCTCATGTCTCCAAAGGAAGTCAGGATGGATGGCGCACCCCAGGAAAATGCTTGCCCTTGAGGTAGGCTCGAACTTCAGTGGCTTTGTTCGGTCGATTCTTGGGCCCTTTCAGAAGTTGATCTGACAACCAAACTATGGTCCAGAAAAAATCTTCGCCGAAGCGACTTTTGCAAGATGAGTAAGAATCCGAGTGATCCGTGATGTTGCGAACCGTGCAATAGTGCTTTGCCGCACAGGGCCAATAAGCACGACGCAATCCAGCCTGCTCAGGATTCGATCTTGTGCCTTCCCTTATATTCCGCTCTGCAATGGCATGTATTTGAAATGTAGTTGGTTCGTGCTTTGAACATGCGGTTGCAACATCTCGAACAACAAGAGCAACTCGTGATTGGTCTAATGGGGGGTTTTACCGGGAGGAACGGGGCAGAAGCAAACGCGCAGGGGCCACGCCTACCTTACGGTTCGGATCGCGTCGGACGCAAAGCCGCTCGCTCAGCTTGGCTGCAGATTGTACGCCCCGGAGACGGTGAGGCCGCGGTGACCGAGGGTTGGAAATCTATGCGTTCCGACGCAAGTGCCGCAAAGTGCATATGGGCCAACAGGACGTATGTCAGCTTGAGGCGGAATTACCAGAAACGGATCGCGGACTGCAAAGGACGGGGACGCGAGCATCACCCTTGTCAAGCCCTACAAGCAATGGTCCGGAAAGGCTTGCAGACGAGACTCCGGCGTACCAGCGGACCCCCTTCGATTTTGAGGTCGCCCGACACGCTTGTGTCGAAATTGGGTCCGGGCCGTGAGAACACAGCCTGGCGCAGCTTGATATTCCCCTGGCAAGGGACATGCCCGAGGCCCAATTCTCACACAACACAAAGCGGCGCGAGGCGAAAGGACATTTCGGTGAATAGGAGCAAAAAGTATGAGGGCCTGCGCGCTTGGCTTTGTCAAGACCCGGCCACGCGGGGAGAATTCACCGAGAAGATCGCGCGGTGCGAGCCAGGGCCATGCGCCGGAGCCAAGGCTGTCCCCAGGTATGTCGTCCGGCTAGGGCTGGTGCCACCTGAAGAAAGAGCTCAGGAGATCAATGCGGATGACATCTTAACCAGCTCTCCGCATTGCGGTCAACCAGCGGCACAGTCTACTTGGAGGGGGAGCTGTAGGAGTCTTGACATGCAGGATCAAGACCTGTGACACGCCCAATTCGGAAAACCGGTTGCCACGACTGTGACAGCTGGGCCGCGACCAATGGTCAAGATGGTCGTTGGGAGTGTGGCAGCGACATTCCAGGTTTCCGGCAATTCCAATTCGGGATTGGATGTCGCCTTGCGAACTAGCTACAAGGCGCCCATCTCGAATATTTGTCCTCCTACGGGGGGTGTGGTGTATGTGGTGATATTTCATCAATGGCCTTTGGGACCAGTAAACAACCCCTAACGCGAGTGTCTCACTTGCGCAGCTCGTCGTGCTCGCTGCGCATGGCTCAAGTGAAAAAGCGCGCTACCTGAGTTGCTGACCTTTACTGGGCTTTTTGCACAATGTATACTTTCATATCCGCAGAAGGTGGAAACTCGGAGCTGCAGGCCCTTTCCTCTTACAAGCCCAAAGACCGGGCAAAATCGAGCAATCGACCTTGCCAGGCGACAGCAGGGGGTTCCCAGGTTTAGCTGGGAAACATCGTTGGAATCTTGTGACCAGCGTCTTGCCTAGAGGCACAATCTTGGCAAGCTCAACGCTTTGACTGAATCGGGTGCGTGGCAAATCAGCACACAAATGAAACGCATCAAGCGTGTAACGCGCTCGATGCAATACAACTCATGCGTTGTTGCGGCTCCAGTCGGTTCATTTTGTTTGGAACTGAAACTTGTTCGGATACGGTTCCTACCGGTCTTGTTTCTCGTTGCCATGGGGTTGGGTTCGGTTTCTCTAGCTCTGGTGACCCCCTGCCTATTGGCAGCCGCCAGGCGAGGCACCTAGGCAAAGCCGTGCAAAGTCAATTTGTTGACAAGCACCCTGGCGTGTGCTTGACAGGGTGATGTGTTGGATCCTAACAAGATGATTCTTGCCAAGGAAGTACCCTCTGTTTGTTTCATGCGGCCCGGCTCTACATAGCAAGTTGATTGGACTGAACTTTCGTTGTTGTTCGGGGCGATACGCTTTCGCCGCATGTCAAATGACTCGTTTTTGATCTATGCGTTCTTGGGCACAAAGGCAATGCTCGTACGGTCCGCACGCAGCGACAGCTCTCTAAGCAGTTCCCCTGCATTGAGAGCCTCCGACACATGGCCATGCATTTTATAGGGAGGCAGGGCCATCAATCAAGTCACATCTACAGATCCAACGGAAGAGATGTGTGGCGTCACCCATGGCCAGCCTTGCCATGGGTTTTTGGTGGACTTTGTGTTGCCAGATTTTGTGTGTGACTCACATTCAAATCTGAAAAAGGACTATGGGGTGTGCTGGCACAAAAGGGAACTCAACTGGAAGCCACCCCCCTTTTTACCTGCCAATGAACAGGTTCCAAACGCTGCCTGCTGCTGCGGGGTTTGCCCTGGTCTATGCAGCCCAGCGAGGCCCGGTGTCCGCGGCACCTGTGGGTGAGGCTCAGGCCTGTCAAGCCTCCGGGCTTGACATCCCTTGAAGGCTTTGACAGGCCCAGGCATTGACATGCCTCATTGCTTTGGCCGGAACCGTCAAAATTGATGCAATGAAGAAGTGCCATGTTTGTCTAAGGCAACATCTCGCCCGTGCCAAGCGGCAATGAGAAAGCATAACTTTAGACCTCGCCCAACAAAATGTCTCGTCTGACCCTGATGCCACGCCATGCCGGAAGATGCCTAGCGGGTCCATGTCCTGAGGGTGCGCCTGCAAGAAAAATGTGCAAACAAGCCCGGAAGGCGGTGTTCCAGGCGCGCACCTTGGCATACTACTTTTGTGCTTGCAAGTTGCGATTTTCGAGCTGGAGATGCGAGAGAGCGCTTTCCGAGCATGACTTTCGCACTTAAAGATTTGAAGTTTCGATGTCCGAGCTGGAGCTGCGAGAGCGTGCTTCGCGCTCTACCCTTGCGCGAAAACACTTACGGCTTTGCAGCCGGAGCTGTAGCTGCTGGGGGAACGCACTTCGAGTACAACCATGGCCGGAGCCATGGGAACACACTTCGCGCGCCACTTTTGCACTTAGCCTCTGAAAGCTTTTCACGTACTTTTGTATTTACAACTTGCGAATTTTCCAGCCGGAGCTCTGCGGGAGTGCACTTCGCGCACTACTCTTGCACTTACAGTTTGCGGTTTCGCAGCCGCGCCTCTCGAAATGCTCTTCACGTACTTCTTGTGTACTTAAAACATGCGAATGTTCAGCCGGAGCTGCGGGAGTGCGCTTTGCGTACTACTTTTGTACTCAATTTGCGATTTCGCAGCCGCGCCTCTGGAAGTGCTCTTCACGTACTACTTTTCTTAAAACTTGCGAGTTTTCTGCCGGAGCTGTTGAGTTTTGTGCCGGAGCTGCGGAAGCGCGTACTACTTTTGTGCTTAGAAGTTGCGATATTGCAGCCGGAGCTCTGGCTTTGCTCTTCGTGCTACTTTCGTAACTAAAGGCTGCGATTTTCAAGCCGGAGCTGCTTGGACCCGAGACAAACGTGCGATCGTGAAAGCATACGCGCGAACCACGAGACAACTTCCAAACACCGTTTCGCAAGCAAAGAAGACAGAAAATTCGAACGGCGCCACAGCGAGAGTGCTTCGACGCACACGATCGCCGCAGAGGGTTCGCCGAGCTCAAGACATACCCGTAGCAGAGCAAGGGATAGGGGATGTCCCTCTGCCCAATGCTTCGGTTCCTCCTTATGTGGTTCTGGTCAACCGGTATGAGTGTCGGGCGCAATGCAACAGTTGTCATTCGCACGGCGCCGCAGCGAAAGCGCTTCGACACGCACGATCTCCGCAAAGGGTTCAGCCTCGCAACGCTTGTAAATAAGTAAAGCGCTCCGCCTGCCACGAAATTCGCAGACCTCGTTTATGAAAATGCTGGGCTTGCCACACATCCTATAGCATCAGCGCAGAACATACAGCGCCCGCCACAAACGCATGGCGGCACTGGCCATGGAATTCTGTGGCAACACGCAAATCCGAAGGTCGGCGCGGCGCCGCAGCGAGAGCGCAGTTTTGAAGAAAGGTCCGTTTCATGCGAAGCTCTCGCACGCAAGACAAGTTTTTGCGACAACTGCCATGGTTTTAGAGCTTCGGTTGTCCAAGCGTCGTAGCGCGACCAAACAAAAAGATATCACCGCGTGGCGGCCCTGCCATCAAAGACGCACACATTTTGTTCTAAAAAACGCGTTTGGCACGAGGCTTTCTCAAAAAAACACCCCCGCGTCGCAGCGGTTTCATCAAAAGATCTAAACCGGCCTTAACTCTTACCGCAAGAGCCCCTTAGTAAACACTTTTGGGGAATCGGAATTAGCATAGAGTTGTTGGAAGCGAGGTGCTGAAGGCGGTCCTGGACCAGCTGGGCTGTAACGGGCGATTATTGAACTGCCGGGCCTTCAAGGGAGCCAAGGCCTTAGAGTCCCCGTTTTTCCGGGGAACACTGTTTGAAAAGCACGTTTCCTCTTTCCCCATTGCCACCATGATGGCCGCCCACCCAACAGGAAAGGGCAGAAAGCGAAATGCTGCTTGTCCAAACATGTTGTTTTTGCTGCTTGGCTCGTCAGTAAGTTGAAAGAAAGGGAAACGCACATTGTTGGGCTTGCTTTGGGCAACAGCAATCAATCTTCAATAAAACAGTCCTTCCATTGAATCTCATTCTGGCGCCCCTGAACAAATCTCCTAACAAGGTGTTTGATAGCTGCTCTCTTGAACCATCGTACCCAGCCATGTGGAACAAACATTCCCGGGATTTGAACGAAACATTTGCTGTGAGGCAAGTGACATAAAAAGGAAGCACAATAAAAGGGTTTGTTGCGAAACTGCGCAGTCGACTGCATAAACGGCGCATCTATTTTTTGCCCTTTCGTGGC
Source organism: Effrenium voratum (assembly GCA_963377175.1). Taxonomy (NCBI): domain Eukaryota; class Dinophyceae; order Suessiales; family Symbiodiniaceae; genus Effrenium; species Effrenium voratum. Next base: position 2,559 of record CAUJNA010000564.1, on the reverse strand, counting down.
CCAAACACCTTGAAGGAGGTGAACCAGGCAATCTTGGTTTCGGGCTGGATGCTTGCAACCCCGTCACACAGGCCGGCTGCTCCCGACAGCATCCCTTGACTCCGGCTTGTCAAGATTGTAGTTTGGCTCCCAGGCTAACGCATGACGAGGTCAAGGCAAAAGCGAAAATCCTCCCCGCGCATGGCATAGTTGTGGCCAAGATCTAAGACCCTGGGATCCCGTCCAAGCATGCGTCCGAACTCCGCCTCCAGGGTTGAAATTGGCCAGATTTGCGCTAGCGCCAGTTCAAAATCTTGTGACTTTTCGTGGCTGGTTGTCAGCAACCCTTTCTTTTCGCAGAAGGTTAAGAGGTATGGAGTTGGTCGCTTCACTTGACTCTTAGGCAGGCGGCCGCCAGCTTCTGCGGCTGCAGGTGCAGGCGACGTGTGCTGAATGGCCCTTGCAAACCAATTCATCGCCCCCCAAATGCCCAAAAGGGAGACGATGGAATCCTCCACAAATGGTTGGTCAACAATTCCGCTCGGCGTGTTCTTTTGGTATCCACCGAAAGATCTCTGGATGGAACTCATGCCCCAAAGGTTTTGGTGTCAGCCGGTTTTCCAAGAGGAACACCAACGGCAGACTCAGGATGTTTTTAGAGACAGACCCAGTGAAGGAGTATTATTTTGTTGCTGATGGCGTCCAACCGGCTTGTCCAAGCTCTTGGCACGGGAGTAGTTTCTTTCTGGCACATGGCAGATGGATAAGGGGGGGCAGCAACTAAGAATGTCTCTGCAGCCGAGTTGCTGATTGGATTCGAACTGATGAATCTCTTTGTGCTTGACGGGATCTAAATCCACCAAGCCTTTCGGATAAATCGTTGCAACTGGAGAAGGTCAATGGCCTCACAATTGTTTCTTTCCGTTTTGGCTTGAGACCAACCAAAACGGCTTTCAGAACCTGTTTTGGGCGTCTCTTGCTCACTTCCTACCGAACAAAATCCCAGTGTTGTCGCCATGCGCAGGCTGGAGAAGTTTGTCACAGCCTTAGGGCAAGAAAGGGAATAGCGCAGGGATGATACCCTTCCCCGTTACCCTTATTGCTCCAGGTGCAATTGCTGTTACTGCACTTCTACTGTTTCTTTTCTTGGTTGCTGTTGCGGATGATGTTTCTTCTCACACAGAACCCTAGTTGTTTTCTTACGTTGTTTTTTGAGAGACAAACATATGATGGTTGGCTGCTGCTGTTTCTGCTAATGTTACTGTTGCTGGTTGCTGCTTCTGCTGTTGTTACAAAAGCTGTTGCTGTTACTGCTTGGTTTGCTGGTCATGTTATTGCTTCCGGTGGGTTGCTGCTAGCGCTGCCGCTTTTTCACTTGTTGCCGCTGTTCGTCTTCCTGATTTGGTAGCTGTTGCTGGTTGCCGTTCTAGTGTGTCAGTTTGGCTTGCTGTTGCCCCTGCGTTGTTGATGCTGCTGCTGGTGGTGCTGTTCCTGCTACTGCTGCTGTTTTTGTTGCTGTTGCTTTTCTATTTAATTGCTGGCGCTGCTTCTGTTTTCTGCAGCTGTTGCTGTTGCGGTGGCTGATGCTGTTAGTTGCAGCTGCTCGTGGTGCTGCTGTTGCTGTTACCGTTGCTGTTTCTCTCGCTGTTGCTGATCCTGGTCCTGTTTGTTGTTGCTGCTGCCGTTGATGCTGCCATGGTTTCGGGCGGTGTTGGTTGCTGCTTATGTTACTGTTGTTGCTGATGATGCTGATGCAAATGCTGTTCGTTTGAGGAAATTGTTGTTGTTGTTGTTGGTGGTGGTGCTGGTGGTGGTGGTGGTGTTATTGTTCTTGTTCTTGTTATTGTTCTTGTTATTGTTCTGCTTGTTGTTCTTGTTGTTCTTGTTGCTCGTGTTGTTCTTGTTGTTTTTGTTGTTATTGTTGTTCTTGTTCTTGTTCTTGTTCTGCTTGTTGTTCTTGTTGTTCTTGTTGCTCGTGTTGTTCTTGTTGTTCTTGTTGTTCTTGTTCTTGTTCTTGTTCTGCTTGTTGTTCTTGTTGTTCTTGTTGCTCGTGTTGTTCTTGTTGTTCTTGTTGTTTTTGTTGTTCTTGTTGTTCTTGTTGTTCTTGTTCTTATTCTTGTTCTGCTTGTTGTTCTTGTTGTTCTTGTTGCTCGTGTTGTTCTTGTTGTTCTTGCTGTGTTTGTTGTTCTTGTTGTTCTTGTTGTTCTTGTTGTTCTTGTTCTGCTTGTTGTTCTTGTTGTTCGTGTTGCTCGTGTTGTTCTTGTTGTTCTTGTTGTTCTTGTTGTTCTTGTTGTTATTGTTGTTCTTGTTCTTGTTCTTGTTCTGCTTGTTGTTCTTGTTGTTCTTGTTGCTCGTGTTGTTCTTGTTGTTCTTGTTGTTTTTGTTGTTCTTGTTGTTCTTGTTGTTCTTGTTCTTATTCTTGTTCTGCTTGTTGTTCTTGTTGTTCTTGTTGCTCGTGTTGTTCTTGTTGTTCTTGCTGTGTTTGTTGTTCTTGTTGTTCTTGTTGTTCTTGTTGTTCTTGTTCTGCTTGTTGTTCTTGTTGTTCGTGTTGCTCGTGTTGTTCTTGTTGTTCTTGTTGTT
>CAUJNA010000563.1:0-196985 GCA_963377175.1 Effrenium voratum | reverse complement strand
TCACAGCGGTCTGCTGAAAGGGAGTATTGTTTCTTGTGGGCGTCGCTTTCTCCACTGATGCTGAAGCAGATTGCTTGCTTGGTAGGCCAAGCCACCCCTCGCACTGGACAGCTTCTGATTCTGCTTTGCAGAGCAGGCTAAGCTCTGCGCCCATGTGCGTGAACACACCAACGCACGCTGCGCGATTTCATGAAATTTCGGTTGGGGCATGGGTGGGTTGCCAGCCATGACAAATTGTTCTGTCCACTCTCACGAATTTCAACAGCGGGGCAGGCAGGAATTGCGCCTTTCATGCAATTCATGATGGAGCCTTTTTGCGACGTTTGCCGTGTTTTGGTGAAGTGTTTGAGTAGAGGGTGATCATGTCTTCTTACTGCAAGTGTTTGGTTTGTTGTGGAAAGCTTGACTGGAGCGTTCCCACTTCTTGGCCCTTAGTGACTCTTTCCACGCTATTCCATTTTTCTGTCCCGAGTCAGAGGCAACTTCTTGAGGCAAAGGAATCTTGAGGTGCTGGGCTGCAGTCCAACAAAGGAGACGTTTTGGGTGCTGGCAAAGCCGTTGCAGGCAGCTGAATCGCGCCAAGCATGTGTGCTGCTGCAGCTGCTTGGGCAAAAGGGCCTCGCTTTATGTGTTGTGGCATTGTTCCATCTGTTTTCTCCCTGACGCCTTTCTGATCTCTGCCGCTGCTCAGACCAAGCGGGCACTGCTGCGAGCAGCGTTTTGCTGTCGGCGCGCAGCTCGTCAACATGGCCCGAGCGGCAGCTGCCCCGTCGGACCGTGATCTCAACGTGTTAATGCGCAGCATGGGCTTGTCTCGGACAATTACTTGCCGAACCACTGGCCAAGTGCAGTCGCTCACGTGCCGCACACGCAGTTGGTTCTAATACTCGTGGGGCTTTGGCGGTGTTGCTTGTGCAAAATACATGTGATTGGGTCGAGCTGTGTTTAGCGCGGGGAAGGAGATAACAACAACATGGAGTGTGAGCATTGGAGCTGAGGAAGGAGGAGGCGTGGGCGGTGGTGCAGCAGGAGAGAGCATCAAGCGCTTCCTTCCGTCGGGCAGAGAGCAAGCTGGCCGCCCTGAGCCCTGCCCTGGTGTCCAGGGGGGTTGCCTTCTGGCTTAACCAGGGCGTCGGCCTGAAGCAAGACACGTGTCTCCCAGACATTTTCCTGCTGAACTTGCGGGCTATGTGTCGGACATTTGAACAAGTGGAGCTCTTTGTCTACCAGCCTCTGAAGTTTGACCTGGAGCTGCCTGGGCTCAAGTTGTTGGATGCCAGGGACCACCTCACTGAGGAGAAGGCGTTGGACTTGCTGGGGCAAGGCTGGAAAGTTCAGCACCTCGCTGACTTCGTGCGACTCTTGGCCCTACGTCGGACCGGCGGCTTTTTCCTCGACTTGGACCAGCTGTGGCTTGATGCTGGCAGACTGAAGTTGGACCGGCGCGCTTTTGGCCATCTTGGCTCGTCGGTCAAAGTGAAGTTCATGCGAGGTGCTAAAAAGCTATGGCTACAACGCTACCTCCGTCAACCAGGTGAGGAAGTGTACTTTTCTGTACCCTTGCATTTTCCTGCAGGCTCGTTCCTATTGGAGCTTTCCTTATTTTACATGCCCTTTGTGTGTGGTACTGTGGGAGTGTTGCAATCCACTTAGCCCTTTTCAGTTCGTGGCAGCTTTGGTTTCAGTTTGCAGCGCAAGAAGTTTGTGTTCATAACAACGAGTAGACTGGGAACAGACTGAGAGCGTTAGATTGTTTGTTCCACCGGGAGCTCAGGACGAGGTGTGCGACTGGTTCGTTGAGCGCATTCAGCAGTCCCCGTTCGACGGCTACAATGACACTTGGAACTGGCGCGCGCTGGGTTTCATTCTTCTTGGCCTCCCTGCAAGCACTTCTCCAAACATGCATCGGCATCAACCTAAAGCCATGTTGTGGCTGCGGGCATCATAGAAATTAGGCTTTGCTTCGGCGTGTTCAAATTGTTTGACTGTAGCCACCTCACTCGGGCTTGCTCTTGCCCACGCCCCAGGATGTCATGGACCAGGTGGAAGCGACCTTCCGCAAGTATGGATTGCACAGGTTCTGCTACCAGGACCCGAGTGTTTGCTGCCCCCTCTCCCTGCACGAGTGCTTTGGCGTGAGGGCTCTTGGTTGCCGAAAGGCAGAGGGACAAACATGATGTCCGGCAGGCCTCTGCAACTTGCTTGCAGCTTAGGCGCGACTCCCCCATGGAGAGCAGCGAAAGGCTGCAGAAGATGCTGGACAGCATTCTGGAAACGTCGGCCTGTGTAAACGGCTTCTGGGCCAGCACTAAATTCACAAATGAGCCCTCGTCGGACCTTTTCAGCAAAGCGTCCATCCGGAAGCTGGACAGCAACAGCTTGTGCCTTTTCTGAAGATGGCGCGTGGGGGGGGGGGAGCAGGTTTGCTTGGCTGAAAATAGGTGCCCGTGCAACTTGGCTTTGTATGGGCGATTTCGGGCCTGCTGACATTGTCAGGTACTATTTGCTGCTGCGCCACGTCGGCTTGGAGGATGACGTGAAGAATATGCAGCGCCGGACGCAGAAGCGCCGCGGGAGGATTACAGGGGCTGGGTCGGCCAAGGTGCTTTGCCCAGCCCCCTCGCAACCAATGTTGCCAAGTTGCATCTTCTAGAAGCGGGGCCCCGTCAGCGAGACTCAGACATGTTGCAAGCAGAGCTTGGGCTTTTGTCGAACCTTTTGGAGGCAGGGCCCGCATTGGACCGCTTGGAAGAGGAGCCTCAGCCAGGCGCTTCTGCAGAAGCCATCGTCGGGCCTCCTGACGCAGCGCCTGCAGACGCTGCAAGGAGAACATGTTGCGACTTTTTGCTTTTTCAAAGCGCCAAGTGCGCAGTCGTACTTTCCACTGTTCACCCTCCCCTGCGCCATTGATACTTACTGTAACTGGGGAAGGTGGGTAAGAGCACTTAGCTCTCTATGCCTGCAACTTGCTTCAGGTTTGGATTGTGCGCTAGCTAAGGAAGCTGCCGGAAGCGAGACTGTTATTCGCACAGACTCTTTGAGGGGCCGGGCAAGGTCTTGGATGTACCACGCTACATCGGAGCTTGTAAGAGCTGGCTTCCACGAGCCTGCGCGGCTGTCGGTCCTAGCTTTTGCCGTGCAGGTGCTTCTGCGCCTACCAGAGGAGCAACTTGCGCGGCTACCAGTGCTGAAAAGCGGCTGCGCGGCGCAAATTCTGGGGCTTGCCTTGCTGCACCTAGGCGGCAAGTACCACTCCCAGGACTACGTCGGACGCCCTACGTCGGACTTGTTGGGCGCTGGGCAGCATGTGAGGGAGTGCGCGCTTGTGTTGGAGCCCACTCTTGTCAACATGTACTACGGCAATGTGTGAGAACAGAGCAGCGCGTGGCTGGTAGTTGGGGGGATATGGATGCAAGGCAGGCAGGTGTTGAGGTATCAAGGTGTTGGGGAGTCAAGGCGTCATGGTCAGCTGGTCTCATTTTGAAGGTTTGCATGAGAGCTAATGTGCAAGAGAGGACTCGCCAGCAGCACCTTCCTCAAGCTTAGAAGCAGCAGCTTTGTATGTGCGGCTGCTCCCATGACTGGCGTCTCGTGGGACTTTGTCTTCATTGCTGTTTGTGTGCTCTACACGGCTGGCAGCATGGTGTGGGAGCTGTGGAAGCTCCTTCGTTGGACACTCCGTCCGACGTGCAGGCCGCACCATCAACCGTTCTTTTCTGAGAACATATGGGAAGCTTCGTCCGACGTGGTATACATCACTCCGTTCGGCCGGGTGTGGCACATCTCACCAGAGTGTGCCCGTCGGACTGCGCGTTACGCCAGGGTTGAGGCTCGTCGGCCATGTAAAGTTTGCTGCCCGCATTGCCGTGCCCAGAAAAAATCTGGATAACTGCAATACGGCAATGTCACCTGACAAGGAAACTATCGCGTGAGGTGAAAAGGGCGCCTGCGCCAGGGACTGCGAAAATATGTCAAGGAACACATGCGATTGTTCAATATTTGGGGGCTAACGGTTTGGAGGTTCATTTGTTGGGGCTGACGGTGTCGAAACAGGAAAGCAAATGATTTGAGGTCTTCAATGGGAAAGTAAGCGTGATTGCGAGGTTCATTTTTGGGGGGCCAAAAAGAGAACAGGGTGTGGTTTCGAGGTCCTTTCTTGGGGCTGATGGTGTCAAAATGCTAAACAAACTGTGATGAAGAGCTCCATTTTTTGACGCTGGTGGAGTCAAAGCAGTAAGAAGGTGTGATTTGTTTGTCCATTTTTAGGGGGCTGATGGTGTCAAAATGTGTCAAACCATGGGAAAGCGTAGAATTCCAAAGGGCCAATCCCAAACGCCAGAGAACGGCAAGCTGACCAACGGGTCTGGAGGGGTTTTCGGATTTTTTTTCAGTAGTTCGCCCAACGGGTCTGGAGAGGGGTTTCAGATTTTTTTTTCAGTAGTTCGCCCAACGGGTCTGGTGCCAGGGACCCAGAGACGCCCAGCCAGCCGAGGGCTTGTCAGACCTGAGACAATCCTGGGAAAGGGGGTGAGACACCTGCACCTGACACCCACTAAACGTCGAACAGAAGTGTCTCAGGCGTGTCTCAGACCTGTCTCAGGTGTCTCACCCCCCTCTCCTCGAAATCCTGTCAGGCCCAGCTTGGACCTAACCGCGTTTGAGTGGTCCGCGGCGCAGGCCGTTGAGGAGACGGCGGCCGTGGCTGCGGAGGAGGGCGAGGTTGCCGTCGCCGCCGAGGGCGTGGGCGGAGCCTTTGGGTACCTGGGGGCCCTGGCGCCCACCGCGGGCGAGGTTGCTGGAACGTTGGCTGGCGCGGCGGGAGTTGGCGCGGCGGCAACGGCGGGGCTGGCCGTGGGCATCGCGGGCGGCGCAGCCTACGGCCTCGCGCGCGGCACGGGATGGGTGCTGGAGAACACGCTCTTCCGGCCCCAGCAGGGCAGCGAGGACGCGGCCGCGCAGGACGTCCGGTCCGCCAACAACATGAATGACGCCACTCAGCCTCAGCACTTCACGCTGCGCTCAGGCAGCAGCACTTCAGGCAGCCCCGCAAGCAGCCGCGCCTCCTCTCAGTCTGGCTTCCGTGTTCAGGCGTAGTCCAACAATACGCCGCGCCCCTTCTCCTGGGGCCTGAACCCCGTGGCCCTGCCCCAGTCCCAGAGCTCGCGGGCGAGCTCCAGTTCCGGGCAGTCACGCCGGAGCCTGCCTCCGCCCAGCTTTGACCAGCTGGCGCGAGACATTGAGGCTGCTTAAAAAAAAATAAAACCCTCCTCCTGGGGGAGAGTTTAACCCCAGCAACAAAAACGGTTTTTTGCCCCGGCTTTGTGCGCCACAAAACGCTATTCGCTTGTCCTATATATATACGGACTACAAGAATACTTTTGCACGTTTTGGCGCTAAAAAATGCGCTATTCTTCCATGCTCTATATCAATATATAACCCCAATAGATTAGCTCGTTTTTGCACTGTTTTGCGCAACAAAGCAAAATGCTATTAGTCAGGCCGTATATGAATAAACGCCCTGGACCTAATAGCTTTTGCACGGATTTTGCGCACAAAAATGCATTATCCAGTGCCTATTCTATATAGACCACTGGACTTAATACAATTGCCAACGGTTTTATTCTCCACAAAATTTTCTTCTTTTCTCTTTATTCTTTACCCAGTCCTACATCAAGGTAGGCCACTGGAAGAACAATAGTTTTTATCAATATAGACACTACGAGTCAAAATGCGTGTATATAAACAAGCATGGAGGTAGTCACAGCCGGAGCCCAGGATGAGCTGATGCAGAGCCTGGACTACAAGCTGAAGACGAGCAACACCAGCACGTGACGGCGCGGCACGACGTGCAGTACTTCCCGAGCTCGCTGAGCTCGTTCTCCCCCACAACCTCTCGGGTCTGCCGCATCCCGCTGACCAGCGGCACGTCCTTCATCGACCCCGAGTCCATCAAGATCGCCTTCCGCGTCAGGAACACGGACGGCACCAACCCGCTGGCCCCAGCCACGCCCAACCCCGCCTGCTTCGTCCAGCGCGTTCAGGTCTTCGCCAACGGCCAGCGCTGCGACGACATCAACTACTACGGCCGCACCGTGGCCGTGCATGACCTGCTGAAGGGCCGCGAGTACAACCGCAACAAGGCCATGGAGGGTTTCGACGAAGTGAACGACCCGCGCATCGCGCGCGCGGTGCGCCAGGGCGGCTACGCGGACGTGCTGCTGCGCCCCACCATGGTGGGCATCCTGCGCTGCGGGAAGATGCTGCCGCCGCAGCTGGACCTGGTGATGGAAATTGAGTTTGCGGACGCCACGACTGCGCTGTGGTCCGAGAACGCCGGGGCGCACCCGGCGGGGGCCACGCTGAGCACCGACTTCGAGATCCAGAACGTCCGAGTTCTGGCCTCCCAGGTCGTCCTGGACTCTGCGCTGGTGGAGTCCTTCAACCGGGTGCTCCTCTCAGGAAGGTCCCTGGTGTTCAGCTACCCCACGGTGCACACGCAGCAGTCCAGCGTCCCGAACGGCGTGGCGGAGCGCAACGTCACCGTGGCGCGCGCCTTCACGAAACTCATGGGCGCGTTCGTGACCTTTTGGGACAACGACGCGGGCTCCAAGATCCACCTGCTGGCCAACCCGGGGCAGGACGTGGCCCCCATCGGCGCGGCGAGGCAGGAGACAGCCTCCTGGAGTCTCAGATGCAGCTGGGCAGCCTGCAGTACCCTCACAACCCCATGAAGGGAGCCTCGGAGCACTTCCACTTCCTCTCCGTCCTCGCGGGCACCTACGACGACACGGTGCGCAACATCGACATCGGCCGCGTGGGCTACCTGCGCCACAGCTTCATTGCCGGCTTTCCGAGCGCGTGCCCAAGATGCCGCTGAGTGGTGTCAGCACCCGCTCGGGTGACCTTGCCCGGTTCACCTTCAAGGGCCTGGACGGGCAGCCTACCAGCTGGTGACGCTCTCCGGCACGGGCGTCTCTGTGCTTGACTAAAAAAAGGCCCGGTGTCACTCTGCTTCATTTTTGATGCAGCGTGACACCGCTTTTGAAGTTGAGGGACACCGCCACAAAAATGACAAAAAAAGGCCCGGTGCCACTCTGCTTCATTTTTGATGCAGAGTGGCACCGCTATTGAATGCGCCACAAAAATGACAAAAAAAGCCCCGGTGTCCCTCTTCACCATTTTTGGTGTTTAGTGACACCGCTTTTGAATGCGCCCAAAAAACGAGAAAAAAGGCGGGGGGTGCCCCTCTTCGCCATTTTTGGTGTTTAGTGGCACCGCCCAAAAAAACATGCAAAAACATGGAAAAATGGGTTTCTTCCAGGCCCCTTGGAGGAAGACTCAGTCCGGAATGCTCAGCCGCTCCGCAAGCTCCTCCGTGGCCGCGCGCGCAATCTCCTCGCACAGCGCAGCAGGAACGTAGAGCAGCTCGCGTGATTGGCTGACCCTCTCGTACTGCCCCTCCATCAGCCGCGGCCCCCGCTGCGCGGCCCGGAGGTGCCTGCCGTCCTGCCACGCCTCGCAGCGGCTGCCGGGCCTGCACAGGCCCTCCCCCCCGGGCCCTCGGTCTCCAGCGCATGTTGGTCCACAGCCGCGTCTGCATCCTGTACGGAGTTCCGTACTTGCAGTAGGTCACGTCCACCCAGGGCAGACGCTCCATGAACGGCCGGGTCTTCAGCAGCCCGGTGGCCGGGTTCTCCACAATCCACATGAGCGGGTCAAAGGGCGCAATGATCTCAAGGGCGCTGAGCACCAGCGCGTCGCCCTCCAGGAGCCGCCGCGGGCGCGTCGTCAGCGCGCGGCTGTATTCCGTGCAGACGGGGCTGGCCCAAACCATGTCGAAGTGCCCCGGAAACGTCGTGTAGTCCCAGCTCCGGATGTCGCAGAGGATGGTGGGCCCAAATTTCGACACGATGTCCAGGGAGACGACCTCCCAGCCCGCCGCCTCGAAGGCCCTGCCCACCGACTTGGTGCCGCAGAAAAGCTCCAGGAGCCTCGGCATTTTTAAAGAGCAAGATCACCGCCACTGCGACGACCAAGAAAACTCGCGTGTTCATCGGACCGGACTTTTTTCCTACGGATAAAAAAAAAGGAGCCGAACTTCGCAATGAAGCTTGCACTCGGGCTGGACGTTCAGACCAATGCCAAGGGGGAAAGTTCATGTCCATAGAGGACTCCCATCAGGGCGCGCTGGTGTGCAAGGTGGACGTGGAGGTGCTGTGGGAGCCCGGCAACTTCCAGGACGACGGGGCAAGAGGGTGGGAATGTGCTTTGCGACCAACACCGACCTGGAGCTGTGGACGGAGGAGGTGGAGCAGGGTGTCATCGACAACATGATCATCTTCCAGAAGCCCTTTCCGGGGGCCGCCCGCACCGAGCTTGAGAGCCAGCTGCAGCGCGCCGTCAAGGTGAGCGCCAAGGGCAAGCACGTGAAGTGCAAGATCGACTTGGAGCGCTGCCTCTTCTGGGACCCGGCCGGCAACCGCGTGCCGCGCCCCGCGGAGTTCGCGCGCCGCAGGGGCCGCGCGCTTGTGGGGGCCCGGCACGTGTGGCTGATGGGCAGGCAGTGGGGCGTGCTCTTCGAGGTGCGCCACCTCATGCTGGAGCCCCTGGAGGCGCCGTGCTGCCCGTTCTAGGCCGCCACCAGCAGCTCGGAGCTCGTGGCCCTTGAGGCGCCCACGTACAGGTGGCGCAGCGTGAGGTGGCAGGACTCCAGGTCCAGGCGGACGCGGTTGTGGAGGGTGAGCCCCTGGCAGCTGGCGTAGGTCACTGCGTGGCTGGGCCGGGTGGCCCGCAGCAGCCCCTGGTTCTTCAGCCGCATGCCGTTGTCCAGCCTCACTCCGTCCGGCTCCACTTCCGCCACGGCCACAAAAAAAACAACAAAAAAAAAAAAAACAAAAAAAAAAAACAAAAATAAATAAAAAAAAAAACAAAAAAAAAAAAAAAACAAATAAAAAAAAACAAAACCAAAAAATAAAACAAAAAAAAAAAAAAAAAACCCAAAAAAAAAAAAAAAACAAAAACAAAAAAAAAAAAACGAAAAAAAAAAAAAAAAAAAAAAAAAACACACAAACAAAAAAAAAGACCAAAAAAAACACAAAAACGCCCTTGGGTATCTTTCCGCCGGCCCCCATGAGGCGCAGCCCCGGCCACACCCTCATGCTCTGCGGGCTGTTTTGGGGCGCAGTTTGGCTACACCCATTTTGGGTCTCACCCAAATCTATGTGGATGACTTGTGTCTCCAGCTCTAGGAGCTTTGAGGCCTCCGGCGCCAGGGCCCGGTTCGCCGCTGCGTTGACGGCCATGCGCTTGCTGTGGCGGATGACCAGCGTGGTGTCCGGCCACCCGGGCTTGGAGGGGTAGAGCTCCTTCAGCCTCGCCTTGGCCTGCTCCAGCGTGGGGCACGCCTCCTCGCCGACCCGCAGCCACTTCACGAAGTCGAAGATGCCGGGGTCGGAGCGCATGTTCTCCGTGAGCTCGTGCCTGTGCCCGCCAGGTCGCGGATCGTGAGCAGTAAAGAAAACAGGGAGTTCCGCCCGTCCCTCCCCCCCGTTCCACCTCCGTTGTTTGGCGCGCCCGCCTCCAATGCGGCGCGGCGCCCTGCTGCGCGACCAGCAACGGACTTCGTCTCTTCCACGCGGTAGAACGGCGTGCCGTCCGGGTGGCGCGCCTCCAGCGCCCGCAGCCGCTCCGCGAAGCGCTTCGGCAGCCGCTGCGTCAGCAGGCAGTCCGTCTTCACCTGCGCGAGGTACCGCGGCGGCGCGTCCAGGATGCGCCGGGCCTTGGCCACCATGCAGTGCTCAAAGCCGAGGACCGCGTCATGGATGGGACGGTAGGTGCCGTTGCTCAGCAGCCTCCTGGCGTAGACGAAGTCCCACACCATGCCCCCCTCGTAGGCGAAGGCCTGAGAGAAGTCCGCGCCCGCGCCGTCCAGCTCGCTGCTGCTGCTGCGCACGCTGTAGACCACCTCCGAGCTGCGCGCCCACAGGCCTATCATCGCGTTCACGCTGAGCTTGGCCATGTGCTCCTCGCCCTCGGGCCACGCGGCGTCCATGCGCTCCAGCGCGCGCCGCAGCGTCGCCGCGTCCACGTGGCTCCGCGCGGAGATGCCCAACACGATGTGGTCCCAGCGGCAGACGCCCAGGTCCAGCATCGCGGCCAGCGAAACCTTCGGGTACCAGCCGGGCCCCACGTACGGCAACAGATTCAGGCAGGACTGCCTCGCGTCGCAGCAGCCCTCCACAAAGCCCAGGTCCGGCAGCACGCCGTCCACTGGCTCAACGCCGTCCGCCGGGCACAGGATGGGCAGGGGGAAGGGGGCGTTGGCCAGCCCGTTGCGCCTGCAGCGCACCACGTCCACGCCGACGTACAGAGCGTCTCTCTTGCACGCCTGCGCCTCAAAAACCAGAGGAGGCAGCTTGGGGCTCCGGGCGTACTCCATGACTCCGGGGGCCACGCGGCTCTCCAGGCTGGTGGGCTGCGCGCTCTCTCTCAGCGTCTTCTCGCTGTGGCAGTCGCCGCACAGCGCCTGCAAAATCTGCACGCTGCCCGCAAAGGCCTGCCTCACCGGCACCAAGTGGTCCAGCTCGCAGGTGCCGGCCGTCAGCCCGCAGCCGCACAGCGCGCACTTGCCGTCCTGCGCGGCCAGGGTCTTCTGCCTCTCCGCCGCGCCGGGCACTTCCCGCTTCGCCTTGAGCAGCTTCAGGAAGATCTCGTGCGCCAAGCCGGCCAGGCGCTGGCCCCGGTACTCCTGCCCCAGCGCCTCGCACCACCTCCGCAGCACCTCGTCCGGCAGCTCTCGGATCCTGGTGCCCCGCCTCAGCCTCAGCCCGCAGTACTGCGCCGGGCTGCTGATGGCCACCTTGGGGCTCTCGCCGACGGCCATGAGCTGGCGCCGCGCCTCCCGCAGGTCCTCGCACCAGAACAGCCCCGGCTGCACGTCCGCGGCGTCAAAGCGCCTCCACTCGTGGATGGGCGGCAGGGTCTGCCTCGCCTCGCCCCGGTAGAGCACGCGCGCCGCCTGCCTCTCCAGCACCCGCTTCACGGCCCTGTACATGTAGCAGTGCCCGTCGAAGGCCAAGAAGCGCACGGTGCGGTGCTCCTTCAGCGCCGGGTCGTAGCTGTCCACGAGGTCGCCCTGCGAGCTCAGCACGCGCATCGGCGCGTTGCGCCACACGCAGAACTCTCGCACCTCCTCGGCGGAGATGCCGAGGCGCCTCCAGTCGTGGCGCAGCATGGCGTCAAAGTCGGCGCACACCTCCTCCACGCTCAGCTGCAGCCGGCCAGCTGCCGGGCTGAGGCGTCTCCTCGGTCTGTCGCCCGGTTTGCCAGCGACCATCAAATGTCGCTACAACGACGTGAAGGTGCCTGCGGAGACGTTCAGGATCATCACGGTGCAGGACCTGGCGAAACTCCACCACAGCTTGGACGACATGGCAAAGATTTGCCCTCCGGACCTCATGCTCGACGGGTTTGAGTGGCGCGCTCGCCCGCTTGACAAGGTCTTCGACGCGAACACGCGCGCGGTGCTGAAGCGCTGCATCCTCGTGGAAGTGACGGCGCAGTGTGTCAAGGACTCTGTGCGCGAGAAGCGAAAGTTCTGGTCCGACAAGGCGATCTCCATGGCGGAGAGTTTGAGGGCCTTGTACAACGGCCAGTAATTCGCGACACGGGGGCCTGCCTTTTGAGGGCACAGACCAGGCAGAAGCCCGACCGAACGCGTACAGATCGTTGCAAGCCCCCTGCCGCTCTGGCACACTGCACCCTTGCCGGGCACGCTCGTGAGGCCGCCTTGCCCAAAGACGCACAGTTGGGCGACGCGCTGCAATATGACCCCCAACCCGCTGAACCTCCACTCCCCCCCAGCTATATGTGCTATATGGCCCCCAACCCGCTGAACCTCCACTCTCCCCTGGGCCCATGCTATTACAAGGCAAAAGCCGCTGAACCTCCACTCCCCCCCAGCTCCATGCTATATGTGCTATATGTGCTATATGGTATAGAAGCCTGTATACTATACACATAGCATCTCCAACATGTACCAAATATGCATTGTATAGCACATATAGTATATTTTAAAGCGCGTACAGAATAATATAGCACATATAGTGCATATAGCATGGAGCTGGGGGAGAGTGGAGGTTCAGCGGCTTGCCTTGTGAGAGCCATATAGCACATATAGCACATATAGCAAGGACCCGGGGGAGAGTGGAGGTTCAGCGGGTTGGCGTCCATATAGCACATATAGCACATATAGCATGGAGCTGGGGGAGAGTGAGCCAAACCCAGGGACATTTGTGCGGTTTTGCGCCACGAAATGCTATTCTTACAGGGTGTACATGTATGTACAGCCTGGAGGAATAGCTTTTTTTGCACGGTTTTGCGCCACGAAATGCTATTCTTACAGGGTGTATTGCACGGTTTTGCACGGGTTGCCCATGCCAGCCCCCGCTGGTTTGATTGGTTCGCCCAACCCGTTGGTTTCCCGAGGACCCCAAACCCAAGGAGCTGAGCAGGCTCCGGGAATTTTCCCCCGCGCAATGCCTCGACACCTTTTTTTCTAGTGTTTTCGCTCGATCAGGATCAGGCAATTCCAACTTGAGTGTGATCAAAGTTTTTTTTTGCGCCAAAACGGGTCCGACCGAGGTTCCCTGGACGCAGGGAGGCCGGGTCGTGCCTAAAAATCATTTTCAAAGGAGGCTAGTCGAGGGTCCTGGGCCTCGGAGGCGCCAGGAAGTCGTCCAGCTGCCTCACAGCTGCCGGCCTGCCCCGTCTCGTCAGCCGGCCCGCCGCGTTGCCGCTGCCCTGCGGCGCCGGCAGCGCCAGCTTCAGCAGGGTCTCCCGGCCCTCCGTGCTGCGGACGGTCATGGAGTCCACGGCCCCCAGCTGCTGCACGTCGCCGTACTGAGGGCTGAAGCTCCTCGCCGCGTTCGTCGGCGCTCGGAAGGCGCCCGCGTCCTCCACCGCCTTCACGCGCCGGTCGGTGAGGTCCTTGTTGTGCTGGAACTTGTCGGCGTTGTCTTGGAGGACCCTGAACTCTGTGGCCGGCTGCTTCTCCACGTCCTCGGGCGCGCCGTGCACCGCCTCGTGGGGCCGCGCGTTGTAGGCCCCGGCCGCCCGCTCAAAGTGGTCGCTCCACTGCCCGCCCTTGCGCGCCACCCTCGTGGCCAGGTCCTTCTTCAGCGTCTGGATGCCCCGGTCCACCACGGCAATGGCGTTGCGGTCCTCGGGCCGCTTCGTCCGGTGCACGGCTTCCTTGGGCAGCTCCCGGTCCAGCGTGGCGAACTCGTTGCCCAGGTCTGTCGTGACCACAAAGTTCCCGTCGTCCCCCGTCAGCTCCCGCGCGGCGCGCTTGGTGGCCCGGCCCACCGTATCGGCGTTCTTGTTCTGCAGAGGTTCCACGGCGGCCTCCCGGGTGAAGACGTCCATCACCACCAGGCCGTACTTCGTCTCCCCCCGCGTGTTCTGGCTGAAGTCGATGAGGTCGGCCTGCAGCCGGTCGTTCGGCCCCTCGGCGGCCGACTTGCCCAGCGCGCGCGGCCGGGGCGCCTGCACCTGCCGGCCCACGTCGGCCTTCAGCGCCTCGAAGGCCATGGCCTGCGTCACGTCGAGGTCGCGCTGCCGTGCGAGTTGGTACAGCTTCCGCGGGTCCCTCACGTTGAAGTCGTCGGCCAGATCTCTTAGCGCCTCCATTTAAAAAACAGCTTTGTTGCCCCAAAAAGGAGCTTGCGCTAGCGTCACCGGATGCAGTGAGGCCTGCACACACCTACTTCTTGCCCCAAAAAGGAGCTTGAGCAAGGGTCCTCTAGAACGAGGAGGCCTGCTCACACAGCTACTTGTTCTTCGGCCCCCGCTGCGCCTGCCAGGCTTCCACCTCGTCCAGCCGGGCCTGGAAGCCCTTGCACACCCCCCACAGCACGCTGGTGAGGTGAGAGTAGTCGAGAGTAACCATCTCCGTGCCGTCGCTCCACCGGGCGGTGCCCGTCAAATTCTTCCACTTTGTTCCTGCGAAGTCGTCCGAGGCGAAGCCCAGCCTCAGGTCCTCGTTCATGTCCGGGCGCTTGTACTGCTTGGCCTCCACCTGCAGCTTGCTCCAGCCCGCCCAGTTCTTCGTCAGGAAGAGATCTTCCGAGAAGTCGGAGGTGTTGGTCACGGTGAGCGTGTTGGAGGCGAAGAGCTGCGGCGCGGAGACCGTGCCCGAGCTCGTCACGTCGCCGCAGACCACGCTGCCCGTCGACACTCCGCCGCTCGTGGCCGTGAAGGTGCAGTCCAGGCTCTCGCAGTCCAGTGGGCCCGCGGAGGCCGCCCCGCTGACAGTCAGCGTGGCGCCCGTGAGCGCCCCGGTGGCTGCGAAGCTCGCCGCCGTCGCTGCGCCCGAGGCCGTCAATGTCCCCGTGGACACACGTCGCCCACCGTGGTGAAGTTCCCGGCGTTGGCCGTGTTGTTGATGGTGAGTGTGCTGCCCGTGATTCCCGTGGCGGAGCTCAGCAGGCCCACGCTGGCCGCGCCGGTGATGCTCAGCGAGCTGCCTGACACAGCCCCTGTGGACGACAGCGTGGCTCCGGCGACGGTGCCGGTGGCTGTGAGCGCTGCGCAGGAGACTGCGCCCGAGGCGTCCACGCCCGTCGTGAACACGTCGGTGCAGTTCACGTCGTTGCACAGCAGCTGGTCGCAGCCCACGTTGCCCTGCGCGGTGAGCCCGTCCAGCGTGGCCGAGCCCGTGGGGGCCAGCGAGTCTCCCGCCACGATAGACCCGCCGAAGGCTCCGAAGTGCAGCTTCGCGATTCCGCCCGGCGGCACCGAGAAGTCCAGTCGCGCCGTGCTCCACACTCCCTGCGCGGGCGTGCCGAGGAAGGTGCCGGTGACGCCCACGTAGTCGTTGTCGGCCGCGCTGACGTACATCACCAAGTTGGAGGCCGTGCCCAGCCTGTACCGGCAGCCGAAGGAGTAGCGTCTCCCGGCGTCAGCGTGTAGGTGCGCACGATGTTCCAGGCGAAGGCGCTCAGGGTCATGGCGTAGCCCTCCAGCTGGAAGCCTCCCACCGCGAAGCTGGCCGAGGCCACGGAGCTCTGGCTGTTGGAGCGCACCAGGAAATTTCCTAGCGTGGTGAGCGTGGGTTCCAGCAGCACCTCGCCCAGGTGGCCAGCGTGACGTCGTCGGCCCCTCCGTCGAGGAACTCGTGCTTCAGCAGCAGTGCCGAGGCCGCCGTGTCCTCCTCCACCGTGTTGCCGGCCTCCAGGGTTGCGTCCAGGATCTGGAGGCCGTAGACGTCCACCGTTCCAGCCGTCTGGTTGGGCAGGCCCGGCGCCTGGAAGTGCGCCCCGAAGTGCAGCTTCGCCACCCCGTTCGGAGGCACTGTGAAGTACATCTTGGCAGTGCTCCAGGCGCCCTGGTCGCCCACGAAAGCTGCCGTACAAGGGGTCGTAGACGTTGTCTGCCTCGGACATGTACACCACGAAGTTGGAGGCCGTGCCGAGCCGGTAGCGGCAGGCGAAGAGGAGCTCTCGGCCGGGCGTCAAGTTGTAGGTGCGCACGATGTTCCACGGGTTCGCCGCCAGGGTCAGGGTGTAGCCGTCCACACTTACTCCCGCGGTGTGCGTGGCCAGGACCACGCTGCAGGACAGTGAGACGTCCGTGGGGCCCAGGATCTGCTCTCCTATGGCGGCCACCACCTCGTCGGCCCCTCCGTCGTCCGGAAAGCGCACAGCTATTTGCAGGGCCGAGGCCGCCTCCGTGACTCCGAGCTTGCCCGCAAGGAGGCCGTCTACTTGTGCGACGGTGTAGTAGCTGAGCAGCCAGCAGCGCGCCCGCGATGGCCGCCTGCGTCTGCGTGTCCTGCGCGCTTGCCGTGCGGTAGTCTCCCAACAGCGCGTCTACTTGTGAGGAGGTGTAGTAGGCCAGCAGCGCGGCCGTGATGGCGCTGGTCGTCTCCGTGTCCTGCGCCGTTCCGGTTCGGTAGTCTCCCAACAGAGTGTCCACTTGTGAGGAGGTGTAGTAGGCCAGCAGCGCAGCCGCGCAAGCTTTCGGCCCAAGCCTTCACGTAGGGCAGCTTGGTTTTGACTAATTGGGCCGCGACACTTTCCTCGGATGATACCGGTTTTCTTGACGATTTATGGCAGCAGACGACTTTTCTTGGCCCTGGTGAGCCCTGGAGTGGAAGACGATGTTTATTGGTTGAGCCTCGTGACGGCAACTGCAATATTTGGGATTCTGGTTTGGCGACTTGTCACAACAGCCGGAGACGGGGTCACATGCCTTTCGGTTCCGCCCCCTTTTTGACTGATGTTGAAATTGCTTGGAATCTTTCCCCTTTTCAGCCGCTGCCGTTCTATGGTTTATGGGCTCTCACCAATGTGGAGCTTATTACTCAAGATGGGAAACCGGCCCTTGGTCTTCAAGGCACCACCGACTTCTTTCGATGGCAGACGCACTCTGAAGCCACAGATGGATTAGGATACTTCAATGCTTTGCACCTCTATGCCGGAGGTATCGGTGGGTGGTCATTTGCACAAGCCTTCATGCATGAGCAGTTTGCTATGAACATTCGGACGGTCGCCGCTGTTGACAACGAACCTACAGCTATGAAGTACTGGCGCAAAAACCACAAGGCCATCTTTTTGCACGAGCTCATGGACGTATCCAGATTGCTTGACACCACCCAGCCGTTTGGAGTCCTTGCAGATGTTGCCCCCCGCACTGTTGCTTACATCCTCGCTCATACCAGTGTGAACTTGATCACGGCCTCCCCACCCTGCCAGGCATGGACACATGGAGGCAAACGCAAGGGGCTTCTCGATGACAACGGATTACAGTTGCTCAACCTGCTCGCTGTTTTGAGGGTTTCGCAGACGCCTTGGGTTGCTCTTGAGAATGTTGACGGCCTCCGGACACACGCTCACTGGCCCATGATTGCGCAGGCGATTATTTTTGCGGGATACCGGTTTGTCTGGGAAGGAATCTCAGACCTTGCTCAGGTGCTGCCAATGACACGCAAAAGATACTTGGCGTTGCTGGTTCGTGATGATCTGCCTTATAGTCAATTGCGCATGGAGCACAAGCTACCCACCTGGCCAGGCACTCTTTTCAGCAGATGGATTTGGCCTATTGCATTGCCGGAGGACCACATTTCTTCTTTGGTTCTCAACCCTGAGGAGCTCGCGATTTATGCTGACCCCGCTTTTGGAAGGGGCCACAATGCACAACAGGTTCTGCAAAATCGCACGGTGAATGGACACCAGATCCTGGCCTCCGCCATGGCCCGCTACTCAGCACAGCATGAGGTCAATAGAACTTGGCTTCAGACTCGGGGGATTTATGCCCAACTTGTTCCGCATGGGGAACCCTTTGAATGCCATCCCAATCAGCTCCGGTTCCTTTCTGCTGCCGAGTGTTTGATGGCCATGGGAGTCACCCATGAAGTGCAGGTTCCAGCCGACAATCGCGCCGCTCACGCACTGACAGGTAATTCTATCTCGGTCCTTCATGCAATTCAGCTGTACCATGTGCTGTGCAATTTTCAGAGGTATTTTTCTGGAGCAGGCACTCAGCCTTTTGAGATTGTGGTTCAGAAATTCTTGGCCGTGCGCTTACATGCTCGCAATTCAGAAATCATCATGACTGAGGGACTCCTGGTTATCAGGCCTGATCAAGTTGCGACGCCAGACAATTCAGATGCGTTCCCTCCTCAGCTGTCTCAGGAACAATGCGATGCAATCACACCCACTGCCACAATTGCAACCCAGCAGGACGATACGCACAGGTCTCCCGATATTGAGGTATGGTTCCGGCACCCCATCCGTGGAGGCTTCGATACTGCACGTGCGGACCCTCATCAGCGAGTGGTTGATTTTGCAATTCAATCTCAGCTTTTCCATCATTTGGGCATCCGTGTTTTTGCGAACGGGCACGAAGTGAATTGGGATGCCTCGGTGGGAAACTTCCGTGATGAGGTTCTTGAGTTCAGAGTTTTCCCACTTCCTGGAGGCGGCCGTAAGCAAGGTTACGACGGCACTGAATCAGACGCTGGAGCGTCAACAGCAGCCGGGAGCTCAAGCACGGACAAGGGGGCGCGTCCTAGGAAATTCAACCACTTCAGCTCGCATGATTTTGAGCCCAACCTGCAATTTTTTCAGTTTCAAGGCAAGGCCATCCCGGTCACCCGACAAGTAAATGCAGGACACCAAGGGATCGTTTACACTGACTACCCACAGGTGGCCGAGTGGATACTTGCGGTCCTTCTTTTGGGAAATCATGCCGATGTTGTTCCTCAACGATTGCAACCCCACGCTTTTGCTTTCCCCGCTTCAAATCGTGATGGAGGCAAATGCATCATCCAGGGCACCATCCTTCAGGTCGGAACCGGTGTGGTGCAGATCGACACTGACCAACAGGCCATTCAGCATACTGGGCAGTTGCAAGGCATTGTCTCTGTTCGGTGCGAAGATTTCGATTCCGGTGAATGGCAGCGCCTTACACAGCAACCTGTGAAGCTCATTCTTGAGTTTTGGGAAGATGAGGAATTGAGCAAGGCCATCACCACTGTGTGGGGACGATCGTGGCGCAACCAAGGGGGTCCCACAAGCAAAGAGGACGCCACGCAGATTGCTTTTCGATTTACTTTGGACGAGAAGTGTGAAACGCGTGTCCTTCGGCGCAGCGGCTTCTCGCGCACTTACATCAGCACGATGAACACAGATGGTAAGTTCAGCAGCAATCAGACCATCGTGTGGCTTGCAAAAGACGTTTCCAGAGCAGGAGCAGCTCAAACCGCAGCCGGGGTTGCCGGACATCTTGGCTTCATTTGCGGACGCAACGGTTTTGGCATTCGGGTTCCTGCCGCTCAAGCGGCCACAGTTGCGGAATCTCTGGGGCGGGTCTACAATGCCAAGACGCCAGTTTCGCATCTCTACAGGATCAAGCCAGTCCCATCCGCTGCTACTGCTGAATTGATTGCCCAGGCCAAATGGCAGACTGCGATTCGTGTCATTAAGAGGTTGGAGCAACGCACTTGGTTGATCGGCTCGCATGAGATGGTTCAGCAGAGCACCGTGACTGTCGGAGGTACACCTTGTCTGGTGACAAAGATTGAAAGCCATGCCAACGCGACCAATCGGATCCTATTGGCCGGCGCCCCTGCTGTTGACACCTCTGCAACCTCGGGCCGGGCCGGTCCCGCCTCGACGGGAAACACAGATCCATGGGCTGAGTATGCAAAACAGCATGGACGCCCCCAGGTGCCTGCCAAGGACGAGACCAGGGTCGAGAAGCTTGAGGGACAAGTCAGGAGCATTTGCAGTGAACTTGAGAAGCACAAGACCGAGAACTCGAAGGCCCTTGCCTCGCTCAAACATGAGGTTAAGACAGATATCGAAAACCTCAGCCACAAGCTCCACAGCGACTTCACCGCCAGCCTTTCTGCTGCCATGACTCAGCAGAGCAATGAAATTCGACAGATGCTACAGGGCATTACGGGAACCACCATCGCAGGACACACGCGCACCGCTGATAATCGGGGAGATCACATGGAAATGTGATCATTTTATTTGCAAGCACATTGTGTCTTGATGGGCTGGTATGTGACGGAGCTGCGATCCATTTGTTTTGCGATTCCGGAGTTGCCGGCCTACTTTTGGCGCGCTCTCTCTTTGATCTGTGGGAAGCAAATTTCCTTTTTGCAGGGAAGATCTCTTGAGGACGGCCATGCATTGTGGATCAATGGGGTGTATGTGTGCAGCACGTTGCGAGCTGCCCTTACTGAATTCAGATTTCCGCTACATTGGGCCTGCCTCGCAGGCCACTTTTGCCCACCATTCCGTTGCGAACACGCCCTCTTAGGCTGGAGCACTAGGATCTCCACGCACGAGCGAGTTCGAGACCATGACCAAAAGACCTTACACTGTTTGCGTGAATTTGCTTGCGTTGAGAGCAGACATGCGCAGGGACTCAATCTTTTTGCTGATGCTGGGTCAATAGTATTGCATGTCTATTTTGGCTATTTTTCGAATTCAAACTCTGTCTTGAGTTGGATCCTTCTCTTGACATGTTTCCAACTTTGGTTCAACGATTGCCCTTCGAGTTGGTCGTATTTGAGTGATACCTGTGTTGGACAAGCCAAAAACCCCGGTCCTCGCGTCTCCTTTGGTATTGTCAACCCGACAGCGGTGCACGGCAAGAGCGAAGTACTTTCACAACTGAACTGCGATGTTCTTATTTGTGCTGAGACCTCCGCTACAGCTGAAGTGCAACGCATCGAAACCGGGCGGTGGAACAAACTGGGGTACACAACCACCTGGACACACGCGGTTCCACCTCTCACTGGAGAAACTGTACGCGCAAACCCTGTGAGGGGCAAAAGCATTGGCGTATCCTGTTTTTCCTAACCCCCTATACGGCGTAGCTACACCGAACAAGATCCTATTTGGGAGGCAACTTGCCGATACTTGGAACGCTGGGTTCGAATTGGCGATCTGGACGTCTTGATCATTGGCTTGTACTTGGCCCCACACTCCCCAGGCACAGGAGCAGACAATATCAACCAGGCCCTTTTTGGTTATGCTGCGCAACGCGCCAGACAATCTCGAGGCCCTGTTTTGCTTGCTGGGGATTTCAACGGGGGTCTGCGTCCGTTGACGGCATGGAATGATTTGCAGATGTTTGGATATGTGGACTTGCTCCAGCGGGCCAGAGAACATGCGCCGGACACAGTCAGCCCCACATGCGATGATTCTACCTGGAATGACACTATCTTGGTTTCACCTCAACTTGTACCGTTGGTTCGACAAACAGGGGTGCTCACCGCTCATGCATTTGACCGTCACAAACCCTTCAAGGTTGAACTTGAGTTCCCGAACAATGCCATCCTCACCAAGCGATTGCAACTACCTAGTGGGTGGAACGTGCCGAGCCATGCAGAGCCGCTTTTGGAATCTGCATACTCTGCCTGTGCAACTGAGCGGTGGGAGACGGTCCAGAGCTTACCGGCGGGCGACCGCCTCGGTGCCTGGGCACAAATGGTCGAACACTCGGTCAGCTGGGCTTGTAATCAGCATGCGGAGCCTTTACGCAAACGGCAAAAGGGACGCTGTCAGGGAGCCCACATCGCCAATTTGATGTGCCCACCCATCCCCAAACCGGCAGGCAATGGACAGTTTGAGCCCGAGATTGATATGCGCTCCTTTCATTATGTTCATATTGTCAGGCAAGTTCGACGGCTTGAATCGCTGCACAAGACACTCCAATCCTTGTAACAACGCCAGCCAACTACGCCCCAGCACTTCCATATTGAGGGCTCCAGGATTTGGTAGACACTTCTCCGAATGGATTCACTGGCATTCTGGAGCCTCGCTTCCGGCCCGTCCTTGGGAATGGCCCGTAAACAGCTGGCTTGACACAATCATTGAAACTGTCAAACTGCATGCTCAAGAGGTGGTACAGATTCAGCGCACTCGATCCCAGCACATGTTCAAGGAGACGGTGACTCACAACCTCAACCAACATGGTGGATCTCTTGTGTATCACCTCTTGCAGCCACCCTCCAGACCACCGATTACACACCTTGACCTTCATGAATCAGTCCCATATCAGATGCAGCGAGCCCATCACAAGGGCCATCTCCGGCTCATGGTTGAGCATCCGGAGTGCATACCCCTGGACGCCATTGTGAGGGTTGACAATGCCAGAGCACAGGTTGTTGGCCATGAGCGACATTGTCTTGTTTGCATCCCAACCTCAGGACAGCTTCCGCCTCGCGGCACACTTGTCTGGACCACCTGGGTTACAGCTACTGAGCAGGTTGAAGAGCAGATTGCTGGGTTTGTGGAATCAGTTTTGGCAGCGAGATCCGCCCCTCCAACAGGTTGAAGATGACCAATGGCTTGCCGCCAAGCAGATGGTTGACGCATGGGCAGAACAGCGGAACCCGGTTGATATCGACTTAGCCAATGTTTCCGTCTGGCAGGAGGCCCTTCGCGGCACACCGGCTAAAAGCAGCAAGGGCATGTGCGGCTGGAATAAAACAGAGCTTTCTCTTTTACCCCAGCAAGCTTGGCAACACCTTGTGAGCATTATTCAGGATTGCGTCCAAGCCAATCAGTGGCCGGACTGGTTCACACAGTCTCGCACGGTCCTACTGCCTAAGACAGATAACCCGGGGGTTTCCGATACCCGCCCTATCACTGTGTTCCCGCTCCTATATCGACTTTTCTGCAAGGTCGTGACCAGGCAACTCCTCGACACCTTCTCCACATGGATGCCAAAGCAGATCATAGGTGGGGTTCCCGGCAGGAGCTCGGAAATGATCTGGTTGAGGATCCAACACGAGGTCGACGACGCCCTACACAATGCACGTCCGAGGGCGGGATCCTGCCTGGACCTCCTCAAATGTTTTAATACCCTGCCGAGACAGCCATTGCTATACATGTTACAGAAACTGGGTACGCCTGAGCACATCGTGCGCACTTGGCGAACCTGGCTTTCTGCATCTACCAGAACGCTCATTGTCAATCGGGAGCCGGGCCCTTTTCGCCCTTCCACTACAGGATGTGCCGAAGGAGACCCTCTTTCAGTTGCTGCAATTGTCGCCCTGGGCTACTTGTGGTATGTGGTGGTCCATGCGCAGGGAGTACAACCGTATGTTTTGATCGGCAACCTTGAATTTACCGCAAATTCCATTCAGGATTTGGTTCGGGCGTGGGAAACATCCAGGCAGTTCATGCTTGATTGGACCCTCACCGTTCAATACACCAAGTGTTGGGCCTGGGGCACAACGGCCGACTTGCGAAAAGCCCTACAGTTTTATGCTGATACCGGCGCCGCGATAACCGGCCAGCCCCATTTTCGGGTTGTCCATGATCAGATCGACTTGGGCGCTGCGATGAATTACACCAGGAAGGATGTCAAATATCCGCAAAATGCTCGGGTCGTAAAGGCCAAGTTCGCGGCGGAAAGGTTGGGACGGTTGCCATTGAGTATTGCAGACAAGATTCGCATGTTGACTGTCCCTTTGAATGAAAAGCAGTTGCGCAATCTTCGGCAGACTTTTGCAAGGGCTCTCTTAGGCAACAAAAAGCAATTGTGTGGCTGGGTGGTATGTAGCATGTACAACTCTCAGATTGTCGACCCGGAATTCCTGCAGGCCATCAGACTCATGCGCACTCTCTTGAACATTTTCCATTATGATTCCATTTGGGCGGACAATATATGGCAGCGGGCAGTTGCACTCATCCCGGCCGGCAAGGCCAAATCTATGCGACGGGGACCTGCGTATTGTTTGGCGGTTTTGGCCTGGACTTGGGGGCTCCACTACCCAGCTGATGGTGTCCTCGGGTTTTGCAATCGGCAAGTAAATTTGCGGACTTGCGACTTTGCAGATGTGCGAGCACTCATGCTCCATGCTTGGGAAACTCGGGTTTATAACGCCATCGTCAAAAGGAAAGCATGGCAGAATACACCTCCTTTCAGCTTGGATGGCGCCGCAAAACTGTGGTCGAAGGACGACACTAGGGCCGACCACTACATCCGCCTTGCCACCTGTGGTGCTTTCCCCGACAGTGCAGTCAGGAAGCACTTCCAGACTGCCGACAACCTTGTGTGCCCTTTTTGCAAAGATGCTGATGACACGCACAACCACCGCATCCTCGAATGTGCAGAACTGGGAGAAAGGAGTTAGACCAGACCTTGCCCATCTTTTTTCTATAAAAACCTAGGGTCCTCCCCACACTTTTAGCAACATTTTAAAACAGCACCTCAAAAAGCACATTTTCAAAAATCAACATTTCAAAGCAGGCAATTTCCTAGTAAATTCATCCATATTTTAAAATATAAATTTTAAAAAATAGATTTTACAAAACTTTACAAAATAAATTTTCAAAAAATATAAATTTTAAAATAATAATAATATAATTTTACAAAATATAATTTTACAAAATTTTCAAAAAATATTATTCCAAAAATTATGATAAATTATTTTACAATAAATTTTATCACAAATTTTGTAGACATATTATGGGCAAGGTCTGGCTCATTCGTTTTTGCTTTGTGTAATATTTTTTGGGGAATATCACATGTGGGAAGACGGGCAAGGTTATGTTCATTCGTTTTTGTTCGTGTTGGGCATGCTGCGAGAGTTGATTGATGGTGTATGTTTGTCGTTGTTTTCTTCTCAAATGGGATTTAGGCAATCCCGCCCCTCAGCGGTTCAGTGTAGTGCGCACCTTGCTATGGCAGAAATCCTTATCTATCCTCTGAATGAGACGAACATCACGTTGGAGGTTGCGACCAGCGACACCATTGACGCCGTGAAGTCCAAAATCCATAGTGTGTCTGGCATTGCGAAAGACCAGCAGGTGTGGAAGGACTGGGGTTTGAAAAAGGGGAGTGTTGTAGCCAATAGTGTGTTGTTAGTTGATGTTTTTGTTTCTTTTTGGCACTCCCGAAGGTTGAAGATGAAACACAAAATCTGCTGGATATGCTCGCACATAGCAGTGATGACAACATCAGTGAAGCAGGTGACACACACAGTGGTCGTGCTATTCTTGTTCAAGAAGGTGGGGGCAAGCGTGGTCAAAAGCGAACGGCAGATGAACTTGAACCATCAAGGATGGATGAGCGCATTGAGAATCTCAAATCCTATGACAATCGCGTTTCCAGTATGGGGGTATCTAGTGCTGTAGTTGGATTGCTTCAGGGCGACTTTCAGCAAATCCGTTTGCAGATTGATGGAGGCAATGAGCACCTGTTCAGCGGGATGATAGAGAGTGTGATGGACAAAGATTTACAGTCTTTGCTGAATGCTCGTGGAGGCGCCACCAACAACACACATGTGATTTCGCAGAAGATTGCCAATGTGCTTTTCAAGGAGCGCTACAAGCAAATCACGGATGCCACACAGCAGTTGAAACTCGCCAAAGAGGCGCTCGTGTCTGCTACTGATGCTGTGCTTCTTTCAGAGTTTTCCGACGGTGGTGGTAACAATATGTTTTGGGAGCGCTACATCAAGGCAATCACAGACGAGATTAAGGACCGTGCCCACCGCAACCCACCAACAAGCAGGGGGACATCAACAGCCGAAGATGGGAGGTGTTGATGGTGATGATGACGTAGGCGGCGGCGGTGGAGATGATGACCCTATGGGGGGCGACAGTGGTAAGAAGTCCCGAGGTCGCCCAAAGAAAACAAACACAACATCATAGGCATTGAATGCCAGAAGACGATGAAGGCAATGAAGGCAATGAAGGCATTGTGCTGCACGACAAGCTGAGCTGGTGGAAAAAAGGGGAATATAATATAAAATGAACATATTATAAAATTGATGTTATAAATCAAGGGCATCGCCCTATTCCGCCTCACCGTATCGCCTCGTCTGTATCGCCGTTAGGATTTCTAATATCAACTCACTTGGTATTTTATATAATTCGTCCTGCTTGTGCATGATGTAGTAGTCGCCCCAGTCCGCCTTCTTTCCGCTTGGTAGTCGCTGTGCCGTCTCCACATGCTTGCCGTTCCTGATGCTCCCACAGTCTCGTTGGCATAATGTGCGTGGCGTCCAAGTAGTAATATTCGTCCATAACCTCGTGCGCTTCCTGTATTTAAAACCATATTTACAATAATCAATATCAAAATAGTCAAGTTCATTCATAAACTCCTGATTTTTTAATAATCCAGTTTGAGGATTTTCGATCACAAAATATTTTGGATTGAAATATTTGATAATCTCAATAGTTTTCAAGACAATACTATTAGCATATTCAATATTCCTAATTCCCCTAGTTTTTGCTACACTATATTCAGTGCACGGGGGACTGCTCCAAATAAAATCAAAATGGCTTCTGTCAAACTGCCTATAATCCCATTCCAAACTATCGCAATTAATATCAGCATTTTTCAAGCCTAATGAGATGACATTATAACCGAGTGACTTTGCTATGGTTCCTACACTTCCAGTTCCACTAAATAATTCTAATAAATTCATATTATTAGAATGATTTATATTTTAATTTTAACAATTACATATTTACCATCATCGCCCTTAATTAGTTTATAATATTCTAATGTTTGTTCTTTTGGACTTTTGATTTGCCCCTTATTTAACATATCGCAATATTTTTTACGCTTCGTGTCATAATCACCGCTGGGTCTGCCTATCCCTTTCTTTTCAAAGATCTTATCAATCTTTTCCTTCTCTTCATTGTTATTTTTTGGTTCGTTTGCCTTTGCATCAAGTTTCTGGTCAATAGTTTTTATCATCTCGTACAACAGTTTAACATTTTTACTAACTGTCATTATCTTCTTTGATAGTTCAACAATAACATCATTTTCAACTTCAGACATTTCTATATATATTTATTTATATAATTATTTATTTAAATATTTATTTATTTATAAAATTGATTTAATGTAAAATCTACTCTTTAAGTACTAAATTTTCATCAATTGTTTAATAGTTTCCTGTGCTTCGTTATCACCATTATCGGATGGCGACGCATGCCTCCCCCATTTAAAAGTTATATTATGAACATCCGTTTCCAGATTTATACTGTCTTTGGTTTTATCAATATTCATTTTCTTATCGTTTTTACTCAATTTGAAATTTGTCGGAATACACGAACATTTACAATTTCCTTTCTTTTGTATTTCTATTTCATTTTTCATTTCTAACATCTTTTTACACATAGGACACTCAAACTCGGTTAGTGCTGTTTCCTTAACAATTTCTTCTTCTTTGTCTTCATCTGTTGAAGAAACTGTAGTATCCGTTTTATTCTTTTTGTTTTTCTTTTTTCCCATTTATATTAATATTTACATTTTTATTTTTGATATATTGTATTCCTAATTTTATTAATTCTAATGTATAAAAGCATACTTTCTTAATTTTATTGTCAGTTATTATTACTTGTTCTATATTCTCTACTTCATCTATTATATCAATATAATCTGAATAACTTCTATCCATATTAAATAATAAGATAAATTATTCTAAATTAATCTTATTATTTTCATGCATAATAGAATATTGGTGGGGCACAGCACTTGGGTTTTCATTGCACACGCGAGCAAGACACAAAACTAATTATCTTCAATGCTTATTGATTGAAGCAATGGAAAACCTGTTCCATTATGTTATTCACCGCCACTCATAACATAATGATGGTCGCGTTAGCACGCGAGGCTCGTTCCTCGCGTCCATTTAATATTAATTACAAGTTAATTTTTAAATATAATTTTCTATATTTCTTTAATATCAACTATGACAGATGTTCCAATAATAAAACCAATAAACATAACTGAATATGAATTCAAACAATCCAAATATGAGCACGTGCCAAAATTACCATTTAGAAGTATTATAGTTGCGAGTTCGACGGGAGGCAAAACAGTTTTAGTTCAGAATCTTATTTTAAATGTTTATAGAAATTCATTTGCAAGAATATTTATATTTTCCCCCAGCGTTCATAATGACCCAACTTTTACAGAAGTTAAAAAATACATCAGGGATGAATTGCACGTAGATGATGAAAAAGAACAAATATATTTTGATAATTATAATCCAAGTGATTTAGAAAATGTAATTGAAAGACAGAAGAAAATAATTAATTATATGAAATCTAAAAAGATAAAGAAACTGCATTCAATATTAATCGTTATAGATGACCACGCAGACGATCCTAAATTTGTTAGATATAGTAAATTATTACATGGATTATTTACAAGAGGTAGGCACGATGCAGTAAGTGTAATTTGTTCAACACAAAAATATAATGTTTTAGCGCCTATCATTCGTTTAAATGCCAGTTCATTATATATTTTTAGGTTGAAAAATGCAAGTGAGTTAATGAGTTTTATTGAAGAAAATAGCGCCATTGTTGATAAACAGCAATTATTAGATATGTATCATCAAGCCGTTAATGACGCACCTTATAGTTTCTTCTACGTGAATATGAATGCTAAAGACATTAACAAAATGTTTCATATCAGATTTGAACAGGCGTTTCAAATTACGAATGATGAATAAAGATATTCTAATTTAATATAATATAATAATATGTCAATGAAACTATGTAGATGTGGTGGATTTTATCGTAGAGGTAATTATAATTTTCATACTAATTCTTGGATACATAAACTTTATAAAGTATTGAAAAGAAGGGCAACAGACGAGGAATTATTAAGATTTCAAAATAATTTTGTTGATGAAGAAGATTTAATAGATGATATATGTAGCAATGCATCAACAAAATTACCCGATAGTGAAATGACAGATTATGATAGTAATCAATAATATTAATTTGTTTTAATATTATTAATTTAAAATAATGAATAATTACATAATTGAACAGGTAATTTATATATTAATTTGTCAGATTTTTCTTTCTCTAGTTTCTCAATTCGTGCCACACATTCTTGAAGAGATTTAATAATTAAAGTGTCTGCTCGTGTTTTTTCATCTATACTTAAATTCTTAATGTCTTCCAACCTATTATTTTCATTATTTTTACTTTGACCAATACCCATTATATATAATATTATTTAGATTTTAATTTTTCAAAATTGAAATGTTGGTTTTCTTCTTCTTCTTCGTCTTCAGTTGGTGCTGGTATTTCTGTTGGACTTTCAGATGAAGAACTATGAACAGTAATAGGTGGAGAACTATGAACACTAATAGCTTCATTTGATGAATTGCTACTGCTACCTTGTGCATTTCCTGCTGTTATTTGATTGACTAAATCTGCGATATTTATAGTTGTTGCAATTGCGCTGTGCGATAAGTTTAATATGATATCTGCTACTGTAGCGCCGTTGTGTAGCATTATTTCTATCATTTTTGTCAGTTTGAACTTCTTTTCTTCTTCATCGCTGTCATCCTCATCTGGTGGTTTCTTTGGTGGTGGTTCTGGCGGTTTGTTGTTGTCGAGCATTTTAGTAAAGGCTGACACCATCGCGTCGCGTTGGTTTTTCAGTGTTTGTGTTGCGTGTGTTCTTGTGGGTTCATTTCTCTTGTGTGTGTTGTGCCAAAAGTTTTTAAGCATTATTTTAAACATATTGTCTTGGTTTTCCTTTACCTTAAACGCTTCAAATGTCATATTTAATGGTTGATTTGCATCATTGTATAACTTTTCTTGAGTCTCTCTGGTTTCTGTGGCGATTGTATCTGTGTTGGTTGCAATGTCAATAAACTCTCTCGGCGTGCCCTTTTTGATCAATTTCGGTGGTTGTATTGTTGTTGAAGTGTTTGATTTTGTTGGGTTCTGTATTGAAAAACTGTCGTGATCATATTTATCATTGAACTTTTGCTTCTTTCTTTTCAGTATGTTTTTAGTTAATATTATCATTATAATTATTTTATATTATTTCTTTCCTTTACCTTTAAAACTTGCCTTGAGTTCTTCTATTCTACCTTTGCCTAAATTTACTATCCACCCGCCATTATCAATAGTATCTAAAATCATATCTACTAAATATTCTTTGTATGTTCTCGCCTTGCCTCTGCCTTTGTGTTTCAATTCTTCTTGTATTTCGCTTTCTTCTGGCACTTGAATTCCTCTTAAATAAAATTGAAATTTAATATCATTTGCTGTTAAATTAGGGTTGTCTTTCCAGTAAGTGGGACTAATAGTATTATCTATTGTTGTTTTAAATAATGGCGTCATTGGCAATGGTGGTGGTTGTTGTGGCGTTGAACTTGACGCTCCCGTTGCTTGATATTCTACTTGGGCATCATCTCCGCCTGAAATTTGCGAACCTTCGTATTCTAATACTGGGAGATTATCTGGTACTGTTCTTGTTGTTGCTGATGGTGCTGATTGTCTATTGCCTAGCATTCTTTGAAAAATTGTTCCGCCCATATCTCTTAAATTTGCTGCCATTGCTTGACTCACTTCATTTACTCTTTCTTTTGTTGCTGTTGCTAGTTCTTGCAGTCTTGTATCTACCATCCCTTCGTGTTGCCTTGCCGTTTGTTGTGGTGTTGAAAAATCATATTCATCTTCTATTGCTTCTGCTTAATGGTGTGTCAGCATTCATCCTATGCACTGCATAAGTGTGCCCGTTTCTGCGCGCTTCCTGTTTCATCATTATCTCTCTCATCTGCCTGTCTAATATTCTCATCTGTTGGTCTTTCAATAATTCTAAGTGGTCGCTTCCATCAAAAAAACTTCCTTGAGGACTTGCTTTGAAGAATGTAGCATCTTGGTTAGGCAGTTTTCCTGTTAATTGTTCGTTCTTGCCTATTAGGTTAGCGATTTCTTCATAAGTAGGTCGTCGTTTCAATCCAAATTTTGCATATGGATTTATTAATTCTAGACTTTGGGTTGTTGTCATATCAATATAATATTAATTAGAAAATATTATATCAATATATTTTAAGTAAATGTTAATTTTTTCAACTCTTCAATTCTTTTTTGTAGGTGCTCTAATGTGCTATGTGGTAGATTTGGGCGGTGTAGTTCCATTGTTAATCTGTCTAATTCATTTTGATAATTTGCTCTGGCGTGTCCTTCTTGAATGTGTTTTCTAAATGCTACTGATGCTTCCTGTGAGTCTCTTAACTTCATTTGTTCGCGTAGATGTTTTAGATATTCATTATCTTTTACATCAAATGGACTATATTTAATTTGTGAGGATTGTAAAAATATCTTACCTTTATTTTTCTTCGCATTCTTATTGTGATGACGATACATTTATATATTTATCATAGATTTTAATTTTAATCGTAAAGCACGCTCCCACTTTCGCGTAATTCCAGAACAGACTCCGAAATCATATGCACAAATAATTCTCGCACATCTTCATCAGTTGTCAGTGCTCTATTACTTCCTTTCAGTTTGAATACTAACAGACCACCCATTTTAGTATTCTGTCCAGTAAAATTAGTGTCCGCCATCTTTTCAAATGAAATCCCAATAACGAACTTGTCTTCTCTGTAGCGTTTATATGAAATGCTAAAGGCGTCTTGGTCAGGGTTCAAATAGTGTAATGTTCTTCGGAGGTAGTAGGCACTCTCGGCGAGGCTCTGGCATTCAAACTCTGGATATTTCTTATTGTTAATTTGTAATTGCCACGTTAAATTTAAATCTTTATCTTGAAAACCTTTACCTTGGAAACGCTCACGATCAGCGCCATCTGGATCAGGACCATCAAAAATACGAGAATTAATCATAGGATTGTAAAAATAGTTCCATCTCTTATAAATATAATTATCGTGTCTGTAGTAGTTATTATTATCAGCATCTACACCTGCTCTTGGCGCACGATACAATGTAATGAAGCAACCATTTAATTTAGACGCGGATTTAACAATATTCATATTAATTTCATTTCCTGCCGCGTTGAATGATTGCGTCATAGTGTGATACATTGGGAATACTAATTTTAAACTTTGGCCCTCTAACAAATGTTTCACTATATTATTATTGACCGTGTTGTCCAATTGTATTACCTCGGCTCGTAGGATTACATTATTTAATTCCCACTGTGTTGAGGTGTCTCCAGTTGTGAAATAATAACCTTTGGCATCATTTTGAGTGTTGGCATCAGTTACGGTAAAAGGCGTAACTACTGGTATATGTTCATCTGATACAATTGTAAATTCCAGTTCAAGTGGAGCATAACGAAGAGGTAAATAATAATTGCTTTCTAACAGTCCGCATACTGGTTTATGTCCTAATCTCATATAACCATTAGCGCCGGGAATTCCTGCAACTGAATGGCGAGTATATCGCGCTGTTAAATCTCCCCAGTTGTTATGGTCTCTTGTAGTTGGAAATGTTGTTGCCGCAGGGGCGGCAGCGGGATTGGTTCGTGTATTAACATCTAACATTTCTGCCAATCCAGTAGCAGATGTGTGTCGCCAGTCATCATCCCAACGAGGATTAGCGCTACTTTCTAAATCGTCCATATCTCTAGCATCTTGACTTTTAAAAGAATTATACAACTCACAGTGCCTATTGTATTCAATAATATCCTGAACTTGCTGACCTCCAACAGTGCATCTGTAACGACTGAAGAAGGATGACAAATTTCCTAACGGTCGTAAAAAATGGCTTCGTGTTCCGTCGGTGTTTTGAAGATTTGCAAATAAACGAATACTTGATAAATCAATATATGTGTTGTCTTCTCCTGATATATGAAATCTAATATTTTTGTTTCCTGCATTTGGATTATAAACATTACTACCCGATGGAAAATAATTAACGTGTCTTCTGTCTGTGATGTATTGTGCTGTTTCTGGAAGTCCAAAATTTAACGAGTTAATCATTGTAGTTTCACTTTCTGCAATTATATTATCCATTACTTATATATGATAAACTTAGATTTTATTTTTTATTATTTATATTTTTCTTATGTGGAAGCATTGTAGTAGAATTGTTTGAAGTTGTATTTTTTATAGTATTTATTAGATAATTATTTTTTGTATCAACTATATCTTTTAAAGTATCATAATCTAAAATTTTATATTGTTTATCGTATTTTGTAGGTTCTTTTGTCAGTTTCTTCTCTAATGGAATTTTGTTTTGCTTGTCTTTATTTCTAAACATTATTATTAATATTATTGAGATAATGTTAGTTCAGTTATACGCTTTATACAATCTTCTAATTCGTCTCTATACTTATACAAATAACTTAAATCATCTTCATCTAATGGAATTTTTTTCTTCTTGTTCTTTTAAAAAGTCGGTATAATCAACTCTACTATAATCTGTATAATGTATTTTGTTATTTTCTGGATGTAATTTTAAGTAATCGTTTTCATAATTAATAATTTCACTATACATGCCTATTATAAGTCCTTCAATATTACCTTTTCTGTAGTATAAATGATTTAAATCATTGCTTTCGTGCTCTTCCTTATCTTTATTCAATACTTCTTTGCCACAATTACATTCATATTTACTATTTGATATGTTGTATTCTTTCTTTTTCTCTCGCTCTATCATTTTCTTATAAGCATATTCAATATCGTTGTCCCATTTCTCAGCATCAATACTCATATATAAGTTATATATATATATTTATTTATTGTTCTGGTGTTGAATTAGGATTGAACCCATTAGAAATATCAGTAGTAGGATTAATTTCAGTCATACCTTGTCCTGTCCAATTATTGAAACTGTGTTTATCTAATAAATTATTGCTTTCTATTTCTCCAGTTATTGCCGCGTCATCGAACATTGCTATAGGGTCTCCACGATTTCTAAATCGTAGGTGTCGCGGGTTTTTCTGCTGGTTAGTTCCTGATACAAAAGGTGATGAATAAACAGTACTAGCATATTTGTTGCCGTGTCTGTTGTTGATTTCTTGAACAACGGATGAACCGAGGGAATGGCCGACCAGTCTATCAACATCTGGATTTTTACTTAATTCTTCCATTGCGTCCTTATATCTTTCGCTTAATTGAACATTATGAGTAGGAATAAAAAACAGATCTGCGATTACATCATTGACTTTGTGATTTAGTCCCGTTTTAGCACCAGTGCCACCAATATATAAAGTGTTGCCTATTCTTGTTATTCCATTTACATTTGAATACGCGGCGTCTAAACCTTTAACATCATCAATCTTATTTTTATTTTGAACATTGATTTCTTCGGCATAACGTGTTTTATGTTTCATTATTTGCTTATCAAAATGTTTATTGAAACCTCCTACTTTGTCTTCCAATTTCTTTTTATGGTTAAAAAATACATCTTCTATTAAATCCTTACCTGCAGTATATGCCTTATCACTTGCTACACCTGCCATCATTTGCGTCGGCGTCCTGCCTTCTATAGCACCTAATAATAATTGTCGTCCAATCATATAATAATAATTATATTATAATTTCTATTGTATATTATATTTATGAGCGATAGATTAACATATAAAAAAATCTATGTTGATAGTGCCTACAGATTATCAGAAAGCAATTCAACCAGCGACTTTATTATAGAACTTGACCAAAACTTTGAAATTCCACCAAGAACAAAAATGTTCGTGACGGAGTGTTCATTCAGCACTCCGTTTTATACGACAGAGAAAGGTTTTTATGAAAGATTCTATATTATGTTGTATAATAGTTCCAATGTCTTATTAAGAAGCACTGCCGTTGATGTATCCGGTGAAATTTATTATGCCAATCAATTATCATTTAAAATACAATCAGAATTAAACGCGGCATTTAATGATATTGTACCTGACTTATTCTTAACAGTATATGGACAAAGCGAACGCAAAATGGAACTTAAATTAAATGACCCTCTAACTTACAAAATCAAAATACCTACAGATGAAGAATTAGAAACTTATGTAAATGGTGAATGGAACAGAGGACAGTTTGAATATGACAACTTGAGACCAAAAGCTATCAATTATTTATTAAGTAATTATATTGCCTATGAACCTGCGACATCTTGGTTAAGTGGATATTTTAATTTAGTTCCTTTTCAGAATATATACATAAATTGTCCTCAACTAAGCGATTATAAATATTCAGCGCCTAATAATTTCAGCAGTTCAGTAATTAAAAAAGTTCAAATTAATCAACAACTTGGCGGAGTTATAACAGATTTTACAGCGCCCATATATGCAGATTTTATTGATGTAGGCGGTAAAAATATTAAGAGACTACACTTTAGAATAACAACTTCAAGAAACGAATTAATTGATTTTCACGGCGTACCCATTTCTTTTAGCATTCTCTTTCAATTAGATAATTGAATAAACAACCTAATTATTAATATTTATATCAAATTATTAATATTAATATTTCTCAATTTGTCCATATAGACAAAATATATAAATAATATAGACAAAATATATATTATATATGTCAGAAGTCGAACCTGGAATTACTAATACAATTGAAGCAGACGTACCAGTAAGTGAATTACCACCAATTGAAGAAGAAGGAGAAGCACCACAGGCAGAACCAACAATAGAACCAACACAAGAAATAAAACATGTAGAACCTCTTACAAACAACTCAAAAACTCAAGCGCGTAATGAAAAGAAAATAACCTGTCCAAAATGTGCCAAAACTTTAACATTAAAATCATACAGATACAGTCACGAACGCACTTGCCAAGGACCATTAGAAACTAAACCTATAAAACCTAAACCAAAAGCAGTTCCAATAGCAAAACCTCAAAGGATAGATCATGAAGTAGCGTACAACGAAGAAAATCAACAACCACAACCGCAACAAAATAATATAATAGCGAACACACCACCCCCAAGAAGAATGCAACCACAACCGCCTCCAAACCCGCTACAAAATATAGCACAGCATTACCAATTATTGCAAAATGAATATTTGAGACAGAAGCAAGAAAAGTATAATGCATTAAATAAAGGTATATTTGGTTCAAGAGGAAAGAAAAGATAAAATATAATTATTATATAACCTACTATATAATAATTATGTTTTCAACATTATCACTGGACGGCTCAAGTAGAATTGTAGCAAGTGAATTAGTATTAATAAATTCAACAGAACCATCAACATTAAGCAGTGTTTATGCTACAAAACAAGAATTAGCAGACACAGCAGGATCATTAGGTGGAGGTTATACAATTGAAGAAGTTGATGTTCTTATTTTAGCACAGAAAAATAAGATAGATGCCAATATTTTAGATATTACTGAGTTAAACGCAACATCAACAACTATGTTTAATGAACAAGTAAATCAAAACGCAACAATTACAAGCAACTTTAATAATATAACAGCACACGGATTAACCATAACTTCAATACTACCGACTATATCAGCAAATACAATTAAACTTGATTCTAATTTTAATAACATTAGTTCAAATACACATTTAATCAGTAATTTAAATGCTACAATAACATCGCATATATCATTAATTGACACAAATATTAATAACATAACAGGACACGGAAACACAATAACAACGATTTTAACAGATATAGCAAATTTACAAGCAGGAGCAGGTGCTTCGTGGACTACAACTGAAAAAACAACTATTCAAGCAGATGTATCAACATTATATACAAATGATACTAATTTATTCAATACAAATACCGCATACAGTAATACATTTGCCTCAATCATATCAGACAACACGACACAAGATGTATTAATAACTCAAAATTCAAATACGATTAATAGTTTAATATCAGCAGATTTACAAAAGTTAGATAAAACAATCACAACTGCCCAAACAATGAACTCGCCATTAATTATTAGTTTAACAGATAATACTAATCCAATTTTTAGAATTCAAGATGCTGTAAGTAACCAAAGACTCGAGTTTAAACGAGGATGTCAGTTAGACTCTTATCAAGGTTTAACAGGTGCTACACCTTATAGATTATGGTTAGGATGGAACACTGGCGATGTCATTATTGGAAGACCTAATAATGCTTCAAGAATTACGATTAATGGTAATGTTCATACTTCATACAATTTTGCTCAAGCACATGGAACATCATATTTTGAAGGTGCTGTTTATATGAAAGGAAATTTATTTACAAATAATGATTTTTCAACAGATATTAAAACTAAAATTGATAATTTAGACAATGCATTAACTCCATATTTAGAAACACACACACCCGCGGCAACAGAAGGTTTTTATATTCATCATCCTAATTTTGTTGCTTGTAGTATTGGCGATATTACAAATTCTTCTAACCAATATTTTATGTGCGACGGTGCTGTATCAAAAACCATATTCAATAAGCCAGTTGATGTATTAGGTGATGTATATACAAACGGCGATTTAACAATGGTTTCTGGTAAGAAAGTTGAAGTCAACCAAGTTCAGTCTGTATCAGGAAATACTTTATTATTACAAAATTCACCGAGTGGCAATGTTCAATTTGGCGACTCATCAAAACTAATAATTGATAATGCTGAAATGTATGTCGATACAAATGATTTAATAATTAGGAATAGCAACACTTCAAACTCTATTAATTTGGTTGTTGGATTATCTTCAACATATGCTGATAATAAAATTATTTTGAATAGTGGAAGTAATAGCGAATTACGAGGCGACTGGACTATTGACGGTGACATGACTTTTGGAATTGCTCATAAGCCATTCTGTCATAACACATTGTTAAGTATTCTCCTGTGTCATTTACAATATTATATTTAGGATTTGTGTATTGTTGAACATCTTGAGCAATCCATCCTAATTCAGTCCTTTTAGTTTTTTGATTTTTAACAAATGTTTTAATCTTAATGTTTTTTACCATATTTATAGTATCGTCGTCTACATCTTCTATATTATCTTTCAGTCTCTTATCACTACTTAAATTAAATCCGTTATATGATGAAAATTGAGTATCATCCAATTGTAAATATTTAGTGCCATCAATATAACTATCAATAGTTGTTGATGCTTCCAGTCTTAAAACAGCATCACTATTCAAATGTCTCAAATTGATTCCTGTATTAGTTGGGATGCTTTAACAAAACTTATTGCTCGTGTAGAATATTTGGAAAACGAAGTCTTTAAAAAGAAAAATAAAAATAAAAATATTTAGTTTAAAAATCTTGTAAAATGTATTTAAAGAAATATATAATATAATATAATATATAATATAATGAGTATTAAACCTGAAGATATGACACTGGAACAAATAAAGGAACAACTGGCACTATATAACAGATTATATTATCAAAGAAGGAGACACGAAAAGGACTTTATGGACACCAAAAGGGCAAGTGCTATAAGATTTCACAGAAGAAAGAAATTAGACAAGATGGCAGAAAATGGAGAAAATAATTTAAAAGATATTGATTATGAAAATAAACCAGAAGATTTACAGAATACAAAACCCAGAAAATATAAGGCGCAAACATATAAAATTATAACAGTTGAATAAATAATATTTATTAAAATTTCAATATTTTAACAAATATTTATTAAAATTTATATATTTTAATAAATATTTGGTGCATTTTTTGGGTTTTAGGTA
Organism: Effrenium voratum; assembly: GCA_963377175.1. NCBI lineage: Eukaryota > Dinophyceae > Suessiales > Symbiodiniaceae > Effrenium > Effrenium voratum. The sequence goes on along the minus strand of CAUJNA010000563.1, from coordinate 159,067 downwards.
TTGAAACCCGCAGAGCGGGGGATTTGAAACCCGCAGAGCGGGGGATTTGAAACCCACAGAGCGGGGGATTTGAAACCCACAGAGCGGGGGATTTGTCCAAAAATCCTTAAATTAGGTGGTGTTTAGCGGAATCCCACAGAGCGGGGGATTTGAAACCCACAGAGCGGGGGATTTGAAACCCACGGAGCGGGGGATTTGAAACCATAAATTTAGGAAAAATATAAAAATATATAGAACTGTTACTATAAAAATATTTCTTGTAAAAAAGTATTTAAAGAAATATTATGTATTATAATTATATGGTGGAAATGTTCAGTGAGATTGAGCAGGAGGAAATCATTAGTGAGTTCTTAAATAAAATCAACATGAATGACACTATAAGAATGATAAATAAATAAAAAAAATTGGAATGTGTAAAGAATGTAAATTTAATTATAATAATATTCAATTATATAGAACTAAATTATCAGAAAATATTATTAAACACATATGCAAATATAATTATAAAGAATGTTATAAATGCAAAAGATTAAAACAGTTGAACACATTTGTAAATATTGACACTTGTAATAAGTCAAAAGAATTCATCAAACTAACTGAAATAATTGAAAATGAAAAGGAAGAAGACACAACTGTTACAACAAACAACATCAAAGATTATTATTTTACAAAATTATATAAATTTCCGTCATTCAAATTTATCAAATCCAATTTATTAAAGGATGTCGAAGGAAGGCGCAACTACACAAGGGACATACACGACAGAATAAAGGACTGTTATGAATTATACTACAAAGGAAATATTGAAACTGTAAGTGCTGGAGTAGATTTAGGCGATACACCAATTTATAAAACAGTTGAAATAAAATACATAGAAACATATAAAAATGGTCTAGTAGATGAATTTTTGGATGAGTATGACATATCAAAAGACCAGAAGAATAGACGGGATTGTTTTAGATATATTGAAAATAATATTTTGAACACGTTAACCATATTCAAAATAATATTATCACACATTTTCAATAAGCAAGATAATGCATTTTCCAATATCCTTTTTAATGATGTAGGACAAAATATTTATAAGCACTATACAAAAGAAATAGAAATAAGCGAGAGAATACAAAATATGATATTTAGTTCATACCCAAGTATCAAAGATATCAAACCGCAGACTAAAAGGAGTAACCAAAAACAACAACAGTACGAAGCATATTTAAATAGTGCTGAAGATTTTGAATAAAATGTTAAAAAATATCACCTTTATTAATATGGCAAATATTAATAAAAATGATATAATTAGTAAAATCTATTATGATAAATCAGGATACGGAAGTATCACAACAACCTATAAGGATGCTAAACAAAAGGAACAAAGCATAACCTTAAATGATGTTAAAGAATGGTTTCAAAAGAACATAGAACAGAAGAAGCAATTAAGAGGCAACAATTCATTTATTTCTCCACATCCATACTTTGAATTTCAATTAGATTTATTTTTTATTAATGACATACCCAATCAAAAATTTAAAGTAGGGATGGTTTTAATTGATATATTTACCAGATATTCTACAGTAATACCTATTAAATCAAAACAACCGCCTGACATATTAGCGGGAGTAATGGAAGGGATGCAGAAAATGAAAGGCAAACCAGAAATTATTTATAGCGACGAGGAAGGCAGTTTATATAATAAAACAGTTGAAGATTATTTCAAAGAAGAAGGAATAGAATTATACCGCACAAGAGGACATCCTAATTTTGCAGAACGTTTTATAAAAACCTACAAGGATATGCTTTATAAAAGAGTTGAAGCAGATGAAAAGAAGGGGAAGGACAATATACAATGGATAGATTATAATTTTGAAATATTAATAGCTTATAATAATAAAATGGAACATTCAAGCATAGGAATGACACCAGCGGAAGCATTGAAGGAGAAAAACAATTATAAAGTAAAAATGAAAATGGCAACCGAAGCAACTAGAACCCGTAAATATCCCTTAATATCAATTGCCGACAAGGTTAAGATTTACAGAAAGAAAGGAATAACTGAAAAGGAACGAACTAGCAATTGGATGCCTACGATTTATAAGGTTGAAAGGATTGAAAAAAAGTTAGGACAAACTTATTTTTATTTGGAACATAACACACGACCATTCTTAAGATTTGAAATTTTGAAAGTTTAAAAAAATATATAGAATTTTTATTATAAAAAATTTTCTTGTAAAAAAGTTATTTAAAGACATATTTTATAATATAAATATATAGATTATATTATGAGTAAGTTTTTACAGCGTAATATAAACGAGTTAAACAATCTCAAAAGAAATTCAACACAGAGCGCAAATAATGCAACTAAAAAAAGGATTGATGAGATTATTAAACTTTATACTGAAAGAAAGTTATCAAATGTAGCAACGGCAGAAAATTTAATCAAAGGTTTAACTTCTACTGACAAAAAGGTTTATGACAAAGCATTTCAAAAATACAAGGATAATATCAAGAAAATCAAGGATACAAAACCCTTAAATCAAAGAATGACAGAAACAAGAGCGAAGAAGGAAGAAGAAGGCAGGGTATATAAACCAAGAGGAGTAAGGGCGAAAAAGACTTATTTTATTCAATTTATGTTGTATACAGCAAGAGAGGAAAACAAAGATACAAAGATAAAATCTAAACCTGCTTTTAAACACAGACTAATGAATTTTTACACAAAAACTTTTGATAATCTTAATGTTACAATTCAAGCACGAACAATTTCAACAGATATTATAAAAAAAAAGATATTTAAATACTTAGGCAACTCGGATATACGATATGGAAGCAATAATGATACACCAAATGACGAATTTACTGACACAATAAATCTATTAACAACAGATGAAGATTTTAATGAAATATATAGAGAAATGACAGAATTTTATAATGATATTGAATGTGTCAAAATATTATCAGTGGAAGTGATGAATAAAAACGGCGAAAAGTTTAATATATTAACCGAAAACTTAAGGGATGCTACAAACGTATCAATTTATCATAAATATATACACACACCTATTAAAATGAGTGAGGGCACTATACAAAAGGCAATCAAGAAAGGTAATTATCTAGAGAATGAATGTTGGATAAATTCATTAACTGATTTTTACAGTGATACAATCATGAATGAAAGAACCCGCAACAGACTAACCAGAGACAAAATTATTGAAATCATAGGTAGGGATGATTTTAAGGAGGTAGGAGCAACCATTCAAGAAATGGAAGCAGTATTCAAAAAGTTTAATATTCAAGTTAGAATTTTCAATTTTGTAAATGAAGTTATTTATAAATATGAACCAGAAAAAAGAAACCACCATATAAAAACCTTTTACGCAATGGTGAAAAATAACCATATTTATACATTAAACCATGATTTAAGTAAGATACAACAGAAGCAATTAATAACAAAACTACCCACTATAAAGGCACACACTGATTATTATATAAATGAAAGAGAAGAACCGCCACAATACAAAATGATTAAATGTATAGATGATATACTTAAAATTAAAACTGATGATAAAACAAAGGAAATATATTTAGTGCCTGAAAATAATAATTTGGCAGAATTATTATTCCAGTTGTTGAATATTGGATATGAACCCAGAATTAAATACACAGGTATTATTGATGAAATAAGATTAAGATTGAACAAGATAACATATATCATAAAAACTCAAAATTTAATTAAATCTTCCGGTGATGGATGGATTGCAGTTAGCAATGAAACTACATACAACAATATGAACAAAGCAATGTTTAATTTCAATAAATCCTTATTCATGTCATCGCATAAATCCTTTTATAACGACATTGATATTAAAATATTAAATGAAACAAGAAGCATAGCACCTTCGGGGTTATTATTGAGTAATAGTTTATAAAACAGAAATAGATGTAAATAAAGCATTTACTAAAGGTTTTTTAAATATTAGGGAAATACCAGTATTTAACCAGTTTGACCATTGGAAAAAATCGATGAAATTAAAATAGATGAACTCCATGAATTAACTTTATATTATGTTGAAACTATAGATGCAAATGTAAGACCATTAAAAACAACAATGGACAGCATTAAGGAACTAATAGAGAAAAATCAACACACCAAGCAGATGATATATTCTATTGCATATAGTAAAGGTATTGACGTTGCTACTTATATAGAATTTCGTAAAACACATGATTTAAGTTTGTTTTTAAATCCTGATGAATTAAAACAAGCAATTAGAAACATTGTAATAAGTGGTAATCACAACTTATTTTTCAACAAAAAATATAATCTAGTATATGGCAAGTTTTTGAAGGAATTCATCAATGAGAATAAGACACACAAAATCAATATTTTATATTATAAACAACCTTCATTTATTCATAAGGTTGAATATACAAATATTATTAATGAACTTTTACAAACAAGTATAGATGAACATGACGAAGCATTAGATAAACTAATTAAAAAGTTAATAGCAAATGTAAATTTTGGATTATTAGAAAAAGGAGGCGCTACAGCGCATCAAAGTTTTTTATTTAAACGTATTGATGAAGCAGTCCATTATCAAACAGAATACGGAGGTAAAATTAATAAGTTATCGCATATTATAAGCGAATATCCCGAAATGATAACCGAATATGACGACGAAGGAGGCGCAACTACAACATATTATGGATTTGATGAGGATGAATGGGATGTAAAGGCATCATATTATATATTGAATTTGAAGGATAAGGCAGTATTAAGAAACGGATATAGATATATTAAAGAGCTACTTTTACAACATCACAATTTTAAAATGAACCAAGACTTTAAGACACTAATAACTAATAATATTAAATATATAGTGTAAAAACAGATGCTTTTGTAATTGATACATGCAATGAAGAAAAAACAAAGCAATTATTAGAATTTCATGATGATATAGGAGGTTGGAAAGTTTCAAAGCAGAGAGATGAAATTAATTTACCTACAGTAAAATTTAACGTTGTAAATAATGAATTAATAAAAATACCAGTTTATGAAAGTAAAACTATTGATATTAAAGATGAATACGACACTGATAACATTATAGAGATTGTTAAACAGAATAATCCTATTATGATCAGAGGTGAACTACCGGGCACAGGAAAATCATATATATGTCAAAAAATGGTTGATAAAAATTATAAGGTAATTTTTATTTGTCCTACTAATAAACTATTACAGGCATTTGAAGGAGAAGCAATGACGATAAATAAATTCTTTGGTATTAATTATGGAGATGCTAAATTAGAACCATTTGATTTTACAGAATTTGATGTAATAGTATTTGATGAAATCTATTTTAGTAATTTAAATATATACTGGAGAATAAAACAATTTGTAGAGCAAAATAAGCACAACAAAATTATAATAGCAACAGGAGACACCAAGCAATTAAAACCAGTGCAAGAAATAACAAATACTCAAGACTATGAATTATACACTGACAATGTTATAGATAATGTTTTTACACATAATATAATATTGAAAGAATGTAAGAGACTTAACACACAGGAAGATAAGGATAAACTCAAGAATATAAAATATGATATTTTTATTAATAAATTACCAAGTAAAACTATTATTGAACAATATTTTGAATACACCACAGACATAAGTAGTTCCAAAAACAACATAGCATTTTTGAATACAACCTGTAAAAATGTATCAAATGAAATTAGAAAGTTAGAAAATAGAAAGGATGAATATGAAGTAGGGGAATTTTTAATTTGTAGAGAATATACTAAAACTAAAACATCAGTTTTTAATGTAAATTTCAAATAGAAAATAGTTCATATTGGAAGTGATGGAATATTTACATTAAAAAATGTAAAAACCGAAATTTTACAATCCGTAGAAATTGCTAAAATAAGAAGCAATTTTATATTTTCTTCTTGCTCTACATGTCATTCTACTCAAGGTAGTAGCATTGATGACACCATAACAATTTTTGATTATAATCATTTTTTGGTAAAGAATTATCCAGAATGGATTTTTACAGCGGTAACACGTGCTCGTGATTTAAACAAAGTCAAATTTTATAAATATACAAAGGATGTTGATGATGTATTTAATCAAAAATGTATTATGAGTTATTTTGAAAGGAAAATTTTGAATTATAAGGAACAAGACAGGAAAGCAAAAAGAAGCATACCTAGAGAAGGTTATGTAAATACTCAATGGTTTTTAGATAATATAAATAATCAATGTAATTACTGCGGTTGCGGTTTTACTATTGATATGAACAATGGTAATATAATGACTAATCTAACAGCACAACGAAAAGACAATGAATTAACTCATACAATAGAAAATATCATCCCATTTTGTAAATTATGTAATTGTAGTTGTAAATGATGATAATTTTTAATTTAATTATGATAATATAATTATAATTTTAATTTATTAATTTAATTTTAATTTAAAATTAAAATTCTTGTAAAAAGTATTTAAAGAAATATTTTATAATACTATTATATAGTTTGATGAGTGATACAGTCCACGATGCTAAAAATATATTGAAAAAAAGGTTTATGAGTTATAAATGCAAAGACTGTGAAATGCTAAAATTACCAATTGAACGCGGTTTTACAAATGGCGTTTGTAATAATATTTGTCAACACATGATATGCAATAATTGCAATAGAATTATAAACAAAATTGATGATATGAATAACAAAGATATTGATATTAAAAATAATGAAACTATTGATGATGATTTAGAAATATTTGTGTTTATTGTAATGAATAATTTCTTAACTATAGAAGGGTTTGATAATTTACTAACTGAGTGTGATGACGAAGGATATAATAATGATTTTATTTTTAAGTATTATAGTATGGTAAAAAAATTATATAACGTGTCTTAAACGGGTAACTTGAGCCAAAGATGGACGCCACCTAACAAAAGGTCAGCATATTCGGAGCGAAGCTCTGAAAGGCGAAAGAGTTCAATCACTCAGGCGCACCTCTTTTGCTCTGCAGTGTCATGTCGGGGGAAACGATCACAAAGAATACGCCGCTTTGGAGTTAGCAGGCGCATGTTACCGCTTTCTCGTGAGCTGGTAAGCGTGTGCCCTGGCTTTGTTCGAGCTCAGGTTATTTCCCCCCCTCAGGGTTGGGATCTTACTTGGGTGGGCCAAACTCCATAGCTCAGACGCCACGAAGGGTTTTTTTAACCCGCCCTCCACACCCATTGTAGCACTTGAGGTGCTACGGCTGAGGAAAGAGGGATGAAAAGAAAGATGTTCGAGCATGAGACTGTCGACACGTCTGTTATAAAAATTTGAACATAAAAAGAGCTGACGGAAAATCAGAGTGACCGAAAGGTTTCAATGGCTCAAGCGCATGTTCCCTTTATACAGGAAGGGAGACTGCTATTACCCTTAAAAAGACAAAGCTATCAACTTCGTTGGAAGCACTCGTCTTAAACGGGTAACTTGAGCCAAAGATGGACGCCACCTAACAAAAGGTCAGCATATTCGGAGCGAAGCTCTGAAAGGCGAAAGAGTTCAATCACTCAGGCGCACCTCTTTTGCTCTGCAGTGTCATGTCGGGGGAAACGATCACAAAGAATACGCCGCTTTGGAGTTAGCAGGCGCATGTTACCGCTTTCTCGTGAGCTGGTAAGCGTGTGCCCTGGCTTTGTTCGAGCTCAGGTTATTTCCCCCCCTCAGGGTTGGGATCTTACTTGGGCGGGCCAAACTCCATAGCTCAGACGCCACGAAGGGTTTTTTAACCCGCCCTCCACACCCATTGTAGCACTTGAGGTGCTACGGCTGAGGAAAGAGGGATGATTAGAAAGATGTTCGAGCATGAGACTGTCGACACGTCTGTTATAAAAAATTTGAACATAAACAGAGCTGACGGAAAATCAGAGTGACCGAAAGGTTTCAATGGCTCAAGCGCATGTTCCCTTTATACAGGAAGGGAGACTGCTATTACCCTTAAAAAGACAAAGCTATCAACTTCGTTGAGAGCACTCGTCTTAAACGGGTAACTTGAGCCAAAGATGGACGCCACCTAACAAAAGGTCAGCATATTCGGAGCGAAGCTCTGAAAGGCGAAAGAGTTCAATCACTCAGGCGCACCTCTTTTGCTCTGCAGTGTCATGTCGGGGGAAACGATCACAAAGAATACGCCGCTTTGGAGTTAGCAGGCGCATGTTACCGCTTTCTCGTGAGCTGGTAAGCGTGTGCCCTGGCTTTGTTCGAGCTCAGGTTATTTCCCCCGATCTAGGTGAGCGAGGTCATATGGATCGTTATTCATCGAGATGATCCACGAAGTGAGACTCTCTTCTGTGACAAGCATAGGGTCGCGCTTCATGCCCAGTCTACGCGCTGCCTCCAAAGCATGGCCTCTCGACGGCTCATCACTGGGATTTGAAAAACTGCAAACTCGTTCGTACCAAGTCTGAGTGGGGTGCCACAGACAAAGCATGTGAAGGACACGTGTCAGGGCCCTCATCGTCGGAGCCGGGGATGAAGCTTTAATGGCGCATGCCCGCGCGGCCTCATTATCAATCCAGCAAATAAGTTGTCTGTCCACCCATAGCTTGCGGTGATGATACCGAATAGCCAGCAAGGCGTACAACTCAAGCTGTGAAATAATTTGAGAACCGGCAAGCTCTAACCAATGGTTCATCAACGTTTGAGGAATGTGGATTTCACCGCAGCTCCTTGTAGCAGTCATGCGATCTACAAGAATGTATCCTGCCGACCCAACTCCATTCTCAAAAGCAGCGTCGGTAAAGACAAGGACCGGACTGTCATGCTTAGACCTCGTGTAAGACCTCGGAGGGAGGTCCCGAAGCAAAACCTTGACGAAATTGCAAAGTCTCAGCAACTCATGGTCACCAGAGGTACCCTTTGCAACGCGAGCAAACTCAGATACAAAAGGTTTCAGGACCTTGGTGAGGTAGAAGCCCGAGGCGAAGTTTAGGAGCCCCTGCAACTCTGAGGCCTGGTGGTTCGACAGTTTCCGCTCCGAGGCAACGACATCAAGCAAAGAGCACAGCTTCTCGACTCTGCCTGCTTTGTTGCCCAACTCCAGAGTTCCCTGTCCAATGCGGGTGAGGACGTATCTGGCTCCGAGCGCGTCGAAACATTCGCAGAAAGGCATAGCTTGTCTCCATTGGCTGCAAACTCCCAACCCAGGATGTCCAGTAGGGCCATGATGGACTTGTCCAGGACCTGTGATCCCGCAGCTGAGCCAATCGTTGGGAAGTCGTCAAAATAGTGGGAAACGACGGCCTTGAGGGTCTTGGTGATAACCCGCCAGATTGCAGCTGATATTCGCACAAAGCCATACACTGAGCCAGTTGCACCGAAAGGGAGGGACAAGCTCCTGTAAAAACGCCAGCCATCGTGGCCAGGGAAGCCGACAACAGCCCATCGCCTGTGTGAAGGTAACACGCTGACCTGTTTATAAGCTTTCGACAGATCGAAGCACTTGCCAAGCCATGATTCCGAAACGGGAGCACGGTTTGAAACAAGTCGATTCATAAGCTCATAGGACATCGCAGCGATATAATCGGTGTCCTGCAGCTGGAGTTTCACCGTAGACGTGTATGCCAGGTTTAGGGAACTCACCTTGGCGTCGTCTATAACGCGAGGCTTCCTCGACGACCCCTGATACAGGACAAACCTGGGGTTGAGCAGCCATCTGTGTCCACCCATGACGCCATCCATTGCCCTCTCATCATAGGGTCCATCCAGAAACCCCGCAGCAACTTCTTCATCGGCCAATCTCTCAAGGTCAGCAAGCTCCTCGGCCGATGGGCTTTTCCTTGACGCAATAAGAGATTTCCTTTTCCAGAGAGCCAAGGAGCCCAACTCTTCCTCTGTGAGCAGCGCAGGAACAACATGGGGTAGCTGTCCGTGCGGTTGGTCCGACCTTCCAACCAGCGGCACCCCCTGGGTCAGAAGGTCCAAAACTCCCATGTCTGAAAAGCCCGTCTGTTCAAGCAAATACCTGAAAAGCAGGAGAGGTTTACGTGCCATTCTTCGAGCAACCTCCAGCTCCATGGTCGACTTTAGCTCATGCTCCCGCAGTCGAAAGTCCTTTTCAAGCTCCCTGATCCTGAGGATGGCCCTTAGCCTAAGTTTGGCCAACACGACGGGGTCCATGGTGACTTCTGTTGAGATGGCTTCAATCGTCGCCTCATTCAGCATGGACTTAGAATTTGCAGGGTGCTCGACGTTCTCGGCCTTTTCCAGAAAAGAATCTGGGTTGTGCCATACGCCATACTTGTACGTAGCGCGTGTCCTTTTGCAAGGCTGATCAAATTCGGTAGTTTCGATGGAGCCAGCAGGTTGGCCTGGCGCCTCCATGTTGGCTTCAAGTTGAGGCCCCCTGTTGTGAGGTGAAGCCAGCAATCGCAAATCATCGCGAAACAGCTGTTCAGTGGAGTGCAGAAAAGAAGAAAACTCTGGCACGAGCGGCCGATGGCGAAAATTCTGCTCGCCCAGGCTCCAGCGTAGCAATTGTTTAAGCTTCACGGGCACGTCCAAATTGAGCTTCCACTGCTGGGCCTTTAAGGCCACACACTCCGCGGCCCTGGTACAGAGTGTGTCAGGGTAGGCAGCTTCCTCCTTCGTGGGAAAAATAATCCCCTCCTCGGACATGTAAGGCTGCCAGCTTGCATGTGCATGTGATTTATCGCAGTCCTGGGCAAGAGAAGAAAAGACACCTGCCGTTGACAACCACTTCGTACGCTTGTCACGCCTTCCACCATGCATGCAAGAGTCAAAGACAACAGCATCCAACGAGTTGAAGAAAAACGAGAACTCGACGTCATCGCACCTGCGCACGAGCAAAGCGAGCAACGGCCATAGCCAACTGCGATGGGGGTTTTCAATGGAGACCATGCATCCACTCGACATGCACCATCGGAGCACCCAAATAGCCAAATGGTAGAGCTGATTAGCACTTTGAACTTTTGCTTGATCATTGGCAGAAAGGCCCGGTCGCCCAAGCAGGTTGTCTGCATCACGAAGCGGGGTTGGCCCCCTGGTATTCTTGCAGTGTTTGGGCAACGGCTTTTCCCTAGCCCTGGAGCAAGTGCCACAGGGGAGCCCCATGTGAATGTAGGAAGGCTGCAAATCTGAAAGCATTTGTTTGAAGACGTCCACACACGGTTGAACAGTGAGATCTAAGTCGATGACATGCACCTTAGACGCATGCCGGTTCTTGTCAAAGTCCACGGGATAAACTGCAAATCCACAAGCCCTTAAGGCTCTGGACAACCCAGCCGATCCGCAAAAAGCTTCCACAACGTTTGTTGTGAGAGAAGTAGAAACATTCTGACCCATGTTTAGTCAGTTGCTACCGCACTCATTGCCTGGGTGAGGCTTGCGGCAGCTTGTCTTCCAGCAAAGATGGTAGCCGTACATACAACGCTTCCCCGGCTTAATCTTTGCTTTGCAGCGTCCCACCTGATATTGCTTGCACAACTGTTTGCCATCATCCATGAAGATTGAACAACCTGGAGGAACTTCGATTTTGCCTTTGCCCTTGCCTTTTGACTTCCCAGATTCTATTGATTTCCCCGTGCCCTTCTGTACGCTGGTGGAGCTGTCGTGCTGTGGCCTCTGAAAGGATCCAGGCATCGGGGCAATGTAGCACAAAATCTCCGGGTGATCTGACAGCCGCTCAAAAGCTGCATCAAAGGGCTTGGTCGCAAGCGGGTCTCCAACCAGGTTAGACCGTGTCGCATCTGCCCATAAGGCCCTATCCGCGTTGAGCACCTGGTCAAAGGATATTGGCTTGTAACCTGGCAGTGCCGGTTCGTTCATCTTTTCCATGAGGCGTTGTGTCCAACGATCCAAAGTGGTGAAGCTGGCCACGTTGGCAATTTCATAGGCCATAGACCTTCTAGCGAACGCTTGTCTGATGTTGTGCTCACCATGAAGGCTAACGTCGTCCGTCCTGGACCTCTTGGACAATCTGACTGTACCATCTGACTGCATGTGAAGGCCATCAACTTGTTTGCTATGGAGCGTCTCGTCCTGCCTGCTGGTGCACTTGTGCAGGGGTATGTAGGACACGCATCCATCATCAAACTGCTGGCACGCTTTGTCGATCAACGCATGTGAAGGCTCCACTTGCGGCGTGAAAGAAACTCCAGTGAGACGGGTTTTCAGCTGTTTTATGCGTTCCATCTTTTCCGGAAGTGGGACTGTCCGAGCTTCTGAGCTCTCGGATCGCTCCAACCTCGACTTGAGATCCTGAATGCTCAACGCGTGCGACTCGAAAAACAGCCGGCGAAATGCGGCTGCTTCCCCGGCGGTAGGAGCGACACCAATGACCTGTTCCACAAACGTCAGCAATGGCCGGTCATCCGCCTGCCCTGGCTGGAATGTTGTGCAATACGCGTATGCAGCAAAAGTACTAATACCATTACCATCCAAGGCCGTGATGTGCTCCTCCGATATACCAATTTCTTTGGCTCTCAGCTGAAAGGACGCCTTGGAGTCCAGTGCCATGGCAAAAAGGCACAAAACAAGGAATGCGCTCCTACCTCAGAATTGTGTGTAAGATGAGAAGTTCACTCCAACCTACGTGAAACGTGCACAAGAATGCTAGAGCTTAGATTTGCTGCCACTGTCTGAGAGTCCATGCCTGGGGAGATGGATTCGATTGCCCAATTGTCATACTGGCTGAGCCAGCGGTTGGGATATCCATCTTGCATGGTGACAAGCGACACAATAATTGGCTCTGCATGTGCACACATCGCATCTGAAAGCGGTGAACGTATGATGGCCCAGGCCTCGTGGCTTGAAATCTTGCATGCGTGGCCAAAACAAAAATGGCCGCACAAGGCCTGGGAAGCCTAAAAACAAGAGCAAGTGCGGCCGTTTTTGCTTCCCGTATCTGAGTTCGCTATTCGAGAGCCTTCAGAGATGAGGAGCACATTGCACAGACCATGGGAGCATCTGAGATGTCCTGATGCTTCGCTTTCCTGAAATTACAGGATATTGACCTTCCACACATCAAACGCGTGTCGTCATCATGTTTGACATGGTGCACCACGCTCGAAAACTTGTGGACCCAAAGGTTTTTGCCCTCACACCCTTCGGGGAGAGAACGGTCAAGGTTTTCTTTGACATCTGCCGAGTCGTCTGAAACCGAATCTGAAATATCGCAGTCGGAAGAACTAGAGCTACTAGTTTCACTTCGTTGAGACGTCTCACTTGGCTTCTCAACTTCCGAGGCAGCATGGCCAACGAGCTCAAACAGCCTCTCAGCTCGGGGCTTGTCCGGATTGAAGGAGTTGTCCCTCATCCTTTGCAACATGACATGAATCTTGGCGCACAAGGCAATTTGAGTGTCACGTGAATACAGGAGAGCGGACTTGTGTTGCCCCGGGACGTGATGTCCCAAAAGGGATTGTTCGTCAGGCGTGAACATCAGGGATTTCGCACACCAGCTAAGCAGAGTAGCCTTGCATCCATGTATCGTGAGGCTCTCCACCTCTGTCCGTCCGAAAGCCGGTTGTAGCAATTCCCTGAGCCAACATGTCGCTTCACCTGTACTCATCCTGCTGCCAGACCATGTTGAATGAACATCTGACCAAGACATTGTAAAGAAAGGAGCTGAGTGAAAACCTGCGTCCTGACGAGCAGTTGCAAAAGACTCACCCCAGGAAGCATCATCAAAGGCAGTTGCCACGGCCGTGAAGGGCAGCAGCTCAGCCTGTAGTTCCTTGGTCAAGGAAGTCTTGTGCCTTGATGTGTCAGCCTCCAGCAACACAATGTCTGCATGCTTGGCAACCTGCATTGTTGCAATGAACAGGGAGTCATGCCATCTGGACCCTGCAAAGATGCAAAACAACATGCTGCCGGCAAGGACACGGTTTCTAAGAAGATCGCCGTGGATGCAGATGCGTTCCAACTCCTTCACCATGTCCAGCGTGAGTACTCTGGCAGGTTTGCGTCTGCGTTTTGTAACATATTGTGCATGTGCCGCCCCCTTGATCCTGGGAGTGATTTCTAAGGGCTGCACGAAACCAAGCATAGCATCTGCAAATCGCATCGCCTCCAAGAAATGACTGGGGGCAGTGGCCCCGAAATTTGAGCTCCTCATGAAGCACAGGAACTGATAGATAGTCGCCTCTCGCTGAGAAAAAGGATTGCCCTGTTGCTTCGAGCGTAGAAACTTGCAGAAGGTCCAAAGAGAGTGGGACCTCTTCATGAGGGTGCCTGTACTCTTTGGGGCAAATACATCCGAAAAGATCTGCGTAATTACCTCAGCTGGTTCCAGGGAGCCTGCAAAATTGACCAGCGTCCTGCCCAGCCTTGTGGCATTAGGGTCCATGAGGACCATCGTTCGGAAACGTGACAAAGCTTTGCTGCGCAAGTCATCTTCTGAGGACACCAAGCTCATGTACTTCAACCGCTTATTGGCATAAGATGATGACGACGACTGCTGTTGCAAAATAGGCACTGGGACGGTTGATGTGTGGGAAAGCGTGTCCGCCATGCCAACACGTGTTCCACGCAACAAAAGCCGCAAAGAGTCGTCCAGAAAATCTGTGGGTAAACTCCGCTTGAAAATTGAACCAAGCGATGCACTTTCCCAAGGCATTGAAAATCTTCCTGCACTGTCAAATGCCATGGACGTGACCGTTGATTCAACCAAGCGATTCATGGTCACTGACAAGTCTGAAGGTTTGTCAGCAGGGTTCTTAGCCTGAAAAGCAGGTTGAGCAACCCGAGAAGGTGCGGGGTTGTCATCGAATTGACTGATTCCACCTGATGCTGGAGGCCGCTCCTCGGACACAGCCGACTCGGAATTGTCGGAGAGTATGGACTCAACAGGTGGTTCAAAGATTCCAACATCTGCACTGCCGCCCGCATCCTGCGCCCCATCTTGGGGTTGACGGCGCTCCATCCATCGCTTTCGTATGCCCCCCGTGACGCCAAGCTCCATAGCTCAGACGCCACGAAGGGTTTTTTAACCCGCCCTCCACACCCATTGTAGCACTTGAGGTGCTACGGCTGAGGAAAGAGGGATGATTAGAAAGATGTTCGAGCATGAGACTGTCGACACGTCTGTTATAAAAATTTGAACATAAAAAGAGCTGACGGAAAATCAGAGTGACCGAAAGGTTTCAATGGCTCAAGCGCATGTTCCCTTTATACAGGAAGGGAGACTGCTATTACCCTTAAAAAGACAAAGCTATCAACTTCGTTGAGAGCACTCTTCTTTTAATATTAAACGTTTAAAATATGTTATATTGTTTGATTTTTTAAATGAGTTTTTAAATGATGAGTATAAAACTCACGAACTTAGATATACAATAACACGTGCAATTGGAATACTTGGATGAGCTGTGAACTTGCTAGAACTTAGGACTACTTAGGCGAGTTGCCAAAAGGTTGCTAAGCTGTTACAGGGGTTAGGCTAATCACTTAACTTAAGGACTTAGCTACTAGGTTAGCCGGTAAGCTAAGCACGAAGCTAACTCCTACATGTAGCTTTTTTTCTAGCTTTGACAAGAAAAAACCTTGTGTGCAAGAGCTTGGTTGCAAACACAGCATCACAAGTTGCAAGGATGGCTGGATTGTGTTTGGTCAACCACATGCTCAACATGAAAGTAATGGTCAATGTGCGCAAGCAAGCTTGCATGAAGCGCTTGTCTTGTTTTCCACCACGGCTGCATTGTGTGAGACAGGTGTCCAGATGACAATTCAGTTTCTGAATGCCAAGGGCACAAGGACCTTGCATACAGTTGGCTCATGAACACTCCAAGTGGTAGATGCATATATGTCCAAAGTTGCCACAAACTCAGCATGATCTTCTTGCTTGAACACGGCGAACCCATTTGAAGCGTTGTAAGAGATCAATTTCCATTTGCTCATCAAAGTCATGCACACCCCGTTGAAAAACGCATGGATCCAGACTTGGCCAGCATTTACCTGAGATGGGCCTCTCATCAAGACGACATCGCCTTTGTGACAGAGTCCAGCAGGGTGTAACACAGCAGTGGCGCAGCTGTAGCAATCTTCAGTGACATTTTGCCCCATAGACTCAAGCAGCGCCTTCATTTTCTTCGTCACCTTGGAGTTCTTCAATAAACGCGGGCCTTCCTTGAACACCAATGGGTCTTGAATGGCAGCAAGGTCATGACAGATCACTTCAACCAGTACAGATCTTTCAAAAATTGTTGTGTTGGAAATTGCAGTAGAATACCGCTTCACACATTTGTGCTTTCGCTCTTGTACCCAACATGCTGGTAGAAGCTTGAATTTCTGCAAATGAGAAGGGAGATGTAAAACCCAGTGAAATTTCTGATGAAGATGTTTGCCCCAGCCACATGCAATACACGCTTGCAAAAAGGAATCAATAGACCGCTGCAACATATCAGGGGTGATGATGTTCATGTGGACAGAGGCCAGCATGTCCATGACATCTGCAAGTAGCAGGAAGGCCTTGCATTCAGGTTGGCATAGCCCACTGACCATCAGGACATGCTGCACAAAGTAAGCCAAAATTGGGTACATTGACAATCCTTCAGAAGCTGTGCATTTAAAAGTGTTTGCCTCATTGTTGGAATCCTTTCTCTTCTTGCTAAAGAGCACCTTCAAGTTGTCTGACTTTGCAGAGGGCAGGTGCCAAAGCTCCACACACTGGGAAAACATAGTGTAGGCATCAACCTTGTGATCTTTCAGGGTGCTCATCAGGAGGTGCAGGATTCCGCAGTGCAGGATGGTCTGGAAGACACCTTTCACCAGGATCATGTGCATCCAATCGTGAAGAAACTGAGATATGGGTTTCACAATGTCATTCATCTCATTGTCAAATAGAAGGGCATGGGAATTGAAGGTGAACCCCACAGCCTGCTGCCACAATGTGAAGTCAGTCTTGGACATAGTGGCATGCCTCTCCAGAAGCCTTTGGCACGTCCCAGCGATGTCGCTGTCAGTTGCTAAAACAATCTCGTTCAAGCTATAACTTGAGCAGGTTAGTAGATCTTCCCCGTCTTGGTCGGCAAGCCCGCTTTTTGCGCTAACCAAATTGGTGCAGAGAAGGCAGAACTTTGTTCCTGCATCACCCTTGCAAGAAAACACATGTTTATGGGCGGCCCCATCTTGTAGGAAGATCCCCAGTTTGAAGTACAATCTTGCCTTGGCACCATTCTTGGCTTTGAGGAGCAACCCTATTTGTTGAACATCACAGGCTGGGTGCTTGAAGATGTACTTCAGGAGCCCTTTTGTAACTTGACTCATGCCTGCTTCCATGTCTGCCACTATTGAAGACCTCTTTGCAAGCACACAAAACCATGACTCCTCTTTTGACAATGCCACTGCACCAAGCTGCAAGAATGATAGGTAAGCCATTTGGATCTTGCGGGATGTTTCAGCTGACAGTGGATTTCCTGGTGTAACTTCATCTGTGTAATAAATCAAGTCCCATGGTGCATCAATGGAGCAAGGGCTGGTCTTCAAAGCATCCAATATCAACTGACAGAAGCCCTCCCCCTCATAAAATGCTGCCTGCAGCAGGGACAGGAAATTGATCACAAGCATCATCTTTGTGCCTCCATCCTTGTGGACCATTGGAATGCTGTCAATAAGATCACCATAAGCATTGTGATCTGCCAGAGCTTTTTCAGAGGCCTCCTTCATGTGTTTTCTGCCATGCAGTTCTGGCACCCCTTGCTCCTCCACGTCCTGTAGAACACTCGACAAAGCTGATGCTGAAACATAGGGCAAAGACCTCCTCATCTGATTAAGCCTTCGCAGCTTGGCTGCCCGCTCGGTCTCCATGTTGAACGAAAGCAAATGCAGAAAACAGTGATGCAAGTAGCTATATGCAAGTTACAAGTGAAAACGGCCAAGCTCAAGTTTAGCTAGTGGAAAGGACAAGCTAAAGGTTATAAGGGCGTGCGTGGACCAAACACATGAAAGCTGATTGAAAACCTGCTTGCACACTGCTTCAACACTTGTGATGCTTTCTTCCACCTGGTCATCCACAGTGCAAGTTTGGCAATCACCACACTGTCTCTAGATTGGGCCACACCTGCTTGAAGCATGCATGTACTTTCGACCACTGATTGCATGTGGCAGGTGTGCACAGCATTGTTTTGACTCCAGGCAGCAGCTGTTGCAATCCATGCACCACATGCTACAATCTGGTCTAATACTCTTTGGCCAGGGACTTGGCACTATGCCTCAAGCTTGATGACTTCAGCAAATCAACACATCCTTTTGTATTTGCAACATTGGTGGCATGCAGCAACAAGGAATCACACATGAGCTGTTAAATCATTTGAATTGGAAACAAGGGTCCTTTGTAGATTGATGTGTCATCAGCCATTGATTTCATTCCAAACGATGGAGGCTTTCTTTGAAGCCTTCCTTGCGTATTCAAGCACCTCCTCTGCACTGGCCTCTTGTTTCTTAGCAAGGAGCTTGGCCTTGTGATAATGCTTGCTTGTCCAGTTCTTCAAGCTGGTGCCCTTGCAATCCTTGCCAGGCTCATACTCAGGCAAAGTAGGCTTTGGAGGTGGTGGAGATGAAGCTGCTGGCCTCTTCAGTATAGCCTTGATCACGCCTTTCTTGTTATCAGCCCTTTCCTTCAAGAGGTTGAACGCTTGCTCTTCAAATCTTGATGCCCCTTCTCCCTGAGAACCTTGAGACCCTGATGACTGATCATTGAAAGGCCTTGTTGTTGCAGAATCCTCCATGGCAATGTCAATGGTCTGATCTTTGGGTTGCTGTTGGTCTGCAAAGGTCACCCTCACCTTAGGTTTGAATGCCTCAGTCTGGTGAGTTGGCAAGGCAGGAGCTGCATGGGCGACAGGGGGAGCACCATGTTCATCGTCTTCAGCATCTTTCCCTGCAGCGATTGCAAGTTGCTTCCTGGGTGACAGCATCTTCAAATCAGGCATGTCTCTGTTGCCAGTTGCATGTGTCCTCTGCAATTGGGAATTGAACATGTTGGCAAACATGGATGTCATTGCATGCTGGAACATGTGTTTCATTGAGTCTCCTTGGTCAGTGATTACAGGGACATTCTGATTGCAAGGCTTGGGGGATGGCTTCACTGCTGCATCCCTCAGCAATTTGCTTGTGCTTCGAACACACACACGCGGTAGCACCTGAGCAAGCTTATCCACATGCCTTCCAGCTGGCTGCTCATCCTTGTAGAAGAGGCTGATGTACTCAGGGGAAAGACTAGCAGGATCCATTGGATACTCCCTGATGTAGGGAAACTCTGCAGGTGGTTGACTCATGCTGTTGAATGTCATCTTCATGTCCTGAACAGTTCTGTAAGTTGTTGTGGCATCAGGCATTTCAGTGTACAAGCAACACAAACATGCCACAGCATACTTGGCTGTTTGCTCAGACATTGATCTGATACCAATTGCTCTCAACCTTGCACACATGCAGTTGGAGTACCCCTGGTTGGAGTTCAAAATATCCCAATCAGCCTCAGTCAGCCACGGCATGACATTCACTGTTTGAGTCTTCAGCACCAGCATACTCATAGTCTCAGACTTGGCAGTGGCACCACTTCCCAAAGCATCATCTATGAATGTCTTGACCTTGTCCTTGAAAGCAACACTGAAAGCAAGAGTGTCCAAACAAGTATACAAAGACACAGCCATACCAGGACCCCATGTAGGCAGCTGCTTCAAGTGCTCAATCTTTGAAGTGACACCTGCAAGCAGTGATGCTTCAAGCTTAGCATGGTCGGACTGAGCCCCGAGTTGTAGAAGTTGTGACACATCCTTCAGCTCAGCTTCAATGTCCTTGACAGTCCACATGCTGGCACATGTAAATGAGCAACCCTCCTGCACAACAAACACAAGTGTAGCCACAATAGCTGCAAGCAAGGTGTATACAAGGCAAGCATCAAAGTACAAAGTGTTCAAGCTGAGTGCAACTTGTGACTTCAACCATGATAACTGCAAGCACAGTGGCATGGCACGTTTTTGCTTCTCACACGAGTGCTACTATGTACCACTATGTACACTGCATCATGTCCTTAGATGACAGGCTCCATCATCATATGTTCAAATCACATGCTTCTAACTGATTAGTTTCTCAGTTCATCAAGAGGCAACATACAGATCAGCAGCTGCAGCCAAGGCGCAGCATACATCTCCTCAGAGTTCACTGATAATCATGTGCCTCCAGGGACGTGTGGCTAGACACACAACATGGTGTAGCCAAACATGCCACAGACATGTGCAACAAGACAATTGAGAACAGGGCCTGATCAAGGTGTTGGCTTCTTGGTCAGCATTGCAGACATCAAACCCAGTGAACATGTGGAGCTGATGTTCATGAGCACAGATGTAAACTCGTCCAAAGTAATGCCAGAACAATGTGAAGAACCTCGTGCTGAACATGTCGTCCTGCAAGTCCTGCTCTGCCAATGACATCATTGTGTCAGGATGAACTTGGTGAACAAGCCATGTGTATGCATAGTACCTACCCATTTGGCAGCAGCTACAGCAGGATGTCATCAGTAACAATTGCAGAAGTCAAATCTTGTGAAGCCAGAAGCTGCAGACAAGGTGGTGAAATACAATGTCAAGCAACCATGTCCAAGTGTTCAATCCAACATGCCATTGCTTGCAACTCATGGAAGACAGGATCATGCAAGCAGTCCACCCACCTGCCCACACAACTAGTTCTCTTTTTTCCGGGAAGATGTGTCAAATACGATGATGATTTCATCATTCCAAGACTGCAAAAACATGACCAGGTTCTATGCAATGTGGCACCATGAAGCAACACAGTCTTTGCCACATGGCATGGTTCGTGTCAACATTACATTTGTCACATCAGTTTGGGTTCCAAAAATACTGCCATATTTGCACAGACGAGCGCTACTCTGTGATGCACACATCAGCCACATGTGACAGGCAAGGTCCACAACCATCATGTAAACATGGATGCTCCTAAATTGGGATTCCCAATTCACAATCTACAATTTGGGGGGCTGAATTGGGATTCCCAATTTGCAATCTAAAATATGGGGGGCTGAATTGGGAATCCCAATTCAGGGGTCTAATCCTTAGGCTCTAAATTGGGAATCCCAATTCAGGCATGTGGATGCATTACATAGGTGAGGGTCATAACTGTTTGAAATTTCATCATGGTTAATGTATTTTCACACGTGGCTGCATGTGTGGCAATAGTTGGCATCCAACTTTCATCACATTGTACAGCAAACATGTAAGCACCATAATTGTGCCAATGGTACCAATGTCTGACTGTATTGTTAATTGTGTGGTGGTGATGAGTGTGTTTCCCATTGGCACATGGCACATGGTCATTGCGGGCAATCGGTTGGCGCATGCCATGGGGGGGCAACCTAATAGTTGTACTTGTTGTCCCTCCCATGTTCTTGCATCACCTGCGTGTGCTCGTCGATGAGCTCCTTAATGTTGTCCTTGTAGATGAACCTGACAAGCAAGCTTGTGTTGCTTTGCGCAAAGCCAATGAGTTGGTGAGTGGTAGAAGCAAGCATGCCAACTATTGAAATCAATGTTGTTTGAACCTACTCGCTATGTCATGGATTGTGTGAATCAGTCATTGCACCAAGAACTGATGACACATGTGGTGTGTGTTCAACCAATGCAATGTTTTCAGCAACCGTGCGGCCTGCTGATGAGGTACTCTGCTCGTGCCCAGTCCTCCATCCTGTAGGCCGTGATCAGGGCCACCAACTTCATCATGAAGCTGGCCTGCTTCTTCGTGAAGGCCTGGCTTGGGTTCTGGGTGGATCCCGATGGCTGCTGCTGGTTCTTCTGGGCCTCAAGCTCCTTCATCTTCTTGTCCAGGATTGCATAGTCTTCTGCCCAGCTCATGTTGGTTTGCTCAAGCCATTGCAAGTAGCACCAAGCTTTGTAAGGGACCCTCAGGTTGCTGTCGTGTGGAGCGACCACATGCCCTGGGAACATCTCAGTGCCCTTGTGCTCGGCCGTGCATGTGGCATAGATGGTGAGCTTGCCAAACTCCTCCCAATACATGTTCTCCTCCACCATGTTCTCATCCATGGCCATGTTGCTGAAGAACCATGCCTGCTGATGCTGACTGAACCACAAGAAGGCAACCACCTTTGGGCTATTCATCTGGCCAGATGACTCGCCCTTCCAGAAAGAGTGCCCATTCAAAAGGCCAATCCTCCAGTACCTTCCTCTCAGAAGCTCCATCCTTGGCTGAAATTGTGCACACATCCAATGTTTCCACTCATGAGTCACCATCGCCAAAAGACAAACATGGTTCAGTGTTTTCCAAATCTGTTTCAATGTTGATGCATGTGGCTTTGAAATTGGGTGTGCTAGTTTGTCAACATGCAGCAGCAAAGTAGATGTTAACATTTGACAAGGTTCATCTCCAGCACCTTGGGGTCGTCCTGCATGAGTCCTTCCCCATGCTCGCTCTCTTTCTCCTTCACCATCTCTTTCTCCTTCACCACCTCCTTCTCCTTGTCTGCCTCCTTGGCTTTCTTCTCATCTGCAGCCTCCTTGTCCTCTGGAGACTCCTCCACCTCCACATCCACCATTTCATCCACGGTTTCCCCATGTTGTGTCTTGGCAACCTTGGGAGGTGCAGGTCCCTCAGGTGGTGGGCGTGGCCTCTTTTTGCACTGAGGCGGCGGTGGCGGTGGTGGCTGTGGCGGCTGTGGCAAGTGCCCAAAGCTGGAAGAGGTCTTGACCACGATGTTCTTGTCCAGCATGATGCACTGGCAAGCAAGCCACCTGTGATGGGCAGGCTTGTCCATCAGCTTCTCCATCATCTTGTTCATAGGCGCTTGGCTGCTCATGGCTGCCATGTGGTGAACCCTGTGTGCATGCAAGCTTGCTAAACATGTGCTGCAGTTTTGATACAAGCTTCCATACAGTTGTTGGCCATGCGCTGCAGTGCTTTTGCATGCTGAGCTTGAGCTGCCCAAAACAGCCACCATGAATTGAGTTATCATCACATGTCCATGATGGTTTGCACAGACCATGCCTGAATGCAGCCATGCAACAGTTGACATGTGACAAGTTGTGTTGTGCAAGCAAACTCATGTGTGCAACTGTGATGCCAGCCAGCTTACTTGAATTGGATCAAGTTGCTCTCACACTGACTGCATGCATGCAGGATTCCAACTCTGCATGATGAGACATTTTTCATTTGACGATGTGATCAGCAATCCAGGCAGAAGCAAAGTCATGTTTGACCTGCTATTTTACTCAGAGGCTTCCTCTGCAGGGCACTCAGCTTTACCCTTTTTGGCGTGCTGCCTTTTGCAGCCTGCAAGATGCTCAAACTGTACACCCTTGCTTTGCAAGAAATCTGCAAACACGGTGATGGTTCTTTCATCAAGGAGGATCTGCAAATCATCAGTTGACTTCTTAGGCCATTTTACAGAGACAGTAACACCTTCTACTGTAATATCAAGCTTGGATGGGGTCTCAAGCAGTTTAGCTCGCTTTTTGGGAGGGCCTCGAACTGAATCAAACAGTTTCTTCTCAGGTTTCCCTTGGTGCTTGATGTCATTCACAATCTCACTCCTCTTCTCCAAGAGCAACTGAATGCCAGGACAACTCTTCATGTTTGGGTGAGCAGGCACATCTGATTGACAAAGCAGCTTGCAAAGCCCATAGTTAGTGCAAGAGATCTGCAGCCACAGTTGGTCATTGCTGTCTTGATGGATCAAGCTCTCAGGCGCAGTCCAGCTTTGAGAACCAAGCTTGATCACATGCAGCGTGCTCAGGGTAGCCATGGCTTTGTCCAGCACACAAAGTCTAGCAACACAATGATATGCATATGGCTGCAGCAAGGCAACTTTCACACTGCTCATGTCATGGTTCACAATGAGCTGGTACTTGCATGAGGTAATTGTATAGTAAAACACACTCATGCAAACTGGTGACAGCAAGACTTGATGCTTTTCCACTGCAATGTAGCCACGCCTTCTTCCTGTCTGTGTATAGAGCCTGCAGCACCCTCATGGCACAAAACAAGAAACAGAACTAATTGTTGAGCATGTCATACAGCCAAGCATTGCTTAACATATCTAGCCATGGGCCATGCATGGGTGACTCATGAAGTCTTTTGCTTCTTTGCAGGCTGCCCCTTCCCTAACTTCAAGGCAATCATATCATGTTTCAAAATTGGATCAGTGTTGGTGAAGCACTCCACCTCATGGTCCTTGAACTTGATCATTCTCTTCTCCATTTGACCAAATTTCCCAGTGGGGTCTTCTTTGACAAGCCAATATGGGGCTAGTACACCACTGTAGGAATCATCCTTGCATTTCACTCCTTTGGGTGGCAAAATAAACCAAATGGAACCATTTTTTGCTTTCAGCTGAGCACACTCAAAGGGCGTTCTTTGACAATGTTCCCAACTTTGTCTGTAGCTGGCAGCAAGGTCAGGCCACCTTTCTTGATGTTCTCACATGCAAACATTGCCATCTTGGGCATGTCTTGGAATAGCACCATGGTCTCATCAGTGTCATGCTCACTGTAATTGTCATGGAGCCAGAGCCACATTGCTGCTTTGGTAGCTTCATCCTCGCATGTAGATGATGGAAACAACGTAGCAGCAATCTGAGGGTCCAAGATGTGAGGGGATGATGTCTTTGTGATTTTCAACTTCTCATGAATCTCCTCAGGACGAACGTTCAGGGCACACACCTGGCCGGACAAGTGGTGTGTGAATTTGAGTTCCATGCCTTGGTCACTGCTTGCCACACATACCCAAATCTTGTCAGGGAAATCCTTGTGAATATAGTGCTTTCCTGTGGCAAGCTCCATGGTTTTTGATGCAAGGAAGTACGGGTTCTTGGCATCCTTCAGGGCCACTGCATGAGAATCATCTGGTTTTGAGCTGCTTGATGGTGCTTCCACTGCAGCTTCGGCTTGGCCTTGCAAGTCCTGCTTGAACATGCTCTTGATCTCATCCAAAGTGTAGACAGCCTTCTCCCTTCCCGACTTCTCTTTTTGAAGCAACAACAGTGATGACCTGATCATCATTCTTCCAAATGCCTTGAAGCTCTCATTTTTGGACTTGCTGGATTCATGCCATGCAGCTTCAAGGGCTTCCTCAACCTGGTTGATCTTGTCACTCATTTTCTTGCTTTTGAGTTTCTCAATGTCAGATTTGGTTACCAGCCTTGCATGCCCATCAATGACCCTGCTAGGTGGTGCTGTCAAGTTTGTTGCAATCATGCCAATTCTCACCATTGGGAACAAGTTGACACTGCTGATGTGGGTCTCTGTCACAGAGACCATGAATTCCTGGCCCAATGCCAATGACTCCCCGAACTCCTTGGTGAAGCTTGACAGCCAGTGAATAAGCGGTGCTCCTTCACCTCCTGCAGGGACACAAGGGACAAGCATGTGTAAAGACCAACCCCATTTGCAAATTGCAGTGCCATGCTGAATGATTTTCATGTGGCGCAAATCAAGATGCAAGCCCAGCCTGAATACAATTTGACAAATCTCCCAATGTGCTTGGCATATGATTTGATTTGGCCTCCATTGCAAGTGGCAACAGCCACATCCTCCCAGTTGAAAGGAACAGAGTTCTGAATCTTGAAGGTGGCAGCCTCCGCAACAGAGCAAGCAAGTTCAAGCTCACTTTGACACTCGAACACCTCATTGGCAAGGTTCAAAGAGCTTTGGATAAGTGCTGCAAGCATAGGGTAGGCGTCTTCCAAATAAGATGGTAGCACAACCCACTCCCAACCTTGTTGGGCCATGGTTTGCAGCTGGCTGTCATGCCTCCACATATGAAGTGACAAATGGCCTGTGGAATCCCCAACCTCCTTTTGGTTTGTCTTGCAACCAGCAATGAGGCTCTTGATGAATTGGCATGTGTGAGAAGAACTCAAAGTCATGAATCTCTCTGTGCCGCTCACAGGACTCATGAGCCCATTTGCACTTGACACCAACTTCTCGTTGAATGACATTTGCTCAGCCCGTTTTGCAGCATGTGAAGACACCTCCATTGCAAACGAGTTTGTGAGTAATGACATATCGGCCCCAGCTCTCAAAATTGCAGCGCCTTTGCGATGCATATTGTATGGCTGCACACCTGTGGTGCCCCGGTTTTGAGGGTGCACAATGAAATTGGTACAGGGGCATGTTGTAGTGTGTGCAACACCTGCATCAAGAAGAGTAGCCCTGAGCTGTTGGACCTTTGCAAGAGGCCCAATCTCATCATCAGCCAGCAAGGCATCCACCTTGTCTTTCACATTTCTTGTTAACATCCTGCGCACACTCGATGATAACAATTCGCTTGGGCAAAGCAGCTGCGACACGAGCAACATGGAGCACTCAAGAAAGCACATCCTGGTGACATTGACAACATAGTGGATTGGATTTGAGAGCACAAGTGGCTTGCCATCATTGCAATGTCAAAGCATGCAAGCGATAATCTTGATTGTGTTGGAGCAAGCGTGCAAGGTCTACAAGTTGATTGCATGTGCAGTCAGTCATGATGGCATGCTGATGTGAGACAAGCAAGCATGAAAAAACTGGTGGTGCATGAGCAATATTTCAAGCAATCCAAAGAGTTATAAGTGTTTAGCAAGTTTGCTAAGTGGTTAGCTAACCACATGCTAAACCAGGCTTCAAATTTAGCTAAACGGTTATAATTCAAGTACAACTGCTGCTAACTTCTATAGAACTTGCTAGCACATATCTTTTTTTTGCTAAGCCCTACTATGTTGTACACTGGTTAGTAGAAGTTGCTAGCACTTCGTAGGATTTGCGACTAGGTTGCATGTAGGTTACAAAAAGATAGCAACGTGTTATTAAAACAGATAACCAGTATTATCTTCTAACAATTTCGCGGCTCATCCAAGTAATGGGAATGTTTAGAAAACAAATAGGAAGTAATATTTATAATGAAACAACGTGTGATAAAATAATAGAAAGAATTAAAGAAGAATGGTGCCCGTAAAAAACGAATGAACCAGACCTTGCCCATAATATGTCTACAAAATTTGTGATAAAATTTATTGTAAAATAATTTATCATAATTTTTGGAATAATATTTTTGAAAATTTTGTAAAATTATATTTTGTAAAATTACATTATTATTATTTTAAAATTTATACTTTTTGAAAATTTATTTTGTAAAATTTTGTAAAATTTATTTTTTAAAATTTATATTTTAAAATATGGATGAACTTACTAGGAAATTGCCTGCTTTGAAATGTTGATTTTTGAAAATGTGCTTTTTGAGGTGCTGTTTTAAAATGTTGCTAAAAGTGTGGGGAGGACCCTAGGTTTTTTTATAGAAAAAAGATGGGCAAGGTCTGGTCTAACTAAAGGCACCCCGACCTTGTGTTGCTACGTGAGCAAGCCCAGGATGATGGTATTGAGCCTTCGCAACTCCCAGTGGTTGCCCTTTGTGACGCTGGATATCAGCTTGATGTCCTACATGCTGGCCTTCCGGATTCGCCTCAGATTGGGGCCGACTATCTCCAAGGAAGAAAAACATATTGGGCAGATGCTAGCACCAACGTTACAGATGACCCGCACGCCCGGGTTGCTGCTTGGGCCATTGTCACGGATTGCCTTACTACCGATTTGGTCCGGTCTGCGTTGATGGAGCACACATGGTCCAACCGCCGCCAGCTGCCTAACACCTTTCAGGTTGTGCAAGTAGGTTTTGTACCTGGTACCCAGACCAATAACCGGGGCGAACTTTATCCCATTTGCAGACTTTTTGAAGCTGGCGCGAGGGGTACCATTTGGACTGATAGCCAATACGTTGCCAATCTGGTTGAGGCTGTGCAGGCCACACCTCACGCACCCCTTTTCCGACGATTTCGTAATTTCGACCTCATCTCCAAGCTGTGTGCCGCTATTGTTGAAAGAGACCCTGACTTACAGGTCTGTAAAGTCAAAGCGCACAAGGATCTCCTTGCATGTGAGGATGATCTTTCTCGATATGTACACTACGGCAACCACCTTGCAGATGCAGCTGCCAACCGACAGCGGGAGGCATTACCGGAGGAGCGGGCTCAGCTTCTTTCTCAGTACCACCAGCAGGCGCAGGTCAGTTGGCAACGGGCTAAAGTTTTTTGCAACCTTCACGCCACTTCTTTTCAGCATTCAGCCCAGGATGGCGCTTTCACGAAACCAGTTCTTGACGCAACCCAACCACCCACAAACCGGCTTGCAGGCGCACAACCTCCAGGCCCCTTTCAGACCTGGAGCCTTGAGAGTCTTGATGAGACTGCACACAGACCTCTTTGTTTCTTTGGGTGGGGGCTTATGCGCATGCTCCCGGTTTGGGCAGCGACACTCCGATGGCCATCGCAGGCTAGTGAGCACGATCCCGGCATTAGCTTCCTTGAGCTGTACATCCATTTCATCATGAGTACCGGGCACCGGATCCCCATTAACACCGGTACGCCTAAGCGGCCCCACTACGTGCTTTACCATGACCACCCTGGTGCAAAAGCTGTCCCTCGCCCGTACAATGTTGAAATTCTGGACTGGATTTTTTGCGTCGATATCTACAAACGGCTCATGGACAGGCCACTTTTCCCCTTTGCAACATCCTCGGAGGTTCCTTCTATGCGGTACTTTTGGGGTACGAAAAAGCTTGCGGGTGTTGTGGTGCGGCCGTACCTGCCCGACTACGAACCTTTCCTTGAGCAAATGCAGTATCTCCGGTGCGACACAAGAACAAAGCACAGGCCTGGACTCCATCGGATTCCGGACATACCTTGCCTATCTGGAGTGCTGCGGGTCGACTTTGAGGGCGACACCACCGAAAATCTCCAGCGGGCGAAAACTGCCTGGATGAAACGCTGCAGCCGCTTGATCCGTCTGAAGAAGAAGGAGGCGGTTTTATAAGCTCTTGACCTGTTTCACCTTTCTCGGTTCGTGGAATGGCACTTCACTACCCTCTTTTCATGGGTCTTTTTACCTTCCTTCAGCGGTGCTTGGGAACGGATTTCTGCATGATTTTATTTCAGAACAGTGCCGAAGGCGCTGGCGATTCCTGCCAATCGCTGAGTCGCAGGGAGGGTACACCCGGACTTTCCGTCGCCTTTTAATTTGCCACCTGGTCTTTGGGGTTGACCTGGCATCCTGGTTCTTTTTGCGTTGTCGGTAAATAGCCCGACGTTCTCTATTGCATGGTTCCGGTCTCACTCTAACATGGCTTGCATCACAAGTGGGCGCAGGTCAGCCAAGTAGCGAAAAGCAGAAAAGCAGCGCAGCCGCGAGGGCCGCGTCCGCCGCTGCGACGGAGTAGCAGTCTGCCGTGATGCTCAGCGTGTCGTCGCCGTTGGCCAGCGCAGCAGAGAGAGGAGCCATGAAGTGCAGGTTGCGAACGACGTTGCTTCCGTGAAGGAGCTCCCAAGTCGTGAAGCCCGCCCAGGCCGGCGCGTTAACAACTCCGCCGCTGCCGGAAAGCTGCAGGGCGGCGAGCTCCGCGAGGATTGCGTCGAGGGCGCTCTGGAGCGTGGTCTCGCTGGCCGAGAGCGCGGCGTTCGTGGCGTATGAGGCCAGCAGCGTCGCGTCGGCCTTGGCCCCCTGGAGCGCCGTGATGCTGGCGTCCCGGCTAGCAAGCTGCGCTGCGACGAAGGCCTCGGTGGCGAGACCCAGCAGGGCATTTGCTATCTTGGTGTCTACCTCCAGTGGAGTGTCCAGTCCGTCCACCGTGGAGAGCAGGGCGGCCAGCGCGCTGGCGTCCGCCTTGCCGAGGAGGGCGGCGTCCAGGGCTGCCGTGGTGACGGCGCCCAGGAGAGCGGCCGAGATCTTAGAGTCCACCTCGGAGGAAGTGTCGACGGCCGACTGCAGGGCGTACGCGGTCAGCGCGCTGGCGTCCGCCTTGGAGGCCTGCAGCCCCAAGATGGTGGCGTCTCTGCTCGCGAGCTCGGAGGCCAGCGCCGCGGCGGTGACGGCCCCCAGGAGAGCGTTGGCCACCTTGGTGTCCACCTCCAGCGGCGTGATCCTCGCCGCTATGTCCAGGGAGTGCTGGTCCACCACCGTCTTGAGGCCGTAGTTGGCCGCCACCGTGGCCAGCGTGGCGTTGTTGGCCGAGGCGATGGAGCCGTTCATGGCCGCCGTGGTGCTGTAGTTGGACAGCTTCAGGTCCACGCCGTCCGGGGTGCTCTTTGTAGCCACCACGCCCTCCAGCACGTCGAAGGCCGACTGGTCTGCCTTGTTGGAGAGACCCGTGGTCAGCGAGCTCTGCAGCGCGGCGATGCTGCTTCCGTGCGCGGCCACCTGCCGTCCGTGGTGGCCAGGGCCGCCGCCGTGGCCAGGGGCGCAATTGCCGGCGCCAGCGCGCTGCTGTCCAGCTTTGAGGCCAGCTCTGCGGTGACTCTGTCGTCCAGGGACTGGATGGCTGCCGCGTTGTTGCCGGAGGCTGCAGTGTTTACCGCCAGGTCCGTTACTTGAGCGTATGGCGTGAGAGCCAGGGCCAGCTGCCCTGCGGTGACGTGCGTGCCGTCAGTTACCTCTCCGTTGTCCAGGACCTCCGGAATATTGCCGGTGACAGGTCCTTCAAACATGTTTACATATGTTTTCGCCGCCTTAGTCCAGTAGGCGTCGGCCAAGGAGCTAAGCGCTTGTTGGTACGTCAAACGTACCAACCCCTCACAGGTCCTTCGTGGCATTCCGGCCGTTCGGAGAAGTTTCCTTGTAATCCTCGTGATTCGGGGGTAGTGCGTTTGACGCACCACCCCCTCACAGGCGTCACCGCTTGTTGGTGCGTCAAACGCGCCAACCCCTCTTCGGCGCAAGTTTCCGCAAGTACGTGTCACAGTCCGTGGGTGACCTTGAAAGCGAGGCCCGCACCAGGCCCGCACCAGGCCCGCACCAGGCCCGCACCAGGGTTTTTTTTCGGATGTGACTCAATTTGATTTGACCGATGGCGCCGGTCAATCGCGGGACCTGCGCACGACGGCCGAAATTTTCGGTAAACTGTCGAAAATTTCGACAGCTCGAAAAGCACAAGTGGCACTTGTGTTTTTCGAAGTGGGTTCGTTTCAATGCGTTCCAGGCGAGAGGTGCGGCAGGTGGCTGGCTTCTATGCCGGGCAGGTTCGCCGAAACTTTAGACAGTGGTCCACAGGACAACTGGAAAAAAAAATTCCTGGGAAGAATTCTGACCTTGGCGCGGGCTCCGATGCCGGGCAGGTGGCGGTGCGTTCATCCTGCTAGCCTCCGGTGGTCTCTGCCGCGGCGGGCGGGCTGGCGCCTGTGGGTTTTAAACACAGCTGCCTCTACTCTCATCTTGAGACCATGGCCTCTCCGTCGCGCCCGCAAGCCTGTATGGTTTCGCATCAAGACCTGCTCGAGATGTGGGAGGCCGACGTTGCTGTCTGGGACTGCTGGTTCACAAACCAGAAAAGGCTGTACGACGCCCAGAGCCAGGAGCCCGATGAGATGCGCCGGCTGCACCTCGCAAACCAGCAGTGGGTGCAAGAAGAGGAAGAGCGACGAGAGGAGTCGCAGCGCAAGCGCCGGCGCACAGATGCCGGGATGGCAGAACACGCGACGCGGACCAACGCAGCGTGGCTCAAAGACATGATTGACGCCCTCCAGCGTCTGCTCAAAGTCCAGACCGACGGCATTCAGGGGGTGCTCAAAATCCAGACCGACGCCGCCTTGAGCCGGTTCGCGAGCGCAACCGACGTTCTCCGTGAGTGGCTCCCAGACGAAACCGACGTCCGTGGTGATCAGCTCTTGACCGACACCATCAACCTCGAGGCGCGGTTCAAATTCAAAACCGACGCCCTGCATCGCTCGCAGTCGAAACCGATGACCGCATCGTAGGCGAAGAAGTCATCACCTTCCATGAGCAGCTCAAAATCGAAACCAACCGCCTGCGTGAGCAGACAAACATCGATGTCGGTCGCCTCGATGAGATGACCCAATTCGACGTCGACGCCCACTGCGAGCGGCTTGTGAGCAGAATCGACGCCCTTCAGGGGCTCCGGTGGGGCCAAACGGGGACGCCGGTCTGAGGGGCTTCGGAGCAATCCTGTTGTGAGCCCAGGATTGAAGGGGGCAATCCTGGGCTCACAACAGGATTGAAGGAGGCAATCCTGGGGTGACAACAGGATTGAAGGAGGCAATCCAGCCATTGGCAAAAAAAAGCGTGCTGCAGTCCTCCCCCCACGGGAGGACTGGAATTTTTTTTCCCTGGGAAGAATCCCGACCTTGGCGCAGGCTCGGCAGGCTGGAGGCTTCTATGCCGGGCAGGTGGCGCGGCCGGGTGGCGCGCTAGGTGTGGAGCCAAAAAATGTCGAGGTTGTCCCCCACAGGACAACCTCGACATTTTTTTTCCTGGGAAGAATCCCGACCTTGGCGCGGGCTCGGCAGGGCTCCGATGCCGGGCAGGTGGCGCGCTAGGTATCGAAGCCTCCACGTCGGGCTGGCGCGGCTCTGCCGGGCAGGAATGTGATGCTGGAAAGCATAAGTGCCACTTATGCTTTCGAAGCGGCGGCCGGGTGGGAGGCTCCGATGCCGGGCAGGTGGTGCGACCGGGGTGGAGGCTTCAATGCCGGGCAGGTGGCGCGGCCGGGGTGTCCACGAGACGATGATCCTCCACGCTGTGCTGGGAACCTCGCATTTGTGACATTGGTGCCACCAATGTCAAGGAAACGAGGTTGGGCGAGCCCGTACTCGTTGGGCGAGCCAGTACTAAGGGGCCGTTGGGCGAGCTAGCATCAAACCGCGCTGGGCGTGCTAGCATCGAAGATTGGGCTAGCATCAAACACGGTTGCTCCTACTGGCGCTTGCTCAGCGCCGCCCCACTTGCTCAGTGGACGCGGGCGTCTGCCACTTGTTCAGTGGCTCCAACTCTCGCACCGCCCCACTTGCTCAGTGGACGCGGGCGTCTGCCACTTGTTCAGTGGCTCCAAATCTCGCACCGCCCCACTTGCTCAGTGGACGCGGGCGTCTGCCACTTGTTCAGTGGCTCCAAATCTCGCACCGCCCCACTTGCTCAGTGGACGCGGGCGTCTGCCACTTGCTCAGTGGCACCAAATTTCGCACCAGCCCCACTTGTTCAGTGGATGCTGGCGTCTCCCACTTGTTCAATGGCTCCCTCCCGCCCTCCACGAACTCACAGCTGCGCTACCTGGACGAAGTGCCTCAAGACGCTAGCTCGTGTTTTTTTCACGCTCGTAAATGTCTGTGTCAGTTGAAACAACGCTGGAAGAAGATCTAGCGGTCCTCACTTTCCACCGGTCCTCACTTTCCACCTCACGCAATTCAAACTGTTTCAAGCACGCATGTCAAAAAAGCAGAAAATGATGAGGTTTGGGCTTGCAGTGCTCTTCGGAGGGGACTGCTTGCGCTTCCGCGTCTTTTGCAACGAGGCCTGCAACCATATGGAATACCTCTGAACCCGCCTGTTCAAAAAGATGCTCATCACTCTGACAAGCCTGCAGATCCTTGACTTCGGCCATCAGCTTCAGAATGGTGGCGTCCTTTTCACCCTGGCGGCAAACAATGAATCTTGACAACAGCGCGTCCTGTCCTGTGGAAGCAAAAAAAATAAGCTGGCAGGGCTTGCGTTCGATGCATTGCGGCTCTGGATATCTGCTTGAAAATTCTTTCTCATCTCGTCTATTTTCTTCTTCAACTCCTCGTTTTCTGTTTTCAAGCGCTCTTCTATTCTGTTCCTAAGTGAGGCCAGGTGCTCGTAGTGTTTCTCTAGTTCGCATTTCTGCGAGTTCAAGTCTCGACATTTCTGCCTGAGCTCCTCCATCTCGGCGTTGGCCTGCTGCTGCAACCTATGACTCATCCACTGTGCAACGTTCACGCATTCCTTGGTCTGCTGCTCGACGATCGGTATGAGTCCTCTTTGGACTGTCTGAGCTGCCTCAAAGCGCTCTGTGAAGGTTTTCAAGGCTTCCATCAGCTGCGCTTGCTGTTCCGCTCTTGTCCCATAGGTAGGTCCTCTCCTGGAGCAAGATCTGATTAGTCAGCAACGCTCGCAAAATGCAGAAAAATACAAGCTGTCGCTGTCCTGTTCGCGTTCCGCCCCTGCTCTTGATCATGCGTGTCGTCGCTTTTCTCGCCTGACCGTGGGATAATCAACGCAAGCCTCTCCTATGCAACTTATTGACCCACCTGCGTGTTCTTTCTTCTTCCACCCTGTACAGCGGGCATGTTTTAAACGAGTTCCCATCAAGACCGACGTGTCACAGCACTGCAAAGCAAACGAAACCGGCGTCTGTAGTCCCATTGATAGCTGGAGTCCCATCCTGCAAGGCAGCTGGTCTTTTTCAAACTAGAGAACAAGAGCTCCCGCGCCTTTGCTTTTGTTGCTCGGCTTGTCCATTCCACAACTTCGTCTGTCAAGGGTGCAAAAATCCATGGCTGAAAAAGCATGTGTGTTGAACCCCTGAAGAAAATGTCTGTAGCAACCAAGGCGTTAAGTTTTGTCACCGGCCTTCAAGCACGTCCCACAAGGCACGATCTTGCCTCTCCCTAGCACCACCTGCGCTGCGTGAAGCTGAGAAACGGTTTGCAGTGATCACTCGCTAAGATTCTTTCAGGATGAACAAAGCGCGAAAAACACTCGAAAACACCGCCCTCGCAGCAATCATCACCACCAGCGCTTTTTAACCAGAATCCGCCACAAACTTGAGCAAAACAATTGCAACTCTGAGCTCCGCTCTGCCGATGGTGAGCTCCACCACTGCACAAACCTGCGAGATGGAAGGACGTGTCAAAGCGACAGTCTGCCTGTTCGTCTCCTGCCTGCTGGTTCAGCAGACACGCGTCCCCTATGCCCTACTGCTCTTGCCACAAGTCACGCACCTGCCCGTCATGCCTGCCTGTCATGTCTGACTGTCATGACAGCTGCCGTGCCCTGTGCTGTTCAGATCCCTCGCTTTGAGCCTCTGACAGATCAACCACGCATTCCTCACCCCCCGGCTAAAAAAGCCATGGAAAGCTAGGGGTTTGTCTTTTCCCCTGTGTTTTAATCTTGGTTGAATCTTCGGCCGCGTGGCCATTTCTGCTTCAAGCCTTTTGGTAAGGGACATGCCTGGAGGGTTTGACCCCTCTTTCGTTCTTTTTTGAACTTCGCACCGCCGCGCCGCCATGGCCTTTACCGCTTTTGAGCTGTGCATGCATTTCGCATCCTCCTTGATTTGGCAGTTCCTGGATGCAAGAGCCACGCATGCACTACGCGCCGTGGCATGGATCGCGCACACCTCAGTGCCCGACGACGCCCCGGCATCCAACGCACCTGCCTCACCGCGTACCTTCGGGAGCACTTCTTTTTTGACACCCGGCATTGCAGTCGGCATATGGGACTGCCTTACGCCCCGCGACCGCACTGCATTCCAGGCCACAGAGTGGTGGAACCACTCAGATTTGCGCTGGTTCACGCAGGGCCTCGGAGTGGTCCCCGCATCCGACTCAGACTCGGCATCCGTTGAGACTTCCGAAAACGAAGCACGGCATTTGAACCGCCCCAGACGTGCGGGGTGAGAGCAGCATGGCTTTCTCACTCGCAGAACAAATGCGCATGCTTAGCTCATGCCAGCACTTGACTCACCGCTATGCATGCCTGAAATTAACCACCCAAGCAGTCAGGCGGCCTTCCGCCCAGCTGTTTCCAACTGCGTGCCTGCACTTGTTGGTGCCTTTTGTACATGTGCCGTTTCCACCTTTCAACAGCAGCAGCATGCCTGCTTGCCTCATGGGTCCCAATTCCCGGCCAGTGCAATTACAAGCAGCATGGACGTCTCACTCGGTGTACAGATGTTACCGCTTGCTCAGCATGCATAGCCGTAGCCTGCGCCGCACATGATTCATCGCAGTGCATGCCTGAAACGCCCAAATTTCACTCACTGCGTGCCTGCCATTGACAGTTCCTTTTGTGATGCATCGTGCCTTGCCACCTCTCACGAGCACCGACATGCATGCATGACTCACAGGTTTAGGGTTTCCCGCCGGCCTGCCTACAGTGGACCACGCTTACACTCAAGCCCGCGGTCACCTCTCAGGCGCCGGCCTCAGATGCATGGGAGACACATGCATGAGGCGCACATGCGTGCCAACCTCATCCCAGCCGCTTGCCCCGCAGAGGCATGCACGGCAATTCAATCCTCGGCCGCACCGCTTGTGCCCCGAGCGACGCCTCAGTTTGAGGCGCAGCTGCATGCCAACCTCATTCGGGCCGGGCTGCATCGCGTTTGCAGTCCAGGCGCATGCGCAAGGCCGCGTGCCCTTGCAAAGGCATGTCTCGCTGCGCAGGACTGGGATGCCCCGCAGAGGCTTTCCAGCAGTCGGCCGCACCGCATGTGCCCCGACTCACAGGAGCTTGCCATGTCGATTCATCGCATGCCTGTCTCCTGCAGCCGAGCTGCAACGCGTTTGCAGCCTCGGAACAAGGCCACTCTCTTGCGCACCATGGTGTTCGCAAGACCGGCCGGCACCGACCTTAAACATTAGGCGCCGCCGCCTTCGGGTCTGGTTGCACCGCTGATGCAACCAAGGTGTGCGCAGGATCACTCATCCGGCTCCCCCTCAGCCCGCAGGCTCCGAGAGCAGTTAGCTTGTAGCAGCTTCATTGAGCAGTGAGTGCCTGTACACGCATGCACCAGTCACCACTGCACGGCATTCAGGGTTCCGAGACCTTGCCTGCAGCTCCGCCCGCAGGCTTAGCATTATGTTGCTTGCGCACAGAGTCAACAACAATTTTTTGCTGGCTTTGCTCAACGCCCAGGCAAGGCTCCGCCGCGGAGACCTCGCCAACGTTGACATCTCGCAGGTATCACCCTCAGAGTCGCGACTCACACAGGGGCCAGCATCCCAGACTCTGTCCGCATACTGTGCCGCCTTCGCGGTCGCGCATGCAAAACGCATGCACGCAGTGTATGCACTTCCCGCAGCCGACCAGCCTGCAGTCGAAATTCCCGATCCGCACACGCCTGCGGCATGGAACAGCATGAGATACTGGACGCAATGCATGAGACCATTGCAAGGAGCTACCTGGACTTGGAAATAGTCCTCGAAGACTTCATGTTCGTCTTGCTCAGCATACGCTTCTACATACGCATTGTTGCCTTCTGCATGGTCCTGATGACCCTGTTTGCATTTGCAGCTTTTTTGCAAACCTTGCCCTCTGTCTTTCAGACAGAAGATTTTTTAACAGCATCGCTGCTGCGAGCGCATCAGCATGCCGCGACTTTGCACGCAGGATGACCATGCCTTGGATGCATTAAAACGCTACTGCCGCTCGCTGTGTGATGACACCGACTAAGTGTTCATGTCTATACACAAGCGGTGCTAAGGTGACCGCCTGCATAAGCGCCAGTCTCAGTGGATTGCCAGGGTTGCAGCCAATGCATGTTAAACATGCGGTCTCCGCAGATAGACTCACGGCTCTAATCCTGGCCACCCTCCATTCCCGCTCACTAGCATGGCTCTGGTTGCAGAAGCTGACGCATGCCTTGATTCCATCGAGGATATCGAGGACCTCGCCCCGCGCCAATGGCCCCAGTGCCACCGCGCGGACGCTTCGCCTTCCCGCAGCCTGCAAGAAGGCTTTGCGCAGCTGCTTGACAAGTGGATGCGCCACCCAGAGCATCGCATTCGCCTCAAATGCATCAATCGCATGGGGCATCTTTGCAACTTCCTGCTTGACATCCTTTGCATTTTGGGAGTGCACGGCATGACTTTTTGCATAGCACGCTTGCGCTCCCTATCAACTTTCTTCGTCGACTACCTTCGCATCGACC
This sequence comes from Effrenium voratum, assembly GCA_963377175.1. Classification (NCBI taxonomy): domain Eukaryota; class Dinophyceae; order Suessiales; family Symbiodiniaceae; genus Effrenium; species Effrenium voratum. Next base: position 121,312 of record CAUJNA010000563.1, on the reverse strand, counting down.
CCCATTTGGACATGGACCGCATGCTTCAGAACCGCAAAGGCATTTCGGCGGGCTATCGCATGGCCGGCAAGTACCTGGCCATTATCCAGCCTTTCTCCGCACTGTTGTCGAATGTCAAATTTCGCTCTAGGCACAGCATGCATACAAACATGCAACCATGCTTGGAATTGCTTCGCGAGTGGGAGGCATGCCTGATGATGGAGGACATAGCTCTCACCATCCGCTCCAGCATCGCGTTGCTGGAGAGCATCAACTCCTATGTCCACATGCTTCCAATGCCCCGCAGTGCGCATTTCTTGCAGTGGTCAGACAGGCACCACGAGTTGGCAGAGCTGGCCGACGAGTGGACTCAGTGCACGCCCAGCCCCTCGCATCCGGAGCCCAGCTCAGTTTCAGCTTTTCCACCAGGCCTGCCTCAGCCCGCATCGCAACGCCATGCACCGTACTGCATCAGGTTCCAGGCCGACAATTTTTACGATAAAGCATGCAAAGCATCCCACGTGCATCACCCCGGAAACCCGGGTGCAGGTTCCCGTCCAACGCCACTGCCCGAGATGCCAAAAAGGCAACAGCGGGCCGCATTTGTTCAGCAGCTGGAAGCATGCATACGCATCCCCTCGGTGCGTCTGTCCCGCACCATGCGTCGCATGGAGATGCAGGGCCGCGGACTACGCATGTTGTACCTCGATGACAACAACCGCATCAGCTGCTGCCTGCCATGTGCAAATTCTGCATGCCCTTATGATGCAGTGTGCGGTCAATACGTGGTCGACACCGCCACGGATACGCATGACAGGCATCGCTGCAGCGGGTGTGTCGCGGATGCCCGCGATCTCAACCGCTGATGCATTGCACGCATTCGCATCTTGCATCAGCCCAACAGCATGGCATGCATGCAAGCTACCGCACTCCCTGCCGGGGCACGTACAGGCATTTGCCGTGCATTTCAACAGCAAGCCGGGAAAAAAGAACATTCACCGTGCAAATGGAGTCATGTTTCCTGCAAACCTCTCTAAACCAGGGTCGCATGCATCCGACTCTCCAGGTACGAACAGACCGACTTCTAGGTCCACACCCAGGCCTCCTCGAGGCCGCGTTACGCGCCTACATGCAGCAGGCATTCACGTGACGCGTTACATTCCATGCCACGGCATCTCTGCCAATGCCCCGTTGCGCAGGTTTAATCTTTGCCACAGACACAGTTTCCCCTCGATCACGCCCATGCCATGGCGCGTTCGTGACCACTGGGGGTCGGCATGGTCAGTGAAAAGGCCGCTCGATCAGGATGCCGACAGTGAAACGCAGGAGTCCCACAACTCGGAGCACCCCTTCATGCAGCCAACCGCAAAGCCGAAGCCGGCGCCAAAACTGAGGCCCCGTCATAGCATCCAGGACTTGCGTTCCAGTCCGCATGCAACAGCAAGCAGCGCACCACACCCGCTTGCCGCCCAGCCACGTTCCGCTGAACATGCACCAACGCTAGCAACCGGTGCTCCGGCAGGCGTGCACATGTTGACGCATCCGCTTCGGCCCCCGCCCCCATTTAACCAGCCCAGAGCTCAGCCTGCACCAATCCTCGCCCGTGGAGGCCTGCCAGTGACGCAGCCGTCACCTCTTTTCCCATGGTTGGCAGAACATTGCCACCCGTTGCCACGACCGCCTTGCAGGCCGCAGCCCCGCAGAATCTGCCAGGCACCCAAACCGCATTCAGCATTCCAGCACGAACCAACTGCGGCACCTCTCAGCTCCGGTCCCTTAGACCTTAGGTCAAGGGCCCAGCCAGGACGGGCCGTGGCCCCTCGTTTCCGACAGGCCAAACTCGGTCCGCGTGCACAGAGCCAAGCCACTCAGCGCGAGAAGTGCATTCAAGACTGGCAGGAACTGCTAGCACAAGTTGGATCCTGCTCAATCACCTTTGTGGCCGCAGCTGCATCTCAGGACCCATACGCGGCCTTCGAGGCGTCGCTCCGTGCATACACACCGTCCACCATTGCCCAGTACTTCAGGTGCATCCGCGCCTTTTTGGCATTCATCGAAGCACTTGGTTTCGGCGTGGGAGACTTGCTTCTCGTGCACCTAGTGGACCTTTTGCATGCCTGCGAAAACTCCAAGCTGGAAGACCGCAGCAGCGTACGCATAGCACCTCGACCCATGCTCAAAGCACTTTCTTGGCTTGCCCGCATAGGTCAAATTGAATCCTTAGCTTCTCTTCTCTCCAACCCGCTTGCAAAAGCCTTCGCATCCCCTCAGCAGCCTCAGGAAAGAAAAGAGGCTCTGCCTCTGCCCCTGGCAATTCTAGCATCCTGGGAGCGCAAAGTTTGTGCAGCCGACTGCACGCATAACCTGCGCATCACGCTGGGCGCATTTCTCTTGGCGGCCCACACAAGCATGCGGTTTGGGGACATGCAGCGCATCAAAATCAAAGAGATCAGTCTTACTCAGCATGCTCTTCGCGGATCATGCTGGGCGACAAAGACTACAAAACTAGGACAGCCTTGGGCATGCACTCTGTTCGGCCTCACAGGACGCAGCGCACAATCCTCTTGGGTAATAAAATGGCTCGAGAGCCTTAGCGAAGCAGTCGCTCAAAGTATTTCAGAGCCCTTCAGCTTGCCGGAGCCAGATTTCATCATGCCCGTGTTCGCATGCATTGACGAAAAAACGCACCCTAAGTTCTCGGGCCCGCTTCCATACACGCAGGCCTTGTCGTTGCTGCGCTGGGCAGTGCAAGCCCCTTGGGAGCCTCGCACTTCAGCATGCCTCAACTCAGACGAGGCGCATGCAGAAACGCTGCACAGCCTAAAAGTGGCACTCTTGAGTGCTTCTGCCCAACTCCGCTTGCCAGAGGAGTCCAGACCGCATTAATTCGGTGCAACTGTACAGCCGTGACGACACAATCGAAAGCCTCTGGGTGCAAGCACAAATCGCAGCCGCACTCATCCGAGGCTGGCGACCCACTCGCCCGCAATCCAGGGGAGGTCAGCATCCAGTCTTCGAGCCGTTTTTCCGCGTTGATGCGCAGCCCATCCCGGAGAGCATAAATTTGCTGGACCTTCCCGCACCGCTCCGCATGTTCACCTACGTTAGAGAACAGCAAACTCAACCATGCATGGCAGACCCAGGAGAAGAGTGCCCAGATGAAGCACCTCCTCCGCGATCATCGTTGGCACTCTGCTTGGTTCAACTCACTACCGGGGCAGCAGTGCATGCAGTATACAGCTCCCCGGAGCACCTGCAATCCGCTTTCTGTACAGCGTGCGGCCTGGGGATCCAGGTACCAGTGCATCGCATTGATTACTTAGGCCAAGAGCACTTATGCAAGCATAACGCGTGCCAGCACGCATTCTCGCTTATGCCATAGCACAAAAAAGTTTCACATGCAGGTGACCGCCATGAGTGTTGGCAAGTGTGCAGACCCGCCCCCAGGCCGGGACGTCCACAACGCGATCATTGTCGAGACCAGCAGGCCCGCACCCCAGCTCAGTGCAGGCATTTCCGCATCAGGCGTTTTGCACACTTTACACATTTTTTCTTTTTGCATGCTGCCATCAATCAGCTATTTTCTGGCTGACTGACAGTATCTCAGACCAATCCTCCTCTTCGGCCCAGCATGGCGGACGCAGAGGAACAAGTGACATCGGCCGAGGCCATGCGCAATTTGCTGTCAAGCGCTCGGGTGCCAGACATGCTGGTTGAGCATATCCTTGGCCTGGGATTTGAAGACATTGCAGATTTCGCTTACGCTTACGCCGATGCATCCGATCTCAGCAAGCTGTTGGACGGCGTGCCTGCTGAAACGTGGACCTCCATGGGGGTCACGGATCCAGAGCACTCGATACCGGCGGCACGCATTAGGAGAGCTTTTGTCATGGCCAAGGCCTCCGCTTCGCAAGAATCCTTGACCGCATCCGGGTCGCATGCAGGACAGGTTTTGCCCGGTCCGCAGGCATGACCCGCAATAGCATGGGCAGAACATCTGCCCCCCAAGCTGAGCCCAGAAGTCGTGCAGGACTTAGTAGACAAGTTCCAAAAGAACTATCCAGGCGAGCTGTTAGGTCCAGACAGCATGCCTAGCATCCGCCTTTTAAGCATGGTCTATGACATGACCAAATCCAAGCATTTCAAATGGATCCCGTGGCAGTTGAGACTCAGTGCACGCCAGTACCAAGAGGCCATGGAAGCGCGTTCACATAAAGTAGCACGCACTGAAGCGCAGCTACTGACGCATGCATTCTTTGACGAAACCCCAGAAGTCAGCGTGGAGGGCAGAGCACTCACGGCTAGCTGGCTGCATCGCACTCAACAAGTGTTCCGCAATGCATTGGCCCTGTGCCAAGCCGCGCACCTGCTGAACGCCAAGGCATTGGATCAGCAAATTGCCAGCATGTGCCTCACGCAGCCAGACCCCGCACTGTCCCTGCGCACAGTCACGACCTCAGAACTCTTGCATGCAGATCGCCAAAGTTGGGGCACAATCGTGGACCTTCTGCATCGCAAATGGTCCATGGACGACGCCTTCCATGAACTCACGCATGGCCGCATGGAGATCCATTCGCTCCTAATGCTGCGACCTAAAATCTCCAAAGCCATGCCTGCACTGCCTCCCGCTAAACGGGCCCAACTGAGTCCCAAGCAACCCAAACGGCCCGCCAGCCGGCCGCAAAAATCCGAGCCGCCGCACAAAAAAGGCAAAGGCAAGGGAAAAGGAAAGTCAATGGGCCACCTCGCATAATGGAAAGCCTATTTGCTGCAGGTTCCAAACAGGGACGTGCAAATCAGACAACTGCCAGTTTGCACATGTGTGCGCGATAAAAGGGTGCCAGCAAACGCATCCAGCATCCCAGCACGCATCAAACCACACATGAAACAGTCCGAAGGAAGTCCCGGCAACTTCCCCGGACGGTGCAGTACCGCCGGCCGCATCCACTGCGCCCAATCCGGCATGCCAACACACACCTGCAGACGCCAGAGCATCGCATACGCCCAGGGGAGGACTATTGCTGGACGTTTTCGCAGGAGTGCATGCACCAATTTCCGCCGCAGCAGACCAACGAGGCCTGGCGCGCTTCGAAGCTTTTGACCTGGACGCCAATCCTCAGCACAACATTCTGGATGACGCATGGTTTGAATTGCTTCTACGCATATGCTGGTCGGGCAGCGTTAGTTTGTTAACCCTGGCACCACCGTGCAAGGAATACTCCCGGCTCAAGCTTAGGCCGGGCGGCCCCAAAGCGCTGCGCACGCCTTCATGCATGCTAGGAGTGCCCAATTTGTCACCAGCAGAACTCTCTCGTGTTCGCGACAGCCGCGAAATCCACAGAAGAGGACGAGAGCTATTCAAAGCAGTAGCCTCCCAAAGTGGCGTAGCAATCTTCGAGCAGCCACCATCCAGCATGGCGTGGTTAGAGCCGGAAAATTTCCAGTGCTTACAAAACTTTCACGGACACCTCGCATGGGTGGATGCGTGCCAACATGGTATGCTGCTCTCCAAATCATGGTGCTTCGCCAGCAATAATGCATGCATCCAGCACATGGCAAGCAGATGCACGCATCAACAGAAGCACGCCAGCATAGCAGGAGTTCAAGGCAGCTCAGGCCAGTACCTGAGCACGCTTACAGCCGAATACCCGGCAAGTCTCGCAGCAAGTTTGATCAAACATTGCGCATTCAAAGTGAGCACGCAGCCCGAAGTCCGCCGCTTAAGCAAACCCTCCCCGCTTTCACTGCACCCCGTGCGCCTGCGGGTATGCGACGGAGCTGGCATGCATTCAACTGCAGACCACTCAACCCCTCAACCAAACCACCCGCTCACAATAGTCGCACGGGCCTGGCTACATTGGCTGGACGAACAAAAACTCATCCCAAAAATTCTGGCCCACGTGGGCTCCGGCAACGCATCCCCTCCTCTCTCGGAACAGCAATCCGAGGAGGCTGTGAGCATGCCGTGCCCATCCGAGCTAGCACCCGATGAAGGACAGCCGTACCGCCTATCACTTTTGCATGCCTTGGCGACGGCATCCAATGACCCCGACCTCAAACTGGTGCCGCTGCTAGCAGAAGGCGTGCCAACAGGGGCTGTGTCGGAGTTGCCGCGCAGCATGCAGTGGCCGCCAAAATCCCAAGCAGACCTGCCTAGTGAGCTCACTGAGTGCATCGGCAACTGGAAAGCCGCTGAAGCGGAACCAGAAACAGTGTCCGCCTTGTTAGAAAAAGAAATTGCAAACGGATGGGTCATTCGTACCAGCATGTCCATCGAACAAGCCAGACAGCATTGGCACAAAGGCATAGCAGTCGGGAAGCTCAACGTCGTGCATGCTGAAGGCAAAGACCCACGACTAGTCTTAGACAGCACAGTATGTGGGGTGAACCCCAAGTGCGCAATTCCCGAACGCATCAGCCTGCCAATGGCCTCAGACGTGCGCTTAGCATTCCTCCCCGAGGACACGCACTCGTCCTTTGTGGGGGCAAGCTTTGATTTCAAAGCAGCGCATAAGCAGATCCAAGTGCACTGTCCTGTACCATTATAGAGTGTGCCACTTCGGAGCACGCTTCTCCGCATACTGGTGGCAGCGCACCGGAGCATTCCTCCTGAGACTACTGCACGGCATTTTGGGACTGCGCCCGCATCGCGCATGGTTGTTCGTAGATGACCTTTTAGCCGCACTGCATCGCAGTGACGCAGACGCGCAGCTGGCCCTCATGGTCATGTTTTTTGCAGCCATATCGGCCCCGATCTCCTGGAAGAAGGTTCAATTTCAGGACAACCTCACATGGTGTGGGTGGCGCATTAATTTCCTGCACGAGACCATCAAACTCACGCCGGAAAAAACCATCAAATTGAAAGGACAGCTGCACGAGCTGCTCAAAGGTCAAGCGAAAACTTCTAGAGCAGGTTCTAGGCCTCCTCATTTGGGCTACCAGCCTGAGCCCCGAACTCAGATCCTGGCTAGCGCCATTGTACACAGACCTGCACTCGCCGCCGGGTTGCATGCTCTCTGTCCATGCGCGTTTGTGGCCATCTTTCCTTTCAGCATTAGACGCCAAAGCCGTGCTCAGGTCAGCAGTGCACGGCATTTTTATGCCGCCAGGCTCTAAAGTCCTAGAGTTCCAAGGGGCATGCATTCGCACGCCAGCCGACCTGCCTCGCGTTGTGCCTAGTCACAAATCCGCTTGGGTGCGCATAGCGGACGCCTCCGCAGAGCACACTCGCCTGTCCAGGATGAGCAAACACAGCGTAGAATGGTTGCTGCAATGCTTCCATCTAGACCTCGCGTGCCCGCTGCGAAGCAAACCAATGCTGGCTTGCAAGGCAGCCGCGGATGCATGCGCCGAGGGCAGTATAGTGGGCATAGGCGGTTGGTTCATCTCCAGCAACTCCGTTGCGTGGTTCGCAGAGACGTGGCAATTCCAAGAAGTCCAGGAACAATGGCCATGCCTGACCAAGGAAGCCCAGCGTTACATCGCATGCTTCGAAACCTTGGCCCAACTAGCACTCATGCGTATCGCATGGACCTGCGAGGGACAAGGCGTGCATGGCATTTGCATGCCCGCAGGGACAGACAACACAGCTTCCGAAGCCGGTGTTAATAAATTGTTCACCACTTCTTGGCCCCTACAAGTCTTTGTGCAACTTGTTGCTGCCTGGGCCCATAAGCACAAATGGTCCGTGATCGCGTCACACATCCCAGGGGAGCACAACATCTGGGCAGACCAGCTTAGCAGAGGTAATACCTCCGCATTCCAGGCTCGACCAGAAGCCAGAGTGATTTCTGGCCTCACGCATCAGCTCTCACGCTTCACCCTACGGACGCACCGTGGAGACCCGAGCACGTGGCTGCATCGCAAACGCACTAAAGAGGGGGTAAGGTGGGGGTATTCCGACAGGCTCCGCGTGAGATGCAGGAAGATGGAGTGGACGCGCATCGTCACTCCACCTGCATCTCAGAGCCTGCGCTTCTAAGCAACGCTCAAATAAAAAAGCGCGTATCGAGTTTGCTCCGGTCGGTTGCTTTTTTCCCTGCATGTCCCTTTAGGCTTGAAGCAGTGACCAAGATTCTAACGCTAGGGGTTTGTCTTTTCCCCTGTGTTTTAATCTTGGTTGAATCTTCGGCCGCGTGGCCATTTCTGCTTCAAGCCTTTTGGTAAGGGACATGCCTGGAGGGTTTGACCCCTCTTTCGTTCTTTTTTGAACCCACCCTCCCACCCTTTCACGGCCCAGGTGGCATCCAGCTTCCACAAGGCCTGATTGAGGGGCGCATGCGCCCGCACGAATGGAAGCTTGTTAGCTTCCAACATTTCGTTGGCTTACTGCATCTCGCTGCTCCCGCAGGACCATTTCGAGCATACGCAGCAAGGCCCACGCTGTGCACGCAATCGCACATTAACGAATGCCATCGGCATTCTGTCCGGCCCGGACTGGCCCGCAGGAGGACGCATCCTCCCATGCACACCCATGCACGCATTGCATATATGTGCAACATACCTCTTTTTGTCTCACACCCCATGGGTAAAACACCCTGTGTGATGGTCGAACACGCAATGTTGACCTAAGGGGGTATTCCGACAGGCTCCGCATGAGATGCAGGAAGATGGAGTGGACGCGCATCGTCACTCCACCTGCATCTCAGAGCCTGCACTTCTAAGCAACGCTCAAGTAAAAAAGCGCGTATCGAGTTTGCTCCGGTCGGTTGCTTTTTTCCCTGCATGTCCCTTTAGGCTTGAAGCAGTGACCAAGATTCTAACAACGAAGAAAAACCATGCAAAATCCATGCAAAATGCGGCGCGTACGGAGTGCCAACCCGCCGAACCCTCACAGTCCCCCGGGTCCTTGCTATACGTGCTATATGTGCTATATGGGTCTCACAAGGCAAGCCACTGAACATCCACTCTCCCCTGCTATATGTGCTATATGGCTCTCACAAGGCAAGCCACTGAACATCCACTCTCCCCCGGGTCCTTGCTATATGTACTATATGTATATATGGCCCTATATAGCACATATACTACAGATTTTCGCGCGTACAGAATAATATAGCACATATAGTACATATAGCAAGGAGCTGGGGGAGAGTGGGGGTTCAGCGGCTTGGCGTGTAAGACCCATATAGCACATATAGCACATATAGCAAGGAGCCCGGAGACTGTGGGGGTTCAGCGGCTTGGCGTGTAAGACCCATATAGCACATATAGCACATATAGCAAGGAGCCCGGGGACTGTGGGGGTTCAGCGGCTTGGCGCACTCTGAATCAAATCGTGGGGGGAGTTCAATGCAGGGAATCCCTGCATTCCCGGTATCTCTCTCTTTAGAGGGGGTTTCCCAAATGGATTCTATTCTACCTGAGAGGCTCCTAGCACTCGTCCGTCCAGCATTTGACCTCGTCCTGCGAAGGATTCGAAGTCTAAAACGCTGCGTGCAGGCGTGTGGCTGCAAAATAATGACCCCTAGATATGCGCCGCAATTTGGCTCCAGGTTGCATTTCAAGCGATGTCAAGCTTTGCCAAAGGAAACCCCTTTTCCCTTTTTTTCGGGGACCCCTTTTTTTGGGACCCCTTGTTTTCTGTTTTTTTGCTTTTTTCTTAGCCCTGCAAAGGTTGGCTCGCTTGAAATGCAACCTGGAGCCAAATTGCGGCGCATATCTAGGGGTCACTATTTTGCAGCCATACGCCTGCACGCAGCGTTTTAGACTTCGAATCCTTCGCAGGACGAGGTCAAATGCTGGACGGACGAGTGCTAGGAGCCTCTCAGGTAGAATAGAATCCATTTGGGAAACCCCCTCTAAAGAGAGAGCATTTTGGGGTCAGAGTAGGCGAGGTTCGGCGCCCCTGCGTGGTAGCGTGCTTCCTTCCGTTGATCTGGATGTCAGCCAGCATGAGGTGCCACTGCCCCCGCCGGCCGCTCCGGCTGCTATGCGACGCAACATGGCCTCCTTGATGGTGCGGATGGTGCGCTCAGCAAAGTGTGGCCCTGGTCACCTGCTTCTCGATGTCCCAGAAATTCATCCTCCTTAAACCTCTTGAACTTGGAGCCGTCGTCGGAGCACGTTGGCCGGCAGGGCTTGGAAGACCTTCTTCATGCCCGCCGCGGTGGTGCTCGCAAGACGGTCCTTCAGCGGCTCCGCGGCCACTTCTTGGTCAGCGCTCGAGGCCACCAGCATGAAGGGGCAGGGCTTGCCCCTGAAGGCCTTCATGTCGGTGCAGCTGGTTCATGGGCTCCAGAAACACGAAGCTGTTGTAGCCTCTCTGCGGCCGGTCCTGGTTCACCGTCGCGCACCTGAGCCTGCTGCAGCGTCTGCGCTGCCGAAACCGGAGCGGGGATCCTTGTGGACGGCCTTAATGTTCGTCTGCGGGCGTCGGCCTGTTTCTTATGGGTTCTTCGGCCCCCGCTTGGGCCTGCCAGGCTTCCACCTCGTCCAGCCGTGCCTGGAAGCCCTTGCACACCCCCCAGAGCACGCTGGTGAGGTGAGAGTAGTCGAGGGTGACCATCTCCGTGCTGTCGCTCCACCGCGTGGTCCCCGGGACCACTTTGTTCCTGCGAAGTCGTCCGAGGCGAAGCCCAGCCTCAGGTCCCCGTTCATGGCGCAGGGTGGTATAATTAATCTCGCAACAGCCCCTACCCGTACGCGAAGTGTGGAATGACGCTGTCCGATGGCGTCGGACACTGGGCATGAAGCGAGACCTCTGATGAATTGACCGATGGCGTCGGTCAAAACGCTTGGGACACCTCGGCCTCATGACGAGACCGGCGAAGGACACTTGTCTCAGCGGCTATGACCTGCACTGCGGGGCATTCATGAGCCAACCTTGTCCATTCATGAACCAACCTTGCCCATTCATGAACCAACCTTGCCCTTTCATGAGTCATTGATGAATCACCCGGTTCCATTATTGACTCAAACTTGCCAAGAACCGAGTCCTCTCGGGAACTGGGGCGCTTTTGCGCACTTTTCGGCCCCAAAGAGAGCGGTGACGAAGCGGTGACATTGTGGTGAGAGCGTTTTTGGGCCATAAAGTGCCGTTTTGGGACGGAAACAAAAGCCGATGGTGAGATGGCTTAGGCGTTGGTCTCCGGAGCGACGTCTGGGAGGTTCGATTCCACCCCGGTACCTCGGCAGGCTGACGTGTTAGACACCGGTGACATCGGCGGTGACTAATTCAGCAGGCTGACGTGTTACGTGGGAGAACCTCGGCAGGCTGTCGGCTCCGAGTCAGGTCCTCGGCGGGCTGCCGGGAAAAACCCTGCGGAGAAGGAGCTTGGGAACTGGGCCCGGTTTTGCGCACTTTTGCACCCAAAAAGCGAGTGGTGACAAAGCGGTGACAAGCGGTGACGAGCTCAGCGGGCTGGAATTCGCAGGCTTTTCGGGGCAGAAAACGGACTTCGGAGCACGGCGAACGCCTGGAGCCGGTTTTCGGAGGAAAACGAGCGAATTTGGAGGCCCAGGCAGCACATTTGACGCCTGACACGAAAAAACGCACTTTTCGGAGTTGGCCGTTTTCAGCGCTTTTTGCACCAAAAACGGAGCGGCGACGAAGCGGTGACATCGCTGGTGACAAGTTCAGCTGGTTGCAGTTTTGGCGGGTTTTGTGGCCAAAAATCCCAAATAATTAGGTTGGTATAGGCAGCCTTTCCTGACTACTCCCAGGTTGCCCAGCGCTCTGCTGGCGTTGGCCAGCTGGGCGCAGCGCAGGTAGACCTCGTTGTGCGCGCATCAGGGAATTGCTGGCGCAGCTCCAGGTCGTTCAGGATCAGCCGGTTGCCGTCGTAGGCAACGCTCAGGCTGTTCGTGGTGTCGCTGTAGGTGGCGGTGGCAAAGTTGGAGCTGATCCAGGCGGCCAACCGTGCGCCAGTGTACGCGCCCTCGGGCAACAACGCGAACCCTGTGAATATCCATGAATTCCCATGATGCAGGGCAAGTGCACGATGGTAAAATATGGTAAATGTGAGATCATGTGAACACTTGTCCGGTCAATGCGTGATGTGGCACATATTTGCACGATGTTGCACGATTTTGCACGTAAAACACGCAGCCTGCCATAGCCTGCCCCACCAGTAGAGGCGTCAATGCTGTTGCTGCATCATGCTGCATCATGCTGCATCTATGTAATTCTATCTACATCCATATATTCATATGTTTCTGCTGAGCTCCCGGCCGACGTCGCTGTGTCAAGCTTGCGCGCTGCGTGCACTGGCGATGGGTCTGCGAAAGACAGCCATGCCAGCACCGCCGCACAAGCAAAAGAAGCCATTGCTGACCCAAGGACTGACCCAAGGACAAGATGCGACTCAACATGACTCAACACTTGAGCCCCAAAATATCCCAACATATCCTAAAATCAGCCAGGGACATCCAGGGACTCTGTGACCAAATCTGAAAAGGCCTGAGAAAGAACGTGACCAAAATCGAAAAGCAGCCTTGCGTCCCCAAAAATCCATCAGATATCTTCGGAATTCTTGGGATCTCTTGGGGCTAAATTGCTGACAAGAACTGCTGCGGCAGCAATCGGCCGGATATGGCAGCTCCAGCGTGCTGAAAAAACGCAAAACCACGCGACTCACACCAAACGCACAGCTCATCACAGCTCGCACAGCTGTTACATGCTGTTACATTCGTGCTGTTTCCAAGCACATGCCGCCATTGGCGTGCCTTCGGCTAAGTTCATAGACTTGCAGCATCTTGCAGCATGTTGCTGCCCCAATCCGCCCCTTTAAGATCAACCAAAGTATCAGGAAATATCAATATCTGAGATTATCTGAGCGTGCTTCCCTGACAAGGGGCGCTTGGCACATGTTTTTTCTCAGAATCAGGCAAGCGTCATCAGGCGATATCAGGCGTCTCATGCCATCTCGCTCATACGTGCCAAGAAGTAGGGCAACTCAGAGGCTGTTAAGTCTGTCAGCATCTCCCCCATGGTGCACTCGCGCTGCATCAGGGCGAAAGCAAAGGCGATCCACAGCCGCTCCTTCTGCTCAAGATCTCGAACCTTGCTGCGCGGGACTCTGCGTGCTGGCATTGCTCCCCTGCTTTCCAGCAATGCTCCCCCGCACTCCTTTGCGCCAAGCGCGACCTCTGCCCGTGCAGTCTGGACGCACCATTGCAGCACCGGCGACGCAGGTCACGACTGTAGCAAAAAAAACTTGCCTGATCTTGCCTGAGGGCTCTCCCTTGAGCCCCAATTTGATCTACCGTATTCTATCGTGTTCTACCATGTTCTACCGCTTGTCTATGTTTGCCTTCTCGCAATTTCTCGCATCTTCTCGCAGTCTCTCGCAATCTCTCGCAGATATTCGCAGATTCTCGCAGTGCTTCAAAGATCTTCAAATGTCAAATTAGGTTACGGATATTGACCTCGTACCAGCTCGCGCCAGCTCACACCATCTCGTACCACCTCGCACCAGCTCGTACCAGCTCGTACCAGCGCTCGTACCAGCGCTCGTACCAGGTTGTGCCAGCTCGTGCCACCTCGTACCTCCTCGTACCACCTTGTACCAGCTCGCACCACCTCGTACCGCCTCGTACCAGCTCGTACCAGCTCGTACCACCTCGTACCAGCTCGTAATAGCTCGTACCAGCTCGTACCAGCAGCTCGTGCCAGCTCGCACCATCTCGTACCAGCTCGTACCAGCTCGTACCAGCGCTCGTACCAGCTCGTGCCAGCTCGTGCCACCTCGTGCCACCTCGTACCAGCTCGTGCCAGCTCGTGCCACCTCGTACCTCCTCGTATACGTATACCAGCTCGTACCAGCTCGTACCATGCAGCTCGTGCCAGCTCGTACCAGCTCGTGCTAGCTCGTACCAGCTCGTACCATGCTCGTACCAGCTCGTACCAGCTCGTGCCAGCTCGTACCAGCTCGTACCAGCTCGTACCAGCCCGTACCACTTGTACCAGCTCGTACCGCCTCGTACCAGCTCGTACCACCTTGCACCAGCTCGTACCCCCTCGTACCAGCTCGTACCACCTCGAACCAGCTCGTATACCAGCTCGTACCACCTCGCAGCTTGTACCGCCTGGTACCAGCTCGTACCAGCTCGTACCATGCCGAAGTACCGGGGTGGAATCGAACCTCCCAAACGTCGCTCCGGAGACCAACGCCTAAGCCATCTCACCATCGGCTTTTGTTACCATCCCAAAACGGCGCTTTATGGCCCAAAAACGCCCTCACCGCTTCGTCAGGCCGAAAAGTGCGCAAAAGCGCCCCAGTTCGAGAGACGGTTCTTGGCAAGTTTGAGTCAATAATGGATCCGGGTGATTCGTACCAGCTCGTGCCAGCTCGTACCAGCTCATGATAGCTCATGCCAGCTCGTACCAGCTCGTGCCAGGTCGACATTTAGCTCGTACCAGCTCGTACCAGCTCGTACCACCTCGTACCACTTCGTACCACCTCGTACCACCTCGTACCATGACCTCGTACCACCTCATACCACCTCGTACCAGCTCGTACCAGCTCGTGTACGAGCTGGTACGAGCTGGTACGAGCTGGTACCAGCTCGTACCAGCTCGTACCAGCTCGTACCAGCTCGTACCACCTCGTACCGCCTCGTACCAGCTCGTACCAGCTCGTACCACCTTGTACCAGCTCGTACCACCTCGTACCACCTCGTACCACCTCATACCAGCTCGTACCAGCTCGTACCAGCTCGTACCAGCTCGTACCAGCTCGTACCAGCTCGTACCAGCTCGTACCAGATCGTGCCAGCTCGTACCAGCTCGTACCACCTCGTACCAGCTCGTACCAGCTCGTACCAGCTCGTACCAGCTCGTACCAGCTCATACCACCTCGTGCCAGCTCGTACCACCTCGTACCACCTCGTACCAGCTCGTACCAGCTCGTACCAGCTCGTACCAGCTCGTACCAGCTCGTACCAGCTGGACCAGCTCGTACCACCTCGTACCAGCTCGTACCAGCTCGTACCACCTCGTACCAGCTCGTACCAGCTCGTACCTCGTACCAGCTCGTACGATCGTACCAGCTCGTACCAGCTCGTACCACCTCGTACCAGCTCGTACCAGCTCGTACCAGCTCGTACCACCTTGTGCCAGCTCGTACCACCTCGTACCCCCTCGTACCAGCTCGTACCAGCTCGTACCAGCTCGTACCAGCTCGTACCACCTCGAACCAGCTCGTACCAGCTCGTAGACCAGCTCGTATACCAGCTCGTACCACCTCGCAGCTCGTACCACCTCATACCAGCTCGTACCAGCTCGTACCACCTCGTACCAGCTCGTACCACCTCGTACCAGCTCGTATACCAGCTCGTGCCAGCTCGTACCAGCTCGTGCCAGCTCGTACCAGCTCGTACCACCTCGTCCCAGCTCGTACCAGCTCGTACCAGCTCGTACCAGCTCGTACCAGCTCATACCACCTCATACCAGCTCGTACCAGCTCGTACCAGCTCGTACCAGCTCGTACCAGCTCGTATTACCTCGTACCAGCTTGTACCACCTTGTACCACCTCGTACCAGCTCGTACCAGCTCGTACCAGCTCGTACCAGCTCCGTGCCACCTCGTACCACCTCGTACCAGCTCGTACCACCTCGTACCAGCTCGTACCACCTCGTACCAGCTCGTACCACCTCGTAGCACCTCGTACCACCTCGTACCAGCTCGTACCAGCTCGTACCAGCTCGTACCAGCTCGTACCAGCTCGTACCACCTCGTACCACCTCGTACCAGCTCGTACCAGCTCGTACCAGCTCGTACCACCTTGTACCAGCTCGTACCACCTCGTACCCCCTCGTACCACCTCGCACCAGCTCGTACCAGCTCGTACCAGCTCGTACCACCTCGAACCAGCTCGTACCAGCTCGTATACCAGCTCGTATACCAGCTCGTACCACCTCGCAGCTCGTACCACCTCATACCAGCTCGTACCAGCTCGTACCACCTCGCACCAGCTCGTACCACCTCGTGCCAGCTCGTACCAGCTCGTGCCAGCTCGTACCAGCTCGTGCCAGCTCGTACCAGCTCGTACCACCTCGTACCAGCTCATACCACCTCATACCAGCTCGTACCAGCTCGTACCAGCTCGTACCAGCTCGTACCAGGTACCAGCTCGTACCAGCTCGTACCACCTCGTATACCGCCTCTATACCAGCTCGTACCAGCTCGTATTACCTCGTACCAGCTCGTACCACCTTGTACCACCTCGTACCAGCTCGTACCAGCTCGTACCAGCTCGTACCAGCTCCGTGCCACCTCGTACCACCTCGTACCAGCTCGTACCACCTCGTACCACCTCATACCACCAGCTCGTACCAGCTCGTTCCAGCTTGTACCAGCTCGTGCCAGCTCGTACCAGCTCGTACCAGCTCGTACCAGCTTGTACCAGCTCGTACCACCTCGTACCAGCTCGTACCAGCTCGTACCAGCTCGTATACCACCTCGTACCAGCTCGTACCAGCTCGTACCAGCTGTACCAGCTCGTACCAGCTCGCACCAGCTGTACCAGCTCGTACCAGCTCGTACCAGCTCGTACCACCTCATACCACCTCGTACCACCTCGTACCAGCTCGTACCAGCTCGTACCAGCTCGTACCACCTCGTACCACCTCGTACCACCTCGTACCAGCTCGTACCAGCTCGTACCACCTCGTACCAGCTCGTACCAGCTCGTACCAGCTCGTACTCGTACCCAGCTCCCCAGATCTTCCAAAAGTGCTTATTTAATTTAAGAACTTTAAATGCCATGACTATTAAGCAATGTTTTGTTAATTAAGCATTGTTTATAATTTAAAGAAAAAATGCTTATTTAAGCAATGTGAAATTTTCTATATGCACCATATAGATCCATATGCATATGCACTTGTGTTTTGACGGGGATCTATCCCGTGCAATGGCACAGCATTTTTTGCAGCCAGCAGGTCGAGCTTGGAGTCGAGGCAGCTTGTTAGCTGCAAGAAACCTCCTCAGGACTTGGCAAGAAACAGCACGCATGCTAAATTTGCCTCCTCGTCTCCTACCCAGGAGCGCCAAGGTGTGTCCATAGCTCTCGTCCCGATATGTCCAGATCTTACTAGGATTGACATCATGCCTGGCCAATTCGACAAGCTGATGAGCTTTCGGTTTTACTCTGAATATCTTGTCTTCTTCAAAGAACGCCTCCAGTTGCCCAGCCAGCAATAAATATCTTTGAGCAGCATCCCTGAAAACAGCCTGGTCCCAAGCAGCAGAGCTCAAGCAAGTATACATGGAATTCAAAGCTTCTGCAGCATGTAGCATGGCCTCCTCTTGTGATATGACTGGATCTAAATATTTCCTGGCCAGCTCCAAAGCACAAGGCACAAGTGCTCGAGCCTCCCCAGCTTTTGCCCTCAACTTCGGCGCCTTAGCCTTGCCTTTGTCTTCATCTCTGAGCATTGTTGGCAGAAGCTTAGGCAATCTGTCAGTTGCTTGTACTCTGTTGTAATACTCCTGAATATCTGTGAACAGCTTTGCGCATCGGAGCAACTTGCTGACACCTCTGATCTTCTCACTCTGTAGGTAAAAGAATAAAGATCCCAACCAATCTGCTGTGATGCCCAGATCCACTGCATGCAGCCAATCCATTTTGCAGCAGCTTGTGCTAAAGCCTGGGCAAGAGAATAATCTTGAGATCATCTTATTCTGTTGCCTTTGCCTGATATAGAAATCCAAAGAGCGGATCAGTGGATACCTGACTTGGGCTGAATTCAGCAAAATCCTCCCAAGGGCCTCCAGAAAAAACAGGCTCGGGGGCGATTTAATTATCTATATATACCTCAAACAAAAACAATTACTTGAATTAGAATGTGCCCATAGGTACTTGGCAAAGGTGTGGCTATCGAACTTTTTGAGGTCGGCTTTAGGCACATTGCACTGCCAGCAGATGTAGCCTGTACTTGCCCAAGATGGGAAATCTAGGACATCCTTGTAGCAAGCCCAGTCTGCTCTGAATTCAGCCAGGCAGGCTTTGATGCCAATGCTCTTGCGGGCCAACTTTCTTCTATAGCTATCAGAGTTCGTGAATGGCTGCCCATCATGTCTACAGCTTGGGAACACACCTCCTAACAGAATCTTGTAGGACCACTGCAAAACCTCGAAGATGCATTCAAAAGTCTTCTTCTTGTGCAGAAATTCCTTTGGAAAAGCTGTCAAAGGCAATCTGGCAGAATCGTCACCAAAGATGTTGAGAGAAATTGTTTCCAAAGTTTGAGACCGGTCTGAATTGAATGGCACCCCATCAGACCAAATGCCTGTGAGAAGCAATTCATCAGGATTCAATCCCATTTGCTGCAACTGCGCCAAATGAGATAGCAGGTCAGGCCTCTCAGGCAATACATTGCGCTGGTTGGCCAACATTGTCTCCGCAGAATTTAATTTCAAGAAAGCATGCAACAGTTCGTGGGGCAGCAGCATGGCCAATTGATGTTGCTGCTCACATTGCTTGGCTTGGTTCCACCCAGGCACTGAAAATTCATACACTGATGGCCACTTGCTATTTCTGAAACATTTTCTGAGCAGGTCCCTCTGGGCATTTGAGCCCGACTGATTGACTTGCAAATCCTGCACATGTCGTGCCCCTGCCCTGGCAGCATTGTGGAGCAGTCGAGCTGATCTCGCGCTACTCAGCTCATTGTTCAGGAAAACATCCACCATGTCATGCCTGAACCTTTTCTCATCTGGAATGTCTGCAATGTCCTCTGAAGCCAAAGACCTCTTGTTGTACATGGCACCAAATCAGCTCATGGCAGAATTGGATGTCCGGCAACTGCAAATTACATGCTATTGCTCATAGCCTGGCACTGCGCTAGCTAACATGTTTCTTGAAAAACATTCTGTTTACCGAAACATGCAAAGTTCAGAATTTTGGTGTCTACATGAAGAGAAGACCTAAAAGATCCCAAAGTTGTGTCTGATAGTCTTGCTTAAGCCATGCGCGCTTGCTCCCAATTATTAACACGCAACGTGCTGCACAAGGTCAGCGCAGCCTGCAAGCAATCAACACAACATCTGTTTCTCCAGCTTGCCGCAAGGGTGGATCCAGAGATCTCGAGCCGGGGCTTGACAGGAGAATATCCTCCAGCCGCCATGCTCACTGATCCAGGACTGCCTTGAAAGTCTTGATCATAGACTTGCCTCCTTTGTCATGTGCAAGAGCCTGCATATGAACTGTAGCCAAGGACTTGGCCAGCTCTAGGCAATCAGCCTCAGCATCCTTGGGCAAACCATTGGCATGGTGAGCCCTCAGATCCTCCAAGAAGGAATCCAAACTGACGCATGCATTGGCCAACTCCTCAATCTTCTTGGTCCAAACAGGGTCATTCTTGTAAAGGCTGTTCATCTTGTGCTTCAAAAATTTGAGATCTTCCAAATTTGCGGCCAACCTCGCCTTGTCCTTGAGCAGCAACTTGAAGCTTTCAGATGCCTCAGAAAAGGAAGAGCTGACGTTCTCTGGATCCGGGCGGTTTGCGCTGCTGGTCTTGCCCATCATGATGTCCATGGCAGCTTTGTCCTTGACCTGCATGCCCTTCATGCCAGTGCAAGAACTGTCTAAGGTCTGCTCTTCCACAGTCCCTGTGGTTTGCTTCTGGCCTTGAGAATGTACAAAGTAGTACTTGCTCAGAATGTCAAACTTATCATGCAGCTGCGTCTGCCTGGCATGTCCAAACCTTAACTCACACATCGTCAAGATCTCTTCCAAAAGCTGCTGCTTCATGTCGTCATTTGCCAAAGAGCTCTCATCCACACCCTCAGATGGCAGACCTTTGAAGATGGCAGACCTGCGCGAGCCAGACAATGTGCAAGCAACATGCAATGCAGCAACATGACAGCAGAAAAACATGCATCGCAGTGGCCTTGTGTAGAAATTCCTGATGACATCTTCTGTATGGGCATTGTGGGTCTTTGTGCTCTTGCTGAGCTGGTGCACCCAGCTGCAATTTTTGACTCCATATTTGTCCAAATTGGACAAAATCTGCCTCTTGGTCTCCACATCGCCCTGCTCATACTCCTGCAAATACAAACAAGAACCAAAAACAACTCCAACCATGCCACAATGGAACATTCATCTGTCCTCAAGCGCTTTAGCTGCATCTTGTTTCTCTTCTGCGCTGAGCTTCTTGGACTTGGGCTGGTAGCGCAAGCTGGTGAGCAAGGCCGAAATGGTTCCCCTGGGATAGCCCAAGGTTTCCTTGCTTGAAGATGGCGCCTCACAATCCTGGACTTCTACATCTGTCTCCTTCTTAGCCTTCTGCGTTCTCCTTGGAGATGTCTTTTCCTGTTTGATTCTAGTCTTCTGGGTCTCCTTGTGCTTGGGAGCGGCCTTGCTCTTGGCAGCCATCTTCATGGCCATTTTTCCACCATTTTTTTTAGGCGCCATGCTAATTGGCTGCAGCAGAACTGCTTGCAGTACAATTGCAAACCATTGTTCCAACAGCACATCTTGCAAGCAGTTTGGCCTGATGTCCTTTTTCAACAGCTGCATGTTGCACCCACAGGCGCCTAATAAGCATAATTCCAAAAGTCTGAAGCTCTCTACCTAGTCTCCTGGCCAATGCAGTGGCTGAGCCAGAGATAGAGAGGCATGTGAGCTCTCAAACTGGTGGTTCTCACAACCACCCTGCATGCCACTCATACAGAAACATCTGGAAACATTGCTGGTGACCTTCAAAATACTTATGCCACAAAGCAGCACTTAATCCCTCCATGAAAAACAATCTCATTCGCTTGAGGGAGTGCAGCACAGGCCTGGACCTGATCTGGCCCTGTGTACCAAGTCAGCTGAACTCTCATCCAATCTCTGGCCACATATTGCCAAGTACATTCCAACTACCAATTGTTGCAGCAAGGATCTGAGATTGCCACCAAACCGATATAGTAAACCAGTGATGGTCACCTGGCCAGTCATGGACACATGCAGCATGTGCAAACACTATAATTCCTACCACAAAAATTTTTTAACAGTTAAAATTTTTAACATTTTTTCAAAATTTTTAACATGTTAAAAATTCCTGGTTTAAAAGGAAAGTCAAAGGAAAATCAAAATTTTTAACATGTTAAAAATTTTGAAAAAATGTTAAAAATTTTAACTGTTAAAAAAACGAATGAGGACTCTGGAAATTCATGCAGTGTCCAGCAAAAACCACCACAGCAATCTCCAGGTTGATCATCAACCAAGTGCACAGACATAACTGAGGTTGGGACCCACCTGCTCCTGCCCAGGAGCGCCTGCGCGTGAGAAACATTGGTGAACCAAAACGCAACCAGCTCTCACAACTGCATCCTACCAAGGAGCACTGCACTCATCAACTGCATCCTACCAAGGAGCACTGCTCTCATCAACTGCATCCTACCAAGGAGCGCTGCTTGTTTTTTTATACACCGCTGCCAAGTTTGTCTCATCGATCACTCTGCTGTACCTTCAGCATCCAAATGCACTTCCTGAGCTTCTTCAGCTTCCTCTTGCACTTCCTGAGCTGCCCCCACCAAGGACCTAAATGCTGAATTCAAGCCTCTTACATGCTCAGGTGATTCTGCTGCCATGAGCATGGACACAAACTCATCCACTAGCCCGCGCTTATCCAGCTCAGACTCCAGTGCAGGCTCTTCGGGCTGCTCCACATCAGCTGGCAAAGAAGCATAGGAAGGACCGCTTTTCTCCTGCAGGAAAAAAAACATGTCTGCAAGTTGCAACAGGCCACACTGCTATTCAGTCACTCTCCACCCAGCATGCAAATTGAACAAAACCAACAGTCCTCTCTCATGAGGCGAAGCTGTTTCGAGGAAGCAGATGGCTCGCCTCCAACCCACCTGCCCTCTTGCTTGAGGCTCATGATCTGGCCCTCGATCCAAGCCTTTCTCTTCTTGCCTTTCGAGCCCCTCTCCTTTTTCCAAGCGTCTGGCAAATAATGCTTCTCCCAAGCATTTCCTCCCCAATACTCTTGGGCCTCGGCATCTTCTGGATCTTCCTGTGGCCAGTCCTCCTTCTTCCAGCCCTCCTTCTTCCAGCCCTCCTTCTTCCAGACCTGTTTCCAGCTCTCCTTAGGCCAGTCCTCCTTCTTCCAGTCCTTCTTCCAATCCTGCTTTGCGTCCTGCTCCTTTTTCCAAGTCTTCCAGTATGATTCCTTCTTCCAAACAGCAAGTGGGCCCTCAAAACCAACAGCATCTGGATGGCTGAGAGCTTCTGGATGGCTGGGAGCAGCTTCTGGATGGCTGGGAGCTTCTGGCTGGCTGGGACCAGCTTCTGGATGGCTGGGACCAGCTTCTGGATGACCAGCTGCAACCTCCAAAGGTTAGAGATAGGGAAGGGAAGATGATTAACTCCTGGTCCATTCATTCCCTTAATTACAAGACCAGGAGGTGTGATAGGATAATGATAGAGAGATAGTGAATTGGTGGACAACCTGAGTCTTCTTATCTCTAAGTCACGTTATTTCCTTATTATTTCCCAATCAACATGAAAAGAATAGCAATAAAAGCTAGAAATGGAAAGGAGATTCCTCACGTCATCAAATAATCATAAAATAAATATAATAAAATAAGATGAAGATAATGATAAAGAACGAGAAAAGAGGAAACGAAAGTAATAAAAGAATATGAAAATGTGCTATTCATCTGATGAAGCCACTTCTGTGATAACAGCAGTGCCCTCTTTCAGCCCATACACAGGGCTGGACTCATCTTCTTCTTCTTCAATCTCGTCCAGCTCTGCTTGCAAATGGGCTTGGTATACCCCGTCAGCATACCCAGCCTTTTTCCAGCTCTGCCAGTCCCAGTGCTTGGGGCTCGAGACTGCATTGATCGGGCCTCTGACCCACAGATTGGTGTTCGGGGCCTGCCTCATGAAGTAGCTTTTGCAAAACATATTGATGCAAATCTTCTTCCTGATGTAGGATTTTGTTCCACATTGGGGACAGATCCTCAGATCTTGCAGGGCCTCGCCGGCCATGGGCTTGGCAAGTGCCATGGCGCCGAATTGCTGCTGCCACTCAAAATGGTATTTTCAATTGTTTGCCTAATCCTTTGCTTTCTGTCTAGCTTCCTGCCCGGGAGCTGCGGGACTTGCAACGTTTGCTGCTTGCATCCAAGACCTCTTGAAAGATGATCAGCAACATGCAGCACGCTGCTTCAATGCCAAGTGCTTTCAAGACAAATTCCTTCCATGCAGAATGTGCGCCCACGCAGCCTCAAACACGATAGGCAACAGTGCATGCAGCCGCCCGCTGCCCAAACCTCAGGATCAACACATCAGAGTCCTGTGAAGACATGGGATCTCCCACAACTGCGACAAGCATGACTCTGGCATGAACAGCAACGCATCCTACCAAGGAGCATCAACTGCATCCTACCAAGGAGCAAATTATACACCGCTGCACTCACCAACTGCATCCTACCAAGGAGCAAATTATACACCACTGCATGTGCACAGGTGAGCCATCTGTCTCATCAGTCACTCTGGAGTATCTGAGGCCCTGGCAACACGAAAGCTAGCTCCACACTCTCACTTCTGAGGCCCTGGCAAAACAAGCAAACCGGCACAAATGGCCAAAATTGCTGCAGCAACTCACGCTTCAAAAATCCAAGAAAACCTTGCATGCAACCAAAATCAAGCAAATGGACTGAACAATTGCACACATGCATAGCAAGAAAACCTTTTCTGCCCACAAAGCGACAAAGGCCTCTCAGTTCAAAGTCTTTGCTGCCTTCGGCTTCTGCTTCGCCAAATGATCTCTGCATGCTCCAACGCAAGCATACCAAGCATCTGCCGGCTTGTCATAGAGACTCCAAGAAAACTGAACTCTGCATTTTTCAGGCTTCTTCACGAAAAAGCCCTTGCTTCTACACAGGACGTCGATGGAAATAGCTCCATCATCAAGCTTCACTGTGTACGAATGCTGCCCCTTGCAGCCCTCTGGAGGCTGTGCTTCCACAGGCAAACCAGTGATGTCATGCACTCCAAACAAAATCTTCTTGGAAGCTGAGGAAGTCTCAGCAGGAATAGGCTCTGCTGCAAGGCTCTCCACAGGGCCAGCTTCCTGCCCGGGATTGCCTTCAAAATCTGCTGCAGCTTTTTCAGGAGCTGATGCAGCAACAGAGCCCTTGGTCGACTTGCCTTGCCTTTGCCCTTGCCCTTGCCAGTGGCTCGAACCCTCTTGAGCTTGGGCCCTGACTCTGCAGCCTGCGGAGCAAGCCACAAGTTGGGCACTTCAGATGGAAAGGGCTCCTCATCTTCGAATCTAACCAAGCAAAAACCGGCAGGCCCCTTTTCCAACACTCCCCTCGAAACCTTGCCCTCTTCAGCCAACCGGATGTAGCACCCTTCTGCTGGGTCAAAATAAGGCTTCGCTGTGCCCGGCTTTTTCTGGAAAGCTTCTGTTTCTGAAGATGACTCCACTGCGCTTGGCGACTCAGATATGGAAATAGCATCTCGAGAGGATCCTGTCATGGCAACATTGGCATCCATGCTCTTTGCATTGGCGCTGCCCGCTGCATATATAGCAAGGATTTCATCTTCGGTCTTGGATGGTGCGCCGAACTCAAGCTTTCTCTTAAGAGCCACCTCCTCCTCAACACTACCTTCGAGATCAAGAGATCTGCGAGAGCTGGGGCTAGAGCTGCTGGCAGAAAGAGTCTTCAGCCTCTGCACAAACTTCCACACTGCAGGCTCCAATTTCTTTCCACTGGAACAGCTTTGGATTTTGCTTCGAGCAAACTTGAACGCATTGCAGATACTTTTGGAAATAGCCTTGGCTTCGTCCACACCAATCTGATAGGCCATACTCAGACCCTGCTGCACTTCCTTCTGTCCTGGCCTGACCGTCTTCTCAAGGAGTTCAGAGAAAAGCCTTTCATTTTGGACTATGACCTGCTGCTCTGACAATCTGAAGCTCTCCACATCAATCTCTCGACTCCACAGGACAAAGCAACCCATCATGTCTTTGGCAGTGGCAGTGTTCTTAGCACGAACTTTGGCCATGGCTAAATTGATCTTGGTCTCTCAAAACAGCTGCAATTTCGCACGCATGTTACGCAAAGGCGTTATGAAGCACAGGCATGGTGCGCATGAATTCCTGCGCGTGATTCCACGCAGCTGCATGTTGCACCACAAAAAAATCGACAAGAACACAGCTCACAACTCATTATTCTTGCATGCCTGCTGTAACATTGAAATTAAAAAATATGATCGATCGATATACATGCGTGCACGTGATCATGCTGAAAACATTGCTTAAAAAACATTGCTTATTTAAGCATTTTGACATTTTTATATATCAACACGATTTAAGCAATGATTGCTTATTTAAGCGGCACAATGCTTAATTAAGACCGCAAAAGTCCTTAATTAAGCAATGTTACCATGAAACAATGCTTATTTAAGCGAAAAGTGTTTAAATAAACAATGTTTTCCAACGAACATCGATGATTTAAGCATGGTTCTGTTAAATAAACACTTTTGGAAGATTTGGGTCGTACCAGCTCGTACCACCTGGTACGAGGTGGTACGAGCTGGTACGAGCTGGCACGAGCTGGTACGAGCTGGCACGAGCTGGTACGAGCTGGTACGAGGTGGTACGAGCTGGTACAAGGTGGTACGAGGCGGTACGAGGTGGAACGAGGTGGTACGAGATGGTGCGAGCTGGTACGAGCTGGTACGAGGTCAATATCCGTAACCGCAAATAGAAAGATGCGGGAAGCAGCCGTGACCAATTTGGTAAAAATAGACAGAGCGCACCAAAAAAGCTCCAACAAGCCAGGGTGATGCACTATGACACATTTGCTTCATTGCCAACAGATGCCAACAGACTCCACACGATCTGGATCCAGAAACACATAAGTCGTCTATCCCTGTCAATATCTGTGACCAAGTATGGAAAGATGTGGAAAGCAGTCGTGACCAATTTAGAAAATCTGGATCTATCCCTGTCAATATCTGTGACCAAGTATGGAAAGATGTGGAAAACAGTCGTGACCAATTTAGAAAATAGACAACAGTAGACAAAATACCCCACAACCCAGAGTGATGCACTATGACACATTTGCTTCATTGCCAACAGAATCCAACAGACTCCATGGCGATCAATGGCGTGATCTGGGATTTTTTGGGAACATCCAGAAACATAAGTCGTCACTGTCAATATCTGTAACCAAGTAAGGGAAGACTTGGAAAGCAGTTGTGACCAATTTCGAAAATTGACAACAATAGATAACAATAGAGTGATGCACTATGACACATTTGCTTCATTGCCAACAGACTCCATGGCGTGATCTTGGATTTATTGGGAAACTCCAGAAACACATAAGTCATCATAAGCCTGGATCTATCCCTGTCAATATCTGTTTCCAAGTATGGACAATTATGGACAGATGCGGGCAGAGTGCACTCAAAAAAGCTCCCACAACCCAGAGTGATGCACTATGACACATTTTCTTCATTGCCAACAGACTCCATGGCATGATCTGGGATCTGTTTGGAACATCCAGAAACACATAGGTCATATTGAGTCATCATGTCCTCATAAGTCTGGATCTATCCCTGTCAATATCTGTGACCAAGTGTGGAAAGATGTGGAAAGCAGTCGTGACCAATTTGGAAAATAGACAACAATAGATAACAATAGACAAAATACATGTACCATCATGTACCAGCGATCCAAACAGCGATCTTCCCCTGCCGAATCCTGCCTTTGTCACACGCTGTGATGCACCTGGCGCGCAAGGCTGGCAAGATGCGCAAAATTTCTCGATGTAGGAGAATGTTGGGATATGTTGGGATTGGGTTGGATTGTGTTGGAGGTTCTTTGATGGGGCTCAAGAAAATCAAGAAATATCAAGAAGACCCTGCAAGACGTGGGCCAATACGATCCAATGTGTTCTAGATGGCTCGTGCGCCCTAGATCATCCTAAAATATCCTAAATCGCCCAAAGAATCTCTACTACGACTTGCTAGACGCACAAGGGACATCAAGGGAATTCAAGGGACCACTGAGGAGCCCTAAGGATTAATAGACCAGCCTAGAGTGTCTAAGGTTAGCGTGGGTTACCATTTATTAACGTAGAAAATTGAAGGAGCCGTAAAATACTGTAAGGATTTATAATGACATAGTCCTGTAAGGAATCTTCGGGAATCTCCAGGGCGGATCAAGGCGGAGGTTGAGGGAACGGGCCCTGCATGGCCCTGCTATGGCCTACTTACTTAGCCTCAATAGATCTCAATAGATCTTCAATGATGATCTTAACAGTTCTTAACATATCTTAACAAAGGGATGCAAAATGATACAAAATGATACAAAGGGGGTGGGAACTAGAAGATGTTCAATTATGTCGAAATATGTCGAAGGGCCAAGATGGGCCAAGCCACTCTGAGCCACGCCGCATCATGCCAGCATCACTCTGCCCATTTTGCCATCTTATAGCAGCATAACTCAGCATATGCCCGCATCTACTCTCTTTTTGAGGAAGAAGACGGGAGAAAGCACGATCGGTCAGGAATTGCGGCGGAGCCAGTGAAGGCGCGCCTGAGGCGCGCGCAACAATCACATTCACACCAGAGCAACCCAGAGCATGTGGCAACAAACGCAGCAAGAGGATGCACGGAGCATCACGGAGCAGCCAGAAAAAGCACAAAACACATGAAGGCAACTAAATGCAACTAACATCAACTAAATTCAACTAACATCAACTAACTGCCCGTGACATCCCGTGACAGCCCAAACATGCCTTACAGTACGCGGAAAACACTGAAAGCATGACAAACACATTCAACATTGTCTGCAGCCCAGGCTCCAGAAGCTGACCATTGCCTCGGCACCGGCGAGAACATCTGGAGCGTATGGCCAGTGCAGCTTCTGGACCAGCCCAGCCTGGCACAGCGAAATGGCCGCCTGGTGAAAATCCCCCGCTGCCGAACTTGATGTAGAAGGCTCTGCGCGCTTGCGCCCTTTCTGCAAACTGGTGGGCGAACTGACGAAAGACATGCCCAGAATGTTCTCCACATGTCTCAAGGTCTGCACCGCCGAACTCCCCAGCGAGCTGGGCTCCACCAGCGGCAGCGGCTCCTTGTTCTTGGCCTTGCTCCTTGGTCAGTGTTGGCTTTTCAAGATTCTTCAACATGTTAAGAAATTACAAAATGCCGTAGAATAGAATGCAGTAGAATGCAGTAGATATCAGTGAGTCAAAGTAAACCAAAGAAATGTGTGAGAGAATTGCAATAAACAAAAGTCATCCACTTGGTGCGACCACGTATGATCATGTATAGCCTGACACACCATGATGACACAACATGACAACAGCACGTTGCTCAAATTTGCTCAACATTGCCGCAGGCTCCAAACCTGCGACAGTCGGACAAGGTAACGGCAAGCCGCAACATCACCGGCGATGCTGGCCTTGGGGTTGAGAGCTCGGATCACAGTCTCCACCTCGCACAAGGCCACCAGCGAGAAAGGCCAGGAGACCTGCTTCTTGATTGGCAGCCCTCGCTCACCAGCGAACTGCATGACGGCCTTGCTGTGTCGAAACTCACCGGCGAAGCCTGCCACATCCTCGTGGCTTTGAATGCCTGGGCACACATGTGCGATCGTGTGCGATATATAATGATATATAATGATATATATATATATATTGCAATATGGTGCGATTCAAATCGACTAAACGTGCTTTAGCACGACGCAATATTATTCAATATGATTCAGCACGTCTTCCAACGAGAAAAAGGATGAGCAAAGTCCATGAAGTGCATTTTGAAACGCCCTGAAACTGCTGAGCATGAATCAAGTGAAAGCATGCTGAAGAAATCTGAAGAATACCGAAGTAATCCGAAAATATGCTGAAGCAATCTCAAATATGCGCAGAGTAGCCAAACGCAGCCAAGTTCGTGCGCGTGGCGCGCTTGAGGTAGGCGAAACTCTCCTCTCCAATTGGGCCAGCGTCTGCACCGGCGAGCTGAAGGAACAAGAGCAGGAAGTAGCCGAGGTTCACTGAGTTGTACCCACCTGCGAAAATACTTTGCCCAGACCGGCGAGAAATGGTCAGCACACCGTCGCTCGCAGACAGGAGCAGCTGGGTGGCAGCATCCAAGGACCTGCGATCCTTGGCCTGCAGGACTGCGAGAAAACCGGCGATAATGCTCTGCTCGACCCGCTGCGCGCTGGCAATCCCCTCTGCCGTTGACAAGGCTTGCAAAAAATGAAGGCCAGTCTGCCTCAGACTCATGCAACTGGGTGACACTGCTGGCGTATGCTGGCGTAGCGTGGTCCAATTTATATCAAATTAGTTTCAGTAAGCCAACGTGAGCAAAGCATAGCAAAACATAGCAAAACTAAGCCAAACATAAGGCATCATAAGGCCAACTTCCAACCTAAGCATATCTAAGCATACTGTTGCGCCTTGTTACGCCTTGCTTTCTTCATTGGGGTGATGGGGAACCGAGGCTATCCGAGGCTTGTGCAATCTTGTGCAATGACCATAAACATCGTATAAACTTTCACAGATGTCTCCAAGCACCCTCTCGCGTGGCCTTGATCGTGGACCAGCGAAGAGCCAGCAATTGTGGAGCCAGCCTGCACGCACAACTGAACCTCAGCACAACGTATCGCAACATAAGACAACATAATACAACATATCGCAGAAGCGCGGCAACTGAGCGTCAAACATGATTCCCCTCATGACCCCTCACACTTTCCTTCATCCAGCTCCTTACCTAGTCCTACACATGGGCGTAAGCAATTATTAGACGCAGCTTTATGCAGCTTGAAAGAATTTTAGAGGTGTGTGTGCGTGTGTTATTGCGTGCTTTGAAATGTTTAGAGCTTAGAAGATATTAGAATATCTTAGAGGTAAAGCTTGGAGTCTCAGAGCACTTGCAAGCGGAGCCTTTATGAGATTTTATGAGATCTTATGAGCCGTTGTTAATCTTCGAATATCTTCGATAGCGTGCGATGGGTAGTGGTGGTCTATGGTGGTCTGGGTCATGGCTTTGCCTGGGGCTCGCACGTGTGCCAAGAGTGCCTCCCACGTCATGTCGGCCAGCGCTGGGGCATGACAGCCCCCACTGGAGATAGCGGCACCACTGCGAAGACCTCCCACGAAGAAGCACGGCCACCCTCGCAGTTGCCACCAGCAGTGGAGGCGCCGCTGGCGGCGCTGGTGCCGGCTGACCGCCGACAGGCTCACGAAGAACCAGATCCAGACCGGCGAGTTCGCACGCCTCCTTGGCCCTCTCAACAGTGCTGTACTTACCGAAAAAGGAGCCACCAGGCTTCCGAACCTTCAGGCAACACACCCCTGTGACACTCCATTCCTAACGAAACAAGGCAAAACTATTCGAAAGAATTGAGGGGCGTATTAACGTTTCCTGAAACTTCCCTGTGTGTAGTCAGGCAGGGTCACGCAGGTTTGAATGGGTTTCACCAAGTTCCCTTTAGATCCTTTTAGGCTTTTGCCATCTTTTACCTTGGCCTTGACATGCCTTGACCTTGCAAACATACGCAGACATATATGATAACGCATGCAACGTATGCACAAAAATCAACCATGATCAAGCGAATGCAAAAAACTGACGCAAAATGACGCAAATGTTCAAAATGAAGCAAGATGAACAAACGTCCAACAACTACTGATGTTTGGCGCGAGATGCTACAATGTACTGCCCTTGCTTGTACCAATTCCGGTATGGAAGCATGGCGTCGCCAGCGATCTGAGCGGTTGTCGCGGCCCTCGCCAGGCGGTGCTTCTTCTTCTCACCGGCGCTGGACACAATGGTTTCCATGTTGAGGCCATGCTTCTCCACCAGCGACTGAACCTTGGCTCGCCAGCCAACAAGTTTTCGACCCTGTGTCTACACGCTTTTCTTTTACGCAGTCTCACATAATTCCACACTCTGGGCTTGATGACTAGACACACCACGGAGGTGCTTCCCGGGACAGAAAATGCCAGAAACTTCACACTAAATCAATCTAAATCACACTAAGGCGGGGGAGCTCAATATAGCTCAATCAAACACTTACGATCAGCTGAGGGGAGCTATAGAAGACTATAGAAAATTATAGAAACACCGATGCTCAAGGACCAGTCTGCCAACAGCCCTAAAATATGCTAAAATAATTATGCTAAAAATATCCAACATCTCTAAGGCACAAAATCATGCAGAATTACAAACTCACAAGAGAATGCAACATGGCGCGCAAAACTTTGCAAAAGAAAACAAACGCCGCCACAGGAAACGTCAGGAAACGCCAAGAAGATCCAAGAAACTGCTGCCCAAAGCTCGTGCCCTGTGGGCGTCTCACCGGCGATGTGCCCTGCCAGCCCCAAGTACTCACCGCACTCATCATGCAGCACCAGCCGGCGACACTGCGTGTGATGACGCAGAAAGGGCGCAAAGTCCTCCAGCTGGGAGTCCAAAACCACCGACTTGGAAGTGAGCGTCGCGCCCTTCTTTCTGCCCATGGCTGACTGGCGAATACCGGCGATCCCTAAGCCCGCCTAAATCCGCCAAATACCGGCGAGCTATCGACTAAATTCGACTAGTATCGACTAAAAAACGTACGATAACGTGTGATAACGTGTGACAACATGTGCCAACATGCACCGATCATACTATCATCGCACGTCTACTGAATTTTACTGATGGCTGTTGTGGAAACTGATGAAAACTCGCGAGGCTGCGTTGGTCTGTGTAACATTGTGTAACGCTGTGCGACTGGGCAATGCTATGACATGCTATGATACTCTATGATATATGCCTCCTGCAGTCGCACGAACAGCAGTGGCAGGCTGCTGCAGCTTGCGCAAGCTTGCTCGATCCCACCAGGCAGCTTACCGACATTCGCCGAATTTCACCGACCTAAGATGACCTGCCCATCATTGCCCAGCAAAGCTTGGAGGGCAGCCTTCTGATAACCTTTTGCAAAACCCAGGTGCCCGATATTGCCCGATGGTGCCCGCAAGTGAAGCTTCCCCAGATTACAGATTTCCCCAGACCCCTAGACCAATCTCTAACATCTGCATCAATATGCCATAATTTGTTGCACTACGTCGTGCTCTTTAGATCTCTTTCGACCTCTTTTAGATCCGAAGATGGGCACGGTTCATCATGGTTCATTCTCAAGGGGAAGCGGGTGGAAGGGATTGGAAGGGATGAGTATGGATTAGTACGGATTAATGTTGGCCGTGCCTGTGACCAAATGGGGAAAACATGAAAGGGACTGTGACCAACGGAAGGCGAGGCATGCGAAGCATAATTATACATAAGCTCATGCTGCCTCAAGCAAATCCGGGTATTCTATATGTATCTATATGTGAAATCATGCGAAGCGACATGAAGCCACGCCCCGCCACCAAAGCCCGCAGCCCCAACAAATCCAAAAACCCTGGGATACCCTGGGCGTGCCTGGGGAACGCAGCGCTGCCACTGCAGGTGTGTCGAGAAACCGGCGAACTTGGCCTGGCGAGGATGTTCTGGAACGAGCCGGATGGCCGAACGCGGCAATATTACAATATAGTACACAATAGCACAACCCGCCCTCCCTGATTACTCCCTACTATTCCCTACTAGACCCACCCTGGGCCCAACTCCGGACATCTTTTAGTGAAGTCCGTCCAGCGTGTTTTTCATTGTTTTTCTCAACGCTTTGGGGGAAAGTAATAGTTAGTAGTAGTTGCAGTAGGATTCAGTAGGTCTGGGATGGTCTGGGCCTCATAGCTTTAAATGCAGACGCGACGGCCAAGAAGCAGTAAACATGCTGAAAAACCAGGAGCATCATAAAGCAGACTAGTCACACATGCAGAAATACTGAGGGGTATTTTCCGAGTGGGCGCTTGCCAACAAACTTGTTGTGCAAATATGCACACCATATCCAACCATATCACACCATATCACGCCGTACTTCCTGTTACAAGAAGAGGTACAAGTCAGCATTCGACTGTTGTGGTCTGTTCCTTAGCTGCTAACATCAAGCCATATCAAGACAGTATAAGATAGTATAAGCCACCACCGTGACCCGACCCCACTGTCTCAACCGCCAGCTTGTACCATCTTGTACCAGGTTATAGTAAGGCGCCTCGGGAAATCCTAAAACCTAACAGCCGCAAACCTGCCGGGGGCTGCGAGACCTAGGCTATCCCAGGCTCAGCGAATCTCAGCGACCGACGCGCGCGATTTTTCCTTCTTACAAGCCATAGCAAGAATTAACAAGCCCCAGCAAGCCCCTCTCGGGGGCTCGACCTGCGAGATCCAACCCCAGGGATCCCCAGGCACAAGATGGGACAAGCGTGCCTCTGCAAGGTCTTCGTGGCGTGGCTTTGTTCCTCCATGGCATGATATGGTTTGCGTTGCATTGCGTTGCCTTTTAATATCCTTTAATATCTTTTAATTGGGACTATGAGCCGATGGACCGCCCATTACATACCGCCCCCCCCCCCCCCAAATGTTGAGATAACAACCGGCGACTTGACTCAAAGCTTCTAATATCTTCTAATCCAGTTTGCCAGTTTTCCTGTGGGCCAAAAGGGAAATTACTTTTGACCCATCTTTTGACCCCCCCAAACGTCAAGTTACTTGAAGGCAAGCAAATGGAAGATAATGGGGGCAAACGTAATCAAACAAAATCAAACAAATCTTTGCGCTTACAGCTAGTCAAGCCAGTTCCCGCCACATGTCAAAAGGTATGCCCAAAAACTGACCATTCTGAGTTACCATTCTCCCATATTCTCCCGCAAATTCCTTGATGCGTCATGATGCGTCTTGACAAACCCACCCCTGCAAAAGGAAGGTGTCACGTTCCGCTTGGCCTGGGCAATTGCGTGCCAAGTGCCAAGGCTCAACTTTCAGGATCTCAAGTCTCTAACACTGCAAATTGCCGCAATGTGGCTATGGCTGCAACATGCTGCGACCTCAGGGGACCCTAACAAATCTAACAAATCCTAATAATATCAAATGACAGAAGCGCATGAAAACCCACGGATTACCGCGGATTTGCTCATTAGGGAGGACGTTTATTGTTTGGGGGCAGGGGTTAGTCTTTGGCCGTGCCTGTGACCAAATTTTGAAAAAATGGAAGGGGCTGTGACCAGTAGTAACACTATGTAACGCGTAATTTCACGCTGCCTCAAGCAAATCCGGGTCGGGTTTTGGACGTGCCTGGGCAATGCAGTGCTGCCACTGCATCTGGCCAGCGTGGCCCAGGGCCTTGGCAGAGTGTTAAGAAACTGGCAAAGACGTGCAGAATCATAAAGGATCATAATGAATCATAAAGGGAACTAAAGGGATATACAATGATATACAGGGCCACAAAAACAAAAACACATATATACACATATCACTACATCAATCATCACATGCATACTACCGTATAATCATGTATAATAATTTCTATTATTATAGGATATGATGCGGTACTGTAAATGGAACAATAAATGATATTAAATGTAGAAAGACGTTAAGTATAAATAATGCGATATATACATATATATATAGCATTATAACATTATATAGCGCAATGCCTTTGTGAATGGCCCCCTCCACACCTCTCCATCCCTCTCCTATTCTTTTGCGACAACACAAGAACCAAAAACAAACACCGACCATCACCGACGTGTAAGATTTGGTCAGCTTCACCGTGCCCTGAACACCTAGTCACTGGACAGGAGTCTACAATATTCTACAGGATTCTACAGGAGTGCGCCATATTGCGCCATAGTATACAGCAGTGGGAACCAGACACTCGTCCCGAAATACGTCCCATTTCTCCCCCCCCCGCCGGCCCGCCGGTCCCTCCGCACAACCGAGGCAACATGAGGCAACAGCTGCTCTCGATTGCTCTTGTTGCTAAATTGAATGCAAAAAAGGTTTTTCAAGAAGGCCCCACAGCACAAATAGGGCATATTAGGGCATGATAGGCCACCATGGGCCACCCTTTGACCACTTTTTATCCTTTGAGCTGCTGGTATCGGTCGGTGGCGCTTGCTGGAAACCGGCGAAGACTCAAGGATCAAGAAGGCCTTGGCCTTGCTGGAAGGACCAGCGAGGATGTAGTGAGGGGCGTGGCCTCGGTCTCCGGAAGTTTGTTCATCCTCCGCGCCTTCCGTGGCAGCGGCTCTCCTCCTGGGGCGGACACGATCGGACATGGACGGGAGATGGCGGACAAAAGGGTCTCTTGCCCCTGAAATCCCCTGAAGTTCAGGCACGGCAAACAGATCAATGTATTTTCAAAAGTGGGAGCAAGTGGGAGCAGTGTGGAGCAGTGTGCAATAATGCGCAATACTACACAGCAATAATTTATGCAATATGTAGCCAACTGTAGCCAACCTATACCAGCCTAATCGAATCTATTCGACCCTAATCTCCTGACTGCCTTTATTATCCTTTGTTACAGGCCGCGCTCACTTCTGTGCCAGGCAAAGCTCCCCACGATGCTCTAGGATGATTCGCGATGCCATTAATCCATTATATGCTACTATAACAACATATATAAACATATAGCAGCCCCATGTCCTGAAGAAACCGCTCTGCGGTCACCCGGCGAAGGCCTTTGCGCGCTCTGTGGAGGCATCGACGCCCTTGCCCGTGAAGCACGCCTCTGCGGGAGTTCTGGCCCTTGGGTCTCTTGGGTCAGGAACGGGCGCGGAGGAGGAGGAGGAGGATTAGAGTCGTGACATCTTGGGGGGCGGCCTCGATCTCCATCTCCCCGCTCGTGCTGTGCCAGCCGCCGCCGCCGACGACTCGCCTCCTGCCACCGACGACGCGCCTCCTGCTGCCGCTTTTGCCACCGACGACTCGCCTCTCGCCGCCGACGATTCCCCTCCTGCCACCGACGATGCGCCTCCTGCTGCCGACGATTCGCCTTGTGCCACCGACGATGCGCATGGCAGGGCTAGTGTCGAAAAGGTCACAGCATGCATCAAGAAGCCCCTATTTCTTCTCCATACAAACTGAAGGTCCCAACTACAAACGTGTTAGTTACACATAGTCTCTGAAGACTCTCTAAGCCAACATCATCCAACATCAAACTGGCAATTACCCAGCGATTTCCCATGAATTCATCCTCCGACCCGAAAGGGCTGCATATGGCTGTATAATCTGCTTTAGGCACTCCTGATCACTCCTAACTAGGAAATACGGGGGCCTCGGTATGCCTCGTTGGGACGGGCGCTGAACAGGAACATCCGATGATATCCGACGGAGCGGGGCTGAAAGAACCTGAAGGCTATGAATGCTACGAGCATCTACGAACATATCAGTGGAAACCTGAGGATCCCTGGCTTGCGAAGGAACATCTTGGAACATCTTAGAATATCTTAGAGCTGCCTAATACTACCTAATATTGCCTAATACATCCCAATACATCTTAAATCATCTTAATATATCATTAAAACAAACTAATACAGTCATCTTAGCCGTGGCGCCTGTCTTTTGGCACAGCTTCTCGATTCCGTGCCGCATACCGGCGATGACCCAGCTGTCTATGTTGTGGATGTTAGCCTGGTTCATGTCGGCCGCACTCCTAAGATCCCACGAGCATCTAGCAAGAAGGCCCAACGCCCATGATGCCCCGCGGGGGTCCCTATCAACCCCTATCACATCCTAGCATGCCCTACTTATCCCAATGTAGCTGCGGAAATGTCTTATCATGGTTTATCATTTTTACAGATGCTCAAAATATCAAAAAAACTAACACATACCAAAATAATCCAAAATACCCAAAAACAAAAAAGCGGAAAAACAGGATCGAACGAGCATTCGATGGCATTGCAATGCATTTCAGATCATTTTGGACTTTTGGCCCCTAACATATCCTAAAATCCCCTAAGTGAAGAAGAGACATGAACAAGCAACGCGTGACATTGCAATGGAAGATCAGCCCTTGACCATCCTTGACCTGGGCATACTACGGCATTCTACCTCTGCATACGTCGGCCAAGAAGCCACGTCTCCTCGATCATCTGCAAACCGGCGGGCGACAAGCTGGCAATGTAGACGGCCGTCATTGCCTGTGGCGCTTACGTGGCTTGGTCAATCTTGGTCAAGATGTGTCAAAATGTGTCAAGAACCGCTTGATACCACTTGAAAGAACATGAAGGAACATGATATAACTTGATAAAAAAATACATATGAATGAGACAGGGGCTAATTTCGCTAATCCGTTGAACATGATGATGATGAAGATGATGATGATGATGATGATGACGGATGATGATGAAATATGATGAAATATGATGAAGATGATGACAAGAACGTCACGATGATGACTGTCATCACCCGCGTCATGATGACTATCACCGGGGAGGTCGTGGGCTCAAATCCCACCAGCCCTACGTTTGCAAGCTAGCAATCTCATGGCTAATACGTTGAACTAGGAGGGCTGCCATTAGATGTTATACGATGTTATTTGGATTTATAAGGGGGGCTGGATGGGGCTGGCCTTGGAGGGTGGATCAGGCGGGAAGCCTTTGCGAGCTTGCCAAACCTAGCTTTCAGACCCACCGTATCCCACCGTAGTAGCATGTAGTAAAACAAATCACTGTTTGTGGAAAGCTGTTTTTTTAGATCAGTGATGGCATGTTTTTGGAGCTATGAATGATTATGATATAGTTTGGTGGATTATGAAGAGAGACGTGCCACATAGTAGCATTGAAAAACGTATTTGCAGTTGCTTCTGCATCTTTGAATTGAGTTTTAGATTACTTTAGATTATTCTGCACGCATTGGACTTCCTAGGGGGGCGGGGTGATGCGGGGTGGAGGCTAGCGCAAATCGACGTGATTCGACGTGGCTGCTAACAATGTAGAACCCGGGCGCCAGCCTCAGTGCTGATGTGAGGCAGCCACCGGCGAAAGGGCACACCCTTGTCCCTCAAAAGCTCAATCCAGAAGTCCTTGTCTCCCAGCGGGAGGCCGGGCAGTTCGGGCTCCATAGCGGACCGCTAGCAGCTTGCGTCAGCTTGTGCTGAAAAGTGCTGCCTGTCAAAAGCTGTCAAGGAAACACCCATCATGACACATCCATGAAAACGCGATAAAACGCGCACCAAGTCAGGGCGTCCAAATATGAGTTGGGCGCCCCAAAGAAAAGACAAGAAAAGGAACTCGAACGAAGTGGCTACAGTAATCTACAGTAGGCAGGAAAGGAAAACATCCTACTGCAATATATTGCTGTTGCATTGTGCCATATTGTGCCCTTAACCTTGGCCCATCTTGGCCCAAACTTACAGGTTCTAGGCGAAACAACGCAACCAGCCACGCCATGTGCCATACCAAAACATACCAAAACAACCCGAAAACAACTAGTGCCCTCAAAATCCACAAAGAAAGCCAAAGAAGCTGTGACCAAGCAAAACATAGCAAAACTATCAGAAATAGAAAACAACAACATGTCAAACTATTTCAAATAATGCCAACTACAATCAAATGAAATCAAATGCATATCCAAACGCCAGGTGAAACATGGTGAAACATTGTGAAACAAAAAATGTGGCCATGGATGGCCATGGAGCGCAGCAAACAAAAAAACAGATCAAACACGCCTTTGCGTTTGCGTTGCAGCCCTTTCAATCGCTTTCATATCCTTTATTATCCTTTCAACCCCTTTTCTGAGCAGCCGCACGCACGTGCAACACAACTTAGAACGTTTCAGAAGATGGTGCCAAAACATGCCAAAATATGCGAAACAAAATCAAGATAAATCAAGAAACAGCCCATAACAACCCCTTACAGGATCTGCCAGGTGATTCTTGGATACTCTTGGCCTCGTGACCCAACCAGAAAAGATCTAAGCGGAAATGTGACCAAAAAAAACTACACTCAACTGAACACTGGCATAGACTAGTTGACATTAAAGGGGTGACCAGTCTGGCAGTCCAAGGCCCAACTGCTCTGAGCATCCGCGCCAGGGCTAGCGCGCCATTGTGTTCCATCTTGCTTCCTGGCCTGGGCCGCAGGGATAGGCAGGAAAAGTGCAGGCCAACGCGATCCAAAGGGCCCCACCAACCCAGCATGTCAACGTCATCCAGCACTCTCCAATACTCTCCACATCTCTGCACTGATGCGCGCTGCCAAACAAGATCAAACAAGATCAGATGAGCTGAAAACCCAACGTAAAACCAACCAGCGCCAATTGCCATCAATTGCCAAATGCATGCGTGGGCCCCTAGTATCCCCTAATATCCCGTATCCCCTAATATCCTCTAGTTGCGCTCACAATGACATCTGACTTTTTCACGCCTGCGCGTTACTGCGCGTTGCTGCAAAATTTGCTGCATGCTGCTGCACGGTATTGCACTGTGTTGCACCGTGCAGGATTCCGGGATACTGTACTACACTGCGCTGCAGGGCAAGGATATGCAAGGATCCACCTGCGAAATCCTGCGAACATCCGCAAACTCTGGCAATTGCGGGCGATGATGCTGGCCTGTGCTGGCGATCACCGGCGAGCCACGAGCCTGTGACATCCTGTGACATCCTGCGACTCACGATCTACCGGCGAATTCCTCCCACTCATGCCAGATGCCTGGGCTGAAGCTGGCGAAGGCTGATAAGCTATGATAAGCTCACTCAAATCAGTTTTGAAAGATATTGAAAGAGTCACCGAGCCCCAAACAGCATGCCACAGAATAAATGCCAAAAAATGCCAAACTTGATCTGATGAAAAAGGCGACGCAATGTGACACGTAAAAAATCACATAAGCAAACATAAGGAAAGAGAGCCCTGCCCCACTACCCTGAACTTTTGCCTAGACGCAACCGACGAAAAACTTCTGCCGCTCTGCCCGAAGCATGCGATGGCTGTAGTACGCATACTTCTGGGTCGTGCTGCGGTCCGACAGCCTGCTATGCATCTTGATCCTCAGATACTCAACGACGCACTAGGGCGATCTAGGGCGTTTTGATGTCTGCCCCTGACCAGGAAAAAACAGATAAGTCTATACCGATATATACTGTGATATATCGATCTACTCCCCGCACATCAATCCTAAGCAGGCCTAGGCAATCTTTGGCAGACCCACATCATCCCAAACCGTGCGATATCCTGGAATTAATTTCACATTTTTGTCACGTCCTAGCCGCTCGTTGCAAGAGGCCTTGTTCCGATTGTCCCTTCCATGTCCCTTCATGTCCCTTACATTCCCTTACATTCCCTTACTGAACGCAAAGTACTTGTATATACTTGTAAAACATTGTTATGCGCTTATAAGATCTTACAAGTACTTACTTCTAGCCAAAGCGTGCCACACCTTAAGCTTGCGAACAAGATGCAGCAACTTCTGCTGACGGTGCAAATGCAGCCGGTGGAAGGACATGGCCAGCTCCGGCGAGATCTCGAGCCCCTGCAAGTGCAGCCAACCGGCGATCGTCGGATCCTGAAGCAGGGAGACCCGCGATTCGTCCTCCTCATCCACCTCCCCGGTCAAATCAATGAAGACCGGCGACGAATTGACGACCCGCACAGGCTGGTTCTCCTGCCAAGCGCTCTACATCAAGTTATATCAAGTTACAATTGCTGGCCCCGTTGAATTATGTTGAAGTATACGCAAATGATCGTAAACCACTTCAACGTTATTGCTCAAGGTATGTGGGGGCCGATGACCAAGAGCAGAAAACAGCAGGCTAGAAGTGGCATGAAATGGCCATCTGTGAGCAAATCTGTAGGCCAGGCTCCTGGACAGGCTCTGGCAGAAAGGCGATGCCTAGAAGCAGCTGGGCGTTCATGCAGAAATCTTTTGTAAAGACTGCACCTGCGAGCGCTGATTCACATTGTCATGTTTATCCATATGTGTAGAAGGTTTGAAAAAACTACACCGAAATAGCCAAAAATACACCAAACAAACAATGTGGTGACAGGGCCAGCCTCCCAGACCCTGCGAAGCGCCTGATAAATGATTCTTGGTCACCACAGCAGGCAAATTGTGGCGAACGCGTGACTAGAAAAACAAGATATAACAAGATAAAACAACTGCTCGATATACCTCTTGATCAGTTTTCATCGAAATTTGTAGTCACAAAAATGCAGGAAGGTTCCAAGTGATAACTTAGAGAAACATCAAGGAACCATATGCGTGATGGAACCGTATGAAAACAAGCATCGTTGGTCATGTTGGCATCGAGCCTGACTCTGGAAGAGGGCCGTTGCGAAACCAGGCGATGAGCTCGTCCAAATGGTATCCGTGCAAGCTCGGGGTCAAAAGCCGAACGGCGCCTTAACCAGACCCCGGAAAAACAAACAACACCAACAAAAAGCAAACAACAAACAAGACTGAATATGTCTTAAGATGTCTTAAGCGTGCAAAACTGCAATGATGGAACCCTACGGAACACTATGCATCACAATGCCGATCTATGGCATCTATGGCAACATATGGCAAATCATGGTGCCTAGGGGTGTGTCGGGCATGATCGCCAGAAGGCAAATTGCCAGCGTGATCCAGCAATCAGCACGCTCAAATATGCTCAAAATTCACTAAAGCTGCGTGCCCGAGGCGCGGCCGGACCGGAAGAGAAGACCGGCGAGGGCAGCTGCTGCTGCCACAGAGCGGTGGACCCCCCAACTGCATTGGATCCTAGCATGGTGGTCCGACTCAACTGCACTTTCGAAGAATCCTAGGTTCTCCTAGTTTGTCCTAGTTAGTCTCATTTGTTCGCAAATTACTAACATCTTTCATCACCTTTCGTGCAGCCTGCGCCGGCTGGAACAAGGGAAAGCGCGTGCATAATTGTGCATGTATCAAGAATTATCAAGGTATAATAATGTATAATAATAAAATTCCAAAAAAGAGAGAGATATCATTGAAAACCGCGCAAACAGCCCAAACACTTTGCTGGTCTGTGTTGGGAGGCCCGACGTAGTCAGCAGCCTGCAGCAAAATCGCCCAGAACATCACTAAGAAGAACCTGACGGCCAAGGCAACGCGTCAAAAAAGCACAGGGCGCCCAAACAACACTGTATAACACTGTAATACACTGTATAACACGATGACGATGCAGTATTATGCCGTATCAGATGATATTAGATGGATTAAAGTGGCTTCAATAGCATGATCAAAAGCCTCTAACATCCTCTAACAAAATCTAACAAGATCTAACCAGATCTAACAAGACATAACAAGACACACCACGTTAAAAAAACACAACCACACATTTGTACGATAGAAAGCTGTAGCGATGCAAAGATGTGGCAAGTAGATGCGAGTAGCGGCTGCTGGTAGATCTCCTCCGCTACCGGCGACGTCAGCCCGTGGGCTTTCTTCCCCCTCCTTGGAGGTGGGTTTGGGCGACGGTGCGGGTTGGGCAAGGCCAGGCGCCTCAGGACAAAGGCAGGATCATCACTCACCACCAATTACAGCACAACATCCTTGCAGACTTATCGCATCTTATCGCATATATCGCATAGATCGCATTAGATCACACGATATCACGCGCAAATGCACGCGATCACTCTATATCACTCTAGCGAATTGCGAGCCATGACGCGCGCACATGCGACTGCGTTACAGTGAGATACAGTGAGTAATCGCGCGGATGTGCGCGAAAGTGCCCCCCCGATATCTCAAGCACGCTATCTATAAGAAACCTCATAACATCTCATAACATGTCATAATCAGACCGAATTGCCCTGCCAACCCCTGACAAGGCCCTCCACATTTTCTCCCAAGCGCGTGCACACATGCACTCGCATGAACACACACACACACGCACAGACACATACAGACACACACACACACACCATCACACACCCGCCCACTCACCCACCCACGCATGCGTGCATGCACGCATCATCGCAATCATACATTGTCATACGCACATTATCATATATGTTAATATAACATTTAGTAATCATTAATATACCCTCATGCGCATGTACGATCATGTACGATCACACACATATATATATATATATATACATATATGCATTTGCAAAATGTTGTAACATGCTGTAACATAACGACACTTAGCAAACTATATTGCATTACATCACATTATATTGGTATGGTGTGGTGTGCCCAAAAAAGGGCCAGACGCCCGCCAGATCCCGCCAGCCCAAAGACAAACCTCCGGCCAAGGCTATCCAAGGCTCATGTCGTGAAAAGCGGCGCTCTTCGAGTGACGGCCACCGGCGAAGGCATGCGGCAAGTTCTGTGGGTGCATCTGCACCTGAAATGTGCTGACTGGCGCGGGCCGTGACAAATTGAAGGCTTGTCCGTCCGGGTGTCCGACCACTCGTCAGTCAAAGTCATTCAGTTTTGTTCAATCAATTTCAATCATGTCATCATTTGGAAAGTTAGGCAAACAGCGGGTTGATGCGGGTTGTGTCGGGTCGCATCGGGTCACGTTTGCATTTGTCGTGATTCTTGGCGTCACCCAGCCTCCACATTGTAGCCTTCCTTGGCCCCGCTGGCCACCACGACTACCGTGCGAGGCCAGTGACCGACGTATCCGTCCCACATACCGGCGATGGCGCAGATGGGGCACCTGCGCAGTGCCCAAATGATCCCAAATGTGCCAAATCTTACCACCTGCAT
Source organism: Effrenium voratum (assembly GCA_963377175.1). Taxonomy (NCBI): domain Eukaryota; class Dinophyceae; order Suessiales; family Symbiodiniaceae; genus Effrenium; species Effrenium voratum. The sequence goes on along the minus strand of CAUJNA010000563.1, from coordinate 77,853 downwards.
GCTAACACCACGCAAATGGAACTAATGGAACAAACATGAAGAAACTTACAAAGCCTAGATCCAACGCTGCTTCTCTTGAGCTTGGTCACCAATCTGTCTCATTCTTGAATTCGACCCATTTGCGGTCCACATGGTCGACCCAGTACTTGTAGTACTCGCCTCAGGGCACAAATGATCACGTCCTAGGGTGTTTGAAAGTGTCTGAATGGCACCAGATCGCAGAAGCGAGACATGTGAAAACAATTGAAAACAGGAACCCCTGCCACACTGTGCCAAACCATGCCAAACCAGTCCAAGGCGCCCACGATATACCGGCGACAAGACTCATGAAACCGGTGATCCTTTGCCTCCGGGCAGTACCACATCTCGCCTTGCTTGCTGAGGTTACAAAGGCTGCACCAGCTTGGCATGGCGAAAACCGGCGAAGGCGGACAACAGATGGGAAAAGAATGACTCGAGCCAGCTCGACCCAAAACGCAAGCAGCAAGTGACTGTATCCATGTAAAGTGACAATCCTAATGCAAATTCTTGCAAATTCCTACTAATGCCCCATAAATTTCCATATTACCCCTAGCTCCTAATGATGGCATCTTTTGCGCAACTGACTTTAGAAGGATCGAAGATGCCAGAAAGTGTCAGAATTTCAATACATCCAACGCAATGAGATGAAGCCAATTGAAGCCAGATGAAGCCAGTATAAGCATGTATAAGCATATTATGCAAATAGGGTCTACTAATGTCTAATATATGCTAACATCTGCTAAAAAGCAAATCCCGGCAGATCCCGGCAATAGGCAATAATAAGCACCCGGCCAAGCTCACCGGCGACATGCAGGGGCAGCCGATGACAGCCGAGCCAGAAACAGCTGCGAGACGCGGGCAAAAGTCAGGGTGTTAACATGAACAACAAATATGAGCAGTTACGTTTTCCACCAACGTGGGTCACTCCCATGACAACACTTTATCACCATTAGAGGACATTAGGGGGGTTCCCATACATGCCTTTGGTGTCGCAGAAAGTAGCTTTGGGAATGCCATTTAGCTGAAAACACACTCCCGAAAATGTATTTCCGACACAGGGGTACCCGGGGGTCTAAAATACTTTTTAAGGTCTACTCCATATAGCACATATAGTATATTTTAACGCGCGTACAGAATAATATAGCACATATAGTACATATAGCAAGGAGCTGGGGGAGAGTGGGGGTTCAGTGGCTTGGCGTGTAAGACCCATATAGCACATATAGCACATATAGCAAGGAGCCCGGAGACTGTGGGGGTTCAGCGGCTTGGCGCGGCTTCAATGCCGGGCAGGAGGCTTCGATACCGGGATTCTATACCATATAGCACGTATAGCACATATAGCAAGGAGCCCGGGGACTGTGGGGGTTCAGCGGCTTGGCGCGATTTCCCAAATGGATTCTGCTGCGGGGTGGGGGACGTGCCAGAAATTCCCTCCGGATTGAAGGATAAGGAGGCCATCGCGACGATCAAGCAAGCGCGGGATGATGCCATCGCGCGCCTGCCCCGCGTCTTTCAGTCTGAGTTGAAAAAGGGAATTGCGCCTGAGCTGGTGGGCCGGAGCGCCTTTGCCTTCTACAAGCTCGTTCGCTACATCTGCAGATCTGGCATGGACATCGTTGAGGTCGACTGCTGTAACGCGTACTTCCAATTCTTGTCCGGGAGATGATCGGCAAAGCCTTCGACGTTCCCCGGGTGGAGGCCAAGAAGTTGATCATCAGCATCGGCTTTGGGGGCAGTCTCTCCACTTGGGCGAGCAAGGTCATGAGGAGGATTCCCGTGGTCGCGGAGGGCGGCTTGGTTGCCAAGGCTGTGAGCTGGCTGCGCCGCCTGGAGGACTCCAAGACTCTCCGTGAGTGTGAGGCCGTGCTCTCGCCCGAGGCTCGGCAGTGGCGCAAAGAGCGGAATCTGGCCTCCAAGTGTTTCTCCGTCTACCAGGACGCGGAGAGGGCTCTGCTCGACCGCATGCAGGCGGCTGCTGGAGCGAGACTGGTGTCCTTGGAGCACGACGGTGTGGCCGTCTACGCTGACGCGGCCGAGCGTGTGAGAGACGCCTGCGGGTCCACGCACGTGAAGACGACCCCCATGCCCAAGTGGGAGGAGTTTGCCGCCGAGAACTTCGATTGGAGCGTGGCAAGCGACCTGCACTTTCTCAAGTTTGCGGCGCTGAAGGAGAGGTGTCGGCGTCATGTGCGATCATCCCGAGCGAGGCAGAACAACGCCGACTTTGCTAGGCTGGTGGTTGCCAACCTGAAGCCGGTGGCGCACGTGCCGGCCGAGTTCGGCGAGAAGAGGACGTGTTTAGAGCTCTTCGCCTCGACTGGCTTCTGGGAGACAAGACACAAGGACGACCTCGTCGTTGTTGTCAGCGACATCCTGAAGAGGCTCATGAGGCCGGGATGCCGTCCCCCCGGAGCCGTTGAACGACCTGTCGTTTGCGAGCTCCATTTGCAACGCCGTGATGGCCGGCCTTGCTGGCGGGAACCGCCTGCCTGCCCTGACGGTGATCGGGGCCGTGACAAGATCCTCTTCAGCGACGGAGTGCTCCTCAACCTCCCTGACCTGAGCCAGCGCAAGGCGAGGCCGTCCGACAGGATGGGGGTGAGGGCTGATGCGACCAGGGCTACGTGGTCCCCCACCAACCCAGCGACATCTTCGATCAAGTGCTGGCGTTTTTGGAGACGAGGGCACAGGGATTGGAGGACAACGAGCAGGGGCGGAAGGTGATCGAATCCTTCCAGCAGTTGGCTTCGGACGGATGTGAGCTCGTGACGCTGCTCCGCCGGTACGGATCCTACAACTGGGTTCTGTGGCTCCTCCGCTTCTTCACCAGGGCGGCAAGCGGTGTAGACCGACACTGCGAGTTCCTGCACCTTTTCGGCCCTGGCAGCAGTGGCAAGGACGTGCTCCTGCTGATCCTGCTGCGCTTTTTGGGCCGCGAGGATAACAACTACGGCGCGATGCTGCCGGGGAGTTACGTCGCGGTCGGCGGTCAGAGCGACAAGAACGGACCGACTGAGAACATTGCGCAGCTGGAGAGCAAGAGGCTGGAGCTCGGAGGTCCCAGAGCACACCGAGCTCCAGGTGGACTTTCTGAAGGCGTACGCCGAGCAGGGCGGAGCTCCGATTACTGGCAGGCGCTGCCACGGCGTTCGTCCCGCAGATTATCCTCTGCACAGGGTGAAGACCCACGAGGACGAAGGCTGGTCTCGCAGGGCTCGCATCTTGTGACGACACGTTGAAGGCTCGCATCGCCAAGGGCATGTTCTCCCCGCAGCTGCTCTTCTTTGTGAAGGGCCTCTACACCTTGCTCGGACCAAAATACAACCCGGGCATGGAGCTGATTCCCAAGCCGGCGGAGATGAGGGAACTGGAGATCGAGATGGCCGCCCCCCCTGGCGACGACAACAAGCCATCCGTGAACTCCTTCCTCGCAGCGAAGTGTGAGCGGGCGGCGACCCAGTCGCATGCGACCCCCTTCAACGACCTTTTGAAGGCTGTGAAGCTTTTCCTGGGGCTTCAGGGGGGCAGCGAGGGTAGGGCCGCGTTGCACAGAGCAGGCATCCGCTTGAAGGGCGTGGGCACCCGCAGGGTCGCAGTGGGCGCATGGAGCATCAAACAGGGTTGAGGACAGCACGCACAGCGCTGCCCCTCCCTCGTACAGCATTTTGATGGCTCCGGCCCGGAACAGATCCAGAGACTTGCAGTGAGTCGGAAAAACTGCAGATCTGCTTTTTGTTCTTGCGGAGTTGCAGTATTTTGCTATCTTCTTGCACCTTCACAAGGTGGATCTTGCACTGGCTAGCTGGCTGGCATGGCCCTGAGATCCTGTCGGCCCACGTCGGCCTTCAGCGATGGCCTGCATCACGTCGAGGTCGCGCTGCCTCGCGAGTCGGTACAGCTCCCGCGGGTCCCTCACGTTGAAGTCGTCGGCCAGGTCCCAAAAAAACAACTTTGTTGCCCCAAAAAGGAGCTTGAGCAAGGTTCCCTGGACGCAGGGAGGCCTGCTCACACAGCTGGGCAGTACTCGTTCTTCGGCCCTCGCTGGGCCTGCCAGGCTTCCACCTCGTCCAGCCGGGCCTGGAAGCCCTTGCACACCCCCCAGAGCACGCTGGTGAGGTGAGAGTAGTCGAGGGTGATCATCTCCGTGCCGTCGCTTCATCGGGTGGTCCCCGTCAAATTCTTCCACTTCGTTCCTGCGAAGTCGTCCGAGGCGAAGCCCAGCCTCAGGTCCCCGTTCATGTCCGGGCGCTTGTACTGCTTGGCCTCCACGGAGTCGAAGAGCTGCTTGAGCTCTGCCACGTCGGCCTCGGCAATCTCCGTCTTCACCCGGCTGTCCGACAAGTTCGTGAAGCTCGTGTTGCAGACCACGTTGCCCGTGTTGCCCGCGATCACGAGGCAGCCGGGGTTCCTCTGGTTCGTGGTCAGGGACAGCTGCGTCGAGAGGCTCTTCGTCTGCACCAGCGCCTCGTCGTTGATCATGATGAGCTCGCACTGGTGCGCCCCACCGTCCCGCTCCAGGAAGACCCTGGCGCTCTGGTTGCCCAGCAGCCGCAGCTCCGGGCCGCTGTCGGGGGCCGCGCTGTTGTTGGACACTTGCAGCTTGCTCCAGCCCGCCCAGTTCTTCGTCAGGAAGAGATCGTCCGAGAAGTCGGAGGTGTTGGTCACGGTGAGCGTGTTGGACGCGAAGAGCTGCGGCGCGGAGACCGTGCCCGAGCTCGTCACGTCGCCGCACACCACGCTGCCCGTCGACACTCCGCCGCTCGTGGCCGTGAAGGTGCAGTCCAGGCTCTCGCAGTCCAGCGGGCCCGCGGACGCCGCCCCGATGTGGTCAGCGTGGCGCCCGTGACCGCCCCGGTGGCTGCGAAGCTCGCCCGTGCTGCGCCCGAGGCCGTCAAGCGTGCCCGTGGACACGTCGCCCACCGTGGTGAAGTTCCCGGCGTTGGCCGTGTTGTTTGATGGTCAATGTGCTGCCCGTGATTCCTGTGGCGGAGCTCAGCAGGCCCACGCTGGCCGCGCCGGTGATGCTCAGCGAGCTGCCCGACACGGCGCCGGTGGACGTCAGCGCGGCTCCGGCGACGGTGCCGGTGGCTGTGAGCGCTGCGCAGGAAATGCACTGCGCCCGAGGCGTCCACGCCCGTCGTGAACACGTCCGTGCAGTTCACGTCGTTGCGCAGCAGCTGGTCGCAGCCCACGTTGCCCTGCGCGGTGAGCCCGTCCAGCGTGGCCGAGCCCGTGAGGGCCAGCGAGTCGGCCAGCAGGTCCGTTGCTGAGACCGACTCTCCCTCGAAGGCGCTGGCCCTGATCTGCATGCTGCACAGGTCCAGCCGAAGTGCAGCTTGGCGACTCCGCCCGGCGGCGCCGAGAAGTCCAGGCGCGCCGTGTTCCAGGCGAAGGCGCTCAGGGTCATGGCGTAGCCCTCCAGCTGGAAGCCTCCCACCGTGAAGCTGGCCGGAGCTCTGACTGTTGGAGCGCACCAGGTAATTACCCAGCGTAACCACCGTGGGCTCCAGCAGCACCTCGCGCAGGGTGGCCAGCGTGACGTCGTCGGCCCCTCCATCGTGCTTCAGCAGCAAGGCCGAGGCCGCCGTGTCCTCCTCCTCCGCTGTGTTGCCGGCCTCCAGGGTTGCGTCCAGGATCTGGAGGCCGTAGACGTCCACCGTTCCTGCCGTCTGGTTGGGCAGGCCCGGCGCCTGGAAGTGCGCCCCGAAGTGAAGCTTCGCAACTCCGTTCGGAGGCACGGTGAAGTACATCTTGGCCGTGCTCCAGGCGCCCCCGTCTCCCGCGAAGCTGCCGTACAGGGGGTCGTAGACGTTGTCGGCCTCGGACATGTACACCACGAGAGCCGGTACTGGCAGGCGAAGAGGAGCTCTCGGCCTGGCGTCAAGTTGTAGGTGCGCACGATGTTCCAGGGGTTCACCGCCAGGGTCAGGGTGTAGCCGTCCACGCTCACTGCGCCCGCGGTGTGCGTGGCCAGGGCCACGCTGCAGCCGCTGCTGGGGCGAACCGTCCAGTTTGACAGCGAGACGTCCGTGGGGCCCAGGATCTGCTCTCCTATGGCGGCCACCACCTCGTCGGCCCCTCCGTCGTCCGGAAAGCGCACGGCTATTTGCAGGGCAGAGGCTGCCTCCGTGACGCCGAGCTTGTCGGCAAGGAGACCGTCCACTTGTGCGATTGTGTAGTAGCTGAGCAGCGCGGCTGCGATGCTCGAGGCCGTTGCCGTGTCCTGGTCGGCGGCTGAGCGGTACGCCACCAGCGCCGAGGTGATTGGTTGGTTGTGAACACGTCCTGGTCCGGGCCCGTCCGGTAGGCCAGCAGCGCGCCTGCGATGGCGGCCTGCGTCTGCGTGTCCTGCGCGCTTGCCGTGCGGTAGTCTCCCAACAGGGCGTCTACCTGCGCCGAGGTGTAGTAGGCCAGCAGCGCGGCTGTGATGGCGGCCTGCGTCTGCATGTCCTGCGCCGTTCCTGTTCGGTAGTCTCCCAACAGCGCGTCCACGTGTGAGGAGGTGTAGTAGGCCAGCAGCGCAGCCGCGAGGGCCGCGTCCGCCGCTGCGATGGAGTAGCAGTCTGCCGTGATGCTCAGCGTGTCGTCGCCGTTGGCCAGCGCAGCAGAGAGAGGAGCCTCCCTGCACAGTGCGTTGGCCCTCCTTGCGACCGCTCCGCATGCAGCAGATGCAAGAAAACGGCCTAGCCTTGTTGTACTCCGCCCTAACATTGCGGACTCACAATAATTCTACGGCGGCGCAGGTACACCACGAGCCTTCTGGTCAACACCTCAGATGCATCGCTTGTGCGTATGCCGCGATCTTGACCGGCGCTGCATTTAGGCTCGATGCCTTATCGCAACAAACAGTTCTGGGGGAGAGCATTTTCATTCTCCCCCGATGGCCTTTCAGATGAAATGGATGCAGACTGCCCTGCCTTGTGCCCACGCCAGTGGTCAGGCCCTCGAGATGTACGCCCTGCAACTGCCGCTGATTCCACATCGCCAGGAACGACTGCCAAGGCCAACCCAGAGCTCAGCTTGCCCTCAGGCAAGGATCATGGCAGTCGGTCCAGACCTTACCCAGTGCGCGCCTATGTTAGCGATCTCCGCTTTCAACTGCGGAGCCACACAGCACTGCCTCCTTGCCCTAGGCCCTGGGTAGACCCTGTTTCCTGCCCCCTGCCCAAGCCGCCTTGCAGGCCTTGGCCGCGCAGTCTAGTCAGCCAGGAACGCACAGACCAGATTCGATCCCTGCTCAGCCCACCACCCGCAGTGTTGCCCTCACGCCGCGTGTTCGGCACCAGGCCTACAATGCCCAGGCCGTATGGCCCTGTCCGCCCGGCTGAGCCCTCCTCTACTGCTCAGCTGCAAGCCACACTGAAGGACAAGTGTACGGCCGAATGGGTTTTGATACTCAAATCCTGCGTCGCTAGCAGCAAGCTGGCGCAAGCCCTGGAAGCCTCGCAGCACCCGCAGATTCTTGTTGAAGCATCACTGCGAAAATTTTCGGGGGGCACGCTGTCGCAGTACCTCCGTGCCATCCGCCTTTTTCTCACCTTTGTACATCAGTGCGTGGGTGATTTGCTGAGCCTTACCCTGGCCCACCTTTCAGATTTCATCGCAGGCTGCCATGTGTCCCAAGCAGAGGACCGCGCAGCACTTAAATGCAGTGCCATCATGATGAGCAAGGCACTGTCTTGGTTTGCACGCATTGGGCAGATATCTAGCCTGTTAGACTTGATGGGCAGCCCCTTAATCAAGTCCTTCGCCTACAACCCTAAACCACACGACCGACGGGAAGCAGGGCGCCTAGTAACAGGCCCACAGCGGGCGTGCAAGTGGGGGAGACTATGTGTTCCTCCCACGCTGCAAGAATGGCCAGTGGCAAGGGCAAGGCTTTTGTGCGCCCATTGCAGCCTAAGATTTGGCGACATTCAGAGGATCAAGCCCTCTGCTCTCTCGCTGTCTGCGCAGGCACTTCGGGGCCTGTGTTGGGCCACCAAGACTACCTGCCAGGGACAGCCCTTTGCATGCTTGCCTTTCGGTTTCCGAGGTGAAGATATCAGCACATCCTGGCTAGTGAAGTGGCTGGCCCTGCTCAGTCAAGCCCTTGACGCCACCCACGCCGAATGGGGAGATTCATTTGTGCCCGACTTCATTTTGCCCTGCGTTCCAAACCTGGAGTCTCACGTATGCCCCAGCCTTTCGCGCCCAATGTCCTATTTGCAGGCACTGGTTTGCCTTCGTTGGGCCATACAGTTGCCATGGAAATCGGAAGGCGGTCAGCTGGTTACCCAGCACGAGGCATCTTCGTTTACCCTTCACAGCCTTAAATGCGCATTACTCAGTGCAGCTGCGCAGCTACGCCTTCCGGAAGACAGCAGAACGCTTCAGGGACACCATCGCCTCTCGTCCGCATTGCTATACAGCAGGGACGATACCATAGAAGCCTTGCGGGTGCAGTCAGAGCTCACCTCCGCCATCCGAAGGGGCTGGAGACCCCCTCGACCGATGGCTCGGGGAGGGCAGCACCCAACCGTGGAACCAGCCTTTCAGGTTTGACAGGGCAGCCTCTTAGCCATCTGCAGCTTCAGAGCCTCCCGCCCAGCCTGACAAGATTCCTGTATCACAGGGAAGTGGACAATTTGCTGTCCACAGCCCTGGATGCAGATGAGGAAGCTCTTGCCGTGGCAAGAGCCGCCTTGGAATCTTCGGAGGCCGAATCCGAAGAAGAGCTACCACAGGAGCAGTCGTGCTCACCAGTTCTCTCGCCTTGCACGCAAGAGCCAGCCCTTGCAGTCGACTCCATTGGCGTCCGCCTGGTGCCCTGGGGATCCGTGCATGCCGTGCAGTGCACTCACGGCAACTCAGTACAGACATCTTGTGGCTTGCACCTCAAGCATTGCTCGTACCCGGTGCAGATTCATCCCGACATGCAGCTCTGCAAACGCAAGGCGTGCATGGCCGTGCTGTGCTAAAATCAACGCTCATGCGCCGCCTTGACACACACAGCACCGCCGAGACTTGACACAAGTCGATAACTTAGGTACGCCTTTTCAAGGTCGGCGACTCAGCAGTGCTCAAGTGCCGGTCCAGTGCCTGCCATCTGCACTGACTGTACACATTCGCAGCTATCCTTTTTTCCGCTCAAACCGCCCTCAAAGCATTCATTACTGATGCACATGGACCGCGATCGGCTACAGGACGTCCTGACAGAAGCCAGGGTCCCTGAAGGCCTGCAGGACCTCGTTTTGGCCAGAGGTTTCGACTGCCCGTCTGACTTTGCCTTCGCCTTCCCCAACATTGCAGACTTGCAGCCTTTCATAGTTTCTGCCAGGGACTTCTGGACAGCCAACAACATAGAGGATCCAGAATCTAGTGTGGCAGCAGCGCGCCTTAGGAAAGCCCTAGCCGAGTGCCATCGGCTCAGCCTGCGCTCAGAGCCTCCAGAACCGGCCGCCACTGAGCACTTGCCACCCAAGCTCTGTCCAGCCTGATAGAAGCCTTCAAATCCAACTGCAGGTGAGCTGGACACGGACACCACGCCGTCCATCCGCCTTCTGAGCCTCGTGCACGAGGGCCTGAAGCCCGGGCAGTCCCTGAAGTGGGTGCCCTGGCAGTATCGCCTCTCATCACGGCAATGCATGGAAGCAAAGTCGGCCCGAGCAGTTCGCTCGGAGTTGCAGCTCCTGAGTCAGGCCTTCTTCGACGACACACCAGAAGTCTCTGTGGAGCACCACTCGCTGGCAGCGGGATGGCTCACCCGTATCCAGACCGTGTTTCGCAATGCCCTAGCCCTGTGCCAAGCAGCGCACCTGTCGAACCTCAAGGCCTTCGACAAGAAGATAGCCGATCTGTGTCTCACACAGCCAGATCCAAACCTAGGCCTTCGCACGGTGAATACCCAAGAGCTTCTGTCAGCCGATCGCAAGCTCTGGGCAGCCATATCCGACCTTCTGGGGCAGCAATGGTCCCTAGATGATGCCTTGTACGAACTGACGCGCATGAGAAACGATGTGCGCAGCCTTCTACAATTGCGCCCAAAAATGTCCAAGCCATCCGTGCCAGCACCTCCACGCCCCGCAACACCAAGGCAAAGGGCGCCCAAGTGCGACCTTAAGCCAACCCGCATGCCTTCACGCCACACCAAGAAAGGCAAGGGCAAATCCAAAGGAGCCTCGCCTTCGCCAAAGCCCAAGGCAGATTGGTGCACTACATATAAAGGTAGAGAGGTTTGCCGGCGCTACCAGACGGGCAGTTGCACTAATGACCACTGCCCTTTCGCCCACGTGTGTGCCATAGTAGGCTGCCAGCAAAAGCATCCTGCCATGGATCACAATAAACACACGTGAAACAGCCCAGATCTTGGACCGGCACAGGATCGGGCAGCCATGCCTCCGCCGGCCTTGCCCCACGACGGGACTCATGAACCGTGTTCACCCTCGCAGGGGCCAGGGCAAACGGCCCTGACGCCAGCCTTGCCTTCCGCACACCGTAGCGAACCCAGCCCTAGGCCAAAGCCACATGCGCCCGCCCGGGCAAGCTCATCGGACTCACAGTTGCATCCAGCCTCAAAGCGGCTCTTTTTGGACGTGTTTGCAGGTAGGCTGCACCCAGTGACGTCGGCCGCCATTAGCCTTGGCCTTGACTGCTTTGAGCCTTTTGACCTAGATGGTGATACTGCGCACAACATCCTGGATGACAGAGTCTTCGAGGCACTCCTCAGACTCTGCTGGTCAGGAATCGTGGCCCTGATCATGCTTGCCCCGCCTTGCAAAGAATACTCCAGACTCAAACTTCGCCCGGGCGGGCCCAAAGCCTTGAGAACGCCGCAGCACATGGACGGGGTCCCCGGCCTTTCGCCTGCGCAGCGTAAAAAATTGCTGGATAGCAAAACCATCCACGACCGTGGTAGAGCCCTGTTCAGAGGTGGTCTCCAAAGGGGGCGTGGGCATTTGGGAGCAGCCACCATCAGCCATGTCCTGGTTGGAAGAGGCTAACTTCCAAATGCTACGCGATCACCAGTGTGCCCTTGTGTGGGTAGACGCCTGCATGCACGACAAAGCCTTCGCCAAGTCATGGGCATTCGGCAGCAACAGTTCGAAGGTACAGGCCCTGCAGGCCCGCTGCAATCACTCACACAAGCATCAAAGCATTGCAGGCGTGAAGGAACAAGGGGTATACCTCAGCACGCTAACTGCAGAATACCCCCCTTCCCATTGGCCCAAATAGGCGTAGGAAGGGTAAGTAAAACAGGCTCCTTCCGGCAAGCACTGCCACTGCACTCCAACTCCCCTAGAACCGTCACTTTGGCGCCTTGCAGGCTCCCCGCCTGCGATGGAGCAGGAATGCACTCATCCGCAGATTGGTGTCTCCCCAAACCCGAACACCCGCTGCAGGCAGTCGCCAGACCCTGGCTGCACTGGATGCATGAGCGCAAACTCGTGCCACGTATCCTGGCACACATCAAAAGCGGTTCTTCGGACTGCCCACTCTCGCCCTCCGAAAGCCTGGAAGTGGCAACTCTAGCGTATACCGCTTTAAAAACTGCCCTGCCCTTCAGATATGAGCCCCGAGGCAGGACAGCCATACGGACTCCACCTGCTGCATGCCCTGGCCAAATCTTGGGGTGACCCAGACATGGCCCTCTTGCCTTTTTTGCAACACGGAGTGCCGACAGGAGCCGTATCAGCCTTGCCACCAAGCCTTCAATGGCCAGACTCCGTGCTGCCGCCGGATCTGGAAATTTGTGAAGGCAACTGGAAGATGGCCGAAGACGAGCCAGAAACCGTGCAAGGCTTGCTGCGCAACGAAATTGCCAACAACTGGATTGTTGAAACCAGCCTTAGCATAGCCGACGCTCGGGAAAAATGGCCCTTAGGCATTGCCGTGGGCAAGCTAAATGTCGTGTTCGCCGAAGGCAAAGAGCCGCGCCTTGTCTTGGATAGCACCGTGTGCCAAGTCAATACCAGATGCCAGTTGCCAGAGCGCCTTAGCTTGCCAATGGCATCTGATTTGGCGCTGTCCACGCAGCCAGAAGACACTCCAGGCGCCTTCATAGGCGCCAGCGTTGACTTTAAAGCCGCACACAAACAAGTGCAGGTCCGCCCGGAAGAGCATGGCCTTCTACTCTTCGCCTTTCAAGGGAAGCTCTACCACTACAGGGTGTGCCATTTTGGGGGCCGTTTCTCGGCTTTCTGGTGGCAGCGCACCGGCGCATTCTTGCTTCGTCAGGCGCATGGGTTGCTAGCCTGGAAGCCACACAAAGCCTTCCTCTTTGTGGATGACCTGCTCTGTGCACTCTTCCGGGATAGCGCGCCAGACATGTTTGCCTTGGTGGTGCTCTTCTTTTGTGCCATTGCAGCACCCATTTCGTGGAAAAAGGCGCAATTCCAGGATAGCCTGGTTTGGTGCGGTTGGGAGATCAACTTCTCTCACGACACCATTCAGCTCGTGTCCGCTAAGCTAGCCAAGCTGGACGCCTTGATCAAATCCCTTTTGGGAAATCGACGTGTGCCCCGCAAAACGCTCGAGCAGTGCATAGGCCTGCTTATTTGGGCCACCAGCATTGCCCTACACCTCAGGTCCTGGCTAGCACCGCTGTACGCGGACCTCAACAGCCCACCAGGCTCCATGCACCCAATACCGCCGCAAATGTGGTCAGCCTTTAGAGCATCCTTGACCTCAAAACTAGCCATAGCCTCCCGGGCTTGTGGATCACAGTGGACTCCAAAATCTTGGAAATTTCAGGCCGCACCATGCATTGCCCCCAAGACATCCCGCAAGTGCCTGGCACTAGCAAGCCCACATGGGTGCGCATCGCGGACCCCAACACCATACACCAGCCTTTCCAAGTCAAGCCAACAGTGCCTTACTTGGCTGGCGTCGTGCTTTCAACACTCGCCCATTCAGCCTTTGGCGCGGCCACACCAGCTGCAAGCTCTGGCTGCCGCCGACGCGTGTGCCGAAGATGATATGGTGGGGATTGGGGGCTGGGCAATCACATCCTCCCAAGTGGTGTGGTTTGCCGAGACCTGGAACATGCAAGACATAAGAGCCGTGTGGCCTTGCCTTGTCAAGCCAGGACAGCGGTACATCGCATGCTTTGAAACTCTTGCACAGTTAGCACTGCTGCAAGCAACCCACAGCCACATTGGTCCTTCCGGCACAGACAATTCCGCCACGGAAGCAAGCCTTAACAAACTGTTCACGACCTCCTGCCTGGGTGCTCCTTAAGGACATGCAAAATATGCTTTGGTATGGGTGGAGCTAAAAAATGCTTTACTCTCTGTCATTGTCCGCAGCTTGGCCAATGTCATCGTTGTCACTGCCCCATTCTCCGTGTCATTGTCCGCAGCTTTGCCAATGTCATTGTTGTCACTGTCCTTGACCTGCAGTACTCCTGATGGTCATTTGCCACTCGTGCAGCAGGTCCAGGTCCTGGCTTAAGATGGTGTTGCCACAGGATGTGACTGAAAGCCAGGGTTTTGTTGATGGCCCGCTGCCATGGTTTGTGATGCTCCAGAAGCCGCGCTGTGCCCAGCGCTGGCAGGAGGGGGTTTTCGTCGGGTAGAAACAGGTACTCCAACTCAGACTCTCTCCCTGCCAGGACTTCCATTCCACGATTGCTCGGTGTGGGCCTGAGTGAGGTTGCCATGCACCCTCGAACTTTCAAATGTCACGGGGTCGTCGCTGCCCAGGAGTCGTGTCGGCCACCAGGATGCTGAGGTGGAGGCGCCGCTGCCGTTTTGTTGCTGTCGCATCGTCATGACCACTGCAATCATCATCCCACCATTGTCCTTGTGCTAGACTACCACTACCACCACCACCACCACCGCCACCGCCGCCAGCACCAGCACCAGCACCAGCACCAGCACCAGCCCACTTCCTTCCTTCCTCCCTTCCTTTTTCCGTAGTCTTCGGTCCTCTTCCCGTAATCTTCCGTCCTCTTGCCCTAGTAGTCTTCTAGTCTTCCGTCCTCTTCCGTCCTCTTCCAGTAGTCTTCCGTCCTCTTCCTGTAATCTTCCGTCCTCTTCCCGACATATGACATAGGGCTGACGGGACTCGAACCCGCGACCTCCCCGGAAGCACGCAGCCGCCGCAGGCACGCTGCCATTGCGCCACAGCCCTGTTCTTCCACTGTGTCCAAAATGCATTTCCTGATGATACTTATCATCATCATCATCCATTTCAAGTGTGGCCCATTGATGATTCAGATTCAGAGGATGCCACATTGATTGGTATTTTCACAAGGTCATCATTGATCATCATCATCATCATCATCATCATCGTCACCACATCATCATCATCATCATCGTCCTCATCCTCATCATCATCATCATCATTATCATCATCATCATCATTACGATCGTCATCATCATCATCACCATCATCATCATAATCATCATCATCATCGCCATCACCATCATCATCACCATCACCATCATCAGCATACTCATCATCTCATCATGCATCACGATCACCAGCACCATCTTCAGCAGCAACAGCAAACAAGCTGCAGCTTCGACATCATTAGCAGCCGCAGCAGCAGCTGTTTGCTGCTTCTGCCATTGCCAATGCTGCTCATGCTGGTTTTTGCTCCTGCTATTTCTGTTGTTGATGCTGGCGCCTGCTGTCGGTAGTGTCCGAGATGCCGCCGCGCGTGGTCTTGCTGTTGAAGCTGCCCTTGGAACTGGTTATGTTGTGTTGGCTGCGTGGCAGTGATGTGTTTGTTTGGGTATTGTGTCTGATTTGTTGTTTTGTGATGCCAAATTCGCTGGCAGGCTGCTCGCGCCCATCGTCGAGATCGGTCCAGGCCCAGGTCTCGCCCATGAATTGGCAAGGACACCTGCCACTTGAAGCGACTGCACTGTCATTTATCATTTGTCAGTGTCGTGTTCGACACAATGTTGCAGAACTTTGTTTGTGTCAGGCTTTGCCAGTCTTCTTTCTGAACTTGCCCAACATGGCCACGGCCATGGCTCAGGTCACCCTGGCCCAGTTTGTATGTGTGCTGTTGCCGCAGTTGCGCAGTCAATGATGACAGTGTCGTGCTTGTTGCGGGCTGGTTGTGGGAATCATGGTGGCCACCGCAGCTGTGTCCAGCCAAGCGTGTCATTTGTCAGTGTCATTGTCATTGTCGGCAGGATGCAGGCAGGCCGCTTGTTGTCATGAAAACTTTTGATATCAATGTCAAATTAAATTGTTTGCGCGCAATGCCATCCGTCAGTGTCAGCTGTCTTGCCGCCTGTCACTGCCCCGCGCAGGATGTGGTCGTATGGCCGGACTTCGTGATCATCATGGGCTGGGGGAAGAAGAAGAAGCAGCGAGTTGCGCCTTGACAACACACTTGTCTGTCAGTGTTTTGTGTGTATTTAGTCAGTGCTTTTCCAATTCTCATTTTTCATAATGTGTCATTTGCATAAAATTTGCCATTGTCAGTCAAATTTACAGTGTCATTTAGTTTGTCATTGTCACAGTTGTTTCCTGGGCTGAGTCGGTGCCCTTCGACGGACGAGTGCTGCAAGTTCCCGGCGACCTGTCGATGCTGGGGCAAAGCGTGGTCTATCACGACCTGCTGGAACTTCTCCCGGAGTCGCAGAGAGGTGAGCTGGGGCAGCGCTGCAAGAACCCTGGCATCTTTGAGGCCACTCAGAGGTCTGCGGCTTGCTAGCATTGGAAACTATTTTCCGGTCTGCCGTGAAACTTGTTTTGAATAAATGCTTACATGTAGTCAGTCAGTCTCAGTGTCAGTGTCAGTTAGTCAGTGTCACTGTCAGTTTAGTCAGTGTCAGTGTCAGTTAGTCAGTGTCAGTGCCAGTTAGTCAGTGTCAGCCAGTTTCATCACTACGAGGTGTTCAGCCACCCCGCACCGAAGAGGGCGCTGAAGAGGATCTTGGAGGCGCCAGCGGAGGTGGTGCTGATCAACTGCCATGCTGGCTGGCACAGGACACCGGCCTTCTGCATGTTGCTGAGCGCATTGCTCACTGTACCTTGTCAATGTCTCACTGTCATTGCTCATTGTCGTTGCTCGAAACAAATATTATTTGATTAAGTGGTTGATTGCTTATTTTCATGTCTGTCATTTGTCGGCTCAACAGTGTCCGCTGAGGCATGTGGCGTCGGCAGCGTCTGCCTCCTGCCCAGCCTGTCGGAGGACCTTGAGTACGACTTCCGTGTGGCAATGCAGTTTGCGCGGGATAAGAACAAGACCTTCGAATCCGCGCTTCTTGCCCACAACCGGCCAAGTGTAATAATTTAACGATCTGTTGAATTGAGTGTCAGTGTCAAGCCATCCGCCATCTTAGGATTCGTTGGCAGGATTGGGCTGCTGCCTGCACGGGATCCTTCTTTGGCAACGGCCGCCAAGTAACCTGGCCCTGGCAAGACGCCCAGCTCCAGGTGGTGAGGGTGTGGGAGGAGTTGAACGGCCAGCGCCTCGCCCGCGACAAATGTTTGTATTTTTGCGAAACGAATATCATGTTGATTGTCCTTGTCGAATTTCAATAGTCAAACATCATCACCACCTTCGAGTAACTGTTGAGTAACTTGGTCAGTTTCTTCGGTGTCAGGCTCCTGCTCCTGTCAATGTAGAGTATTGGATGGGCTTGATTATTGTCATTTGGTATCATCTGCCAAACAGCACCCATCGTCGAGCGTTGAGGATGTCCTGTCAAAGTATTGAGGCAGTAGTGTCACGGGAGTGAGTCTGGCACTTGTCACTGTCAGCTGTGATGTTTGAGTGTACTTTGCAAACTTCCTGCCAGGATCCAGCTCCGCATTCGGAACCAGTCCCTCCATGATAAGAACATGGCGGCAGGTTCAAGGCCGGCCAAGGGGCCAAAGCCGGTGGAGGAGGCGGAGACGCCGGGTGCCAGTGGCAGCGTCAGTGTCACGGATGATCAAGACCCGGCGGATGTCAGTGTCAAGGATGAGCAGGAGCCGGCCGTCAATGTCAGTGTCAAGGATGAGCAGGAGCCGGCCGTCAATGTCAGTGTCAAGGATGAGCAGTGGGAGGAGGTGAGCGTCATTGAGAAAGATGACCAGCCGGGGCCACATCCGCCAACCCAGCAGCATAACCTGCTGGAGGATGAGGTTGTGCCACCCTGCAGCAATTGGCAGCTATTCGTGGTTGTTAAACTTAGTTGTCGACATTGACATGACAATGTGACAATGACCGCAGTCTAAGTCTTGCGACTCAACAGTTGTTGTGTTGAACCGGCCAGGCAAAGCATCCTGGATGACAGCTGGATCCAGCCCACATTGAGGAGCGAGCTGGCCGGCATCCCGAGAGCGCGAGCCCTTCGGCTTTTGCCGCTTGGCTTCAGCTTTTCAGCTTTCACGCAGCAATGTCATGAGCGCAGGGAAATTGTCATTTCCTTGAACTCGATTTCAACAATGCACCGTCCCCGAGGATGAAGCTTGTCGAGTTCGAAGGCCGGTCCCATGCGCCGCGCAACATCAACGGCTGGCTGAGAGCAGCAATTCAAGAAGAGGCTCGATCTTGAACATGAAAGAACGCCTTCTTCCGTCGTGCGAGTGTGCAGAAAAATGATGGCCGCCGGTGCCTTCTAGACATTGACATATGACAATGACGGATGCCGCCTTGTCAAATTGCCATTTGTCATTGCCTGTGAATGGTCTTGCAGCCTGTTGCTTGCCAGGTTGCCGAATGCACGGACTTGCCAGAAACCCAGTCAGGGCGTCATTGTCATTGGCTGTCATTGTGTGCCAAACTGCGGTTTGTAAAGGGCATTTATGATCCTATGCATGTCCTGGCATGTTGTGAGATTGCGAGCAGTGATCAAGGCACTTGTGTGGTTTGCGACGTTCCTCCAGCCGGAGCAGGCGCGATTGGCTGACATACCTGCCTGTGGGGCTTTGTTTCCATGGCAAGTCCATCGTATTGCGACAGGCTGCCCATGATGAATGACACTGCTAATTTCGGCTCGAAAGCCGCCGTGTCATTGTCATTGTCATTGTCATTGTCATTGTCATTGTCATTGTCATTGGTCATTGTCATCGTCAGTGTCTCTGCCCGCAATGTCGTCCAAAGTGGTCATTGCTGACCACCTGCCTCGGAGCTGGAGGCAGCTGGTCAATGAGGTGGACCAGCAGGCCTGTGTTGCTTCCAGTAATTGGCCAATGATTTGCAGTCTTGCACATGCTCATGCCATCAGCTACGAGTCCCCTTCTTGTAGGCTCAGCGCGCCCTGTACCTCGCCTTCTTGACGGATGAGGGCAAAACCCAGGAGCTGGTGTGTCTCGACTTGAATCGCGATAGTGGTTTCAAGTCAGTGGTCGTGCCAGCAGCTCCCCCTCCTCCCCGTGCAGTGGGCTGAAACTGAGGGACTTCTGGATGGACCGCGGGTGGAGGAGAATCGGCAACGCGTCGAACTGGTGCACGATGTCATGCCGCAAGCTGGTGTTTGAGCCACTCTGCAATCCGATTATCAGCCATCCTCGAAATTGTTGAATTATTGTTATCCTGGCTCTTGGGCCCGGCCAAGGCACAACATCAAGTCCGGCTATAAGAAGGACATGGATCACATGACGAAGAACGCTGACCACCAGGCCAAGAAGCAGAGGAGCATGGGGCTTAGGCTTAGGGTTTTGGGCTTGAACCAAGTGTCTTGTCAGTGTCCTGTCTCTTGCAAGATTTGTCAGTGTCTGTTGCTCTTGTCTTGAAACCACCCCTTGCCTGGCCAAGGCTCTTGAGAGGATGGCTGGTGCTTCCCACAAGGGGCTCTAACGGCGGCCACGGGAGCAAAAAAGCAAATGCCACAGCCGCCTTGTCTTGCACTGCTGTTGAAGTTGTGGCACACGGATTTGGTTAGCGCTGGCCAGCTGAGCATTTATTGCCTTGTGTCTCCTGCTTGGTCAGGTGGCTGGTCCTCCCTGATCATCGTCGACATTCAGGCCTTGAATCAATATGGCTCACTTGTCTGCCCTTGACCTGTTCAGATTGCCAATTGGGTTCCTCACCAACCTTCAGGCCTGGTGCTGCTCGAGCTGGATGAAATTTGCTTTCGCCAGTCAATCAGACAGTCAATGTCATGTCAGCAGGTTAAGTTGCTGTCGCAGGATGGGCCCAAGGTCAGGTCAGTGTCAGCCAAGCGCCAGCCACACATGCGGCCAATGAATGACAATGACAACATGACGACAATGACAAAATCATATTGACAGCCAGACCACATAATAATAAGTAGTAGGCGGGGCATCATTGTTTGGTTTCGCAGTCATTGCGCCCACTGCTTGCCATGCAAAGCCTTGATGATGGTGGCGCCCAGCTGCAAAGCAAGTGGCTGCAAAGGTTTCCTTGGGTCAGGTTCTCTGCCGACGGCGCTGCCCGCTGCTCAAAGTGCGACTATGTCACGAAAAGCCCGACCTCCTTCAAGCTAAACCAGCATGAGAAATCCTTGGCCCATCTTTCAAAAACCACTGGAAACAGTGACAAGCCTTCCTTGAGGGGGGCGCCGTCAGTGGGGCAGTTCCAGGAGTTTGTTGAAGAGAAGCACAAGGGCATGTCCGCCCGCGGCAGCGGATTTGGCCAGAAGAAGTCAGCCAAGATGCTGTGGTGCATCAATGAAGCCATACTTGAACGGTGGCGGCGCCGCTTCAAGAATGCCATGTGCAGCTGCGTAACGCAAGATGTCCGTCAAACAACACTCAGTGTCAGGTTTTCTGCTGTCGGCAAATCATCCGGCCAGCCAGCTCAAGTAGCAGTGTTTGATTGTCATCGTCAAATGTCAGCATTCCCATCGGCCAGTGTCAGGGTTAATCCGCGCGCCGACTGCCATCCTCGGTCACGAGTTGCAGGCCGAGGCTGGCTTGGCAAGCTTCATCGTGGGCAACGTCAGCACTTCAGATCGGCTGGTGTCTGCAACGGAGAAGGCGGTCAAAGTTATGTTTGTCAAGCGGCGCAAGCCGCCAGCAGATTGGCAGGGCCCCCAACCTCTTTTTCTGAAGAGCGACTACCAGTCATTTTGCCGGTCTGTTGACACTTAAGCTCAATTATTTGTGTTTAATTTGCCAACATTGCATCATCGTGCTCGGTGATGACTGGTTGCCAATTGAGCTGTAGCCTCTTAAGGAGTGCTTCGCCAGTGACACTGCAGCCGATGAGCAGAAGGCGGGCAGGCTGATGCGCTTCGGTGTAGCTGGACAGCCTCCTCTGTTCCCTACTTTGCGGGTACGTGTGAGGGACTTTGCTCACGCGGCTGGAAGGCCTCCTGGCTATATATTCTGAAATGCTTCCAAGTAGACACCGATTAACTATAACTTATCACACCTGTCTTGCACCCTCAGGTTGACCAAGTGGAGCGCAGATCCATATTTGAACTCCTGCTTCCAAACGCTGATTACGGGCAAATTCTCCATCATGTCTGTAATTTGGAACTCGGCTTTCAACAAGTCCATCTTCCGGAAGTATGAGCCCTGGCCGATTAAGCTTGCAGACCAGTGGAACCTGACTCGCAGGGCGCTGTCTCAGCAACTTCTTGGAGCTGAGGTGCTGAGAACCCGACGAGTTCCCTTTGATGCACGCAGGATTCGTTGTGTCCAGCTAGCCCGCCACCGCCATTGCTCATCACATAAGCCCACTGCCCGCTTCATACTCTTTGTAAGCGCAGTTCTCTCCACAGCTCAGGAGCCACCCAGCTTTGAATTAGTCATTGTTCAGTGTCAGTCTGTCAATGTCAATCACATTAGTCGGAATTTTGTGGTCACGAAGTTTGCCCGGCAGTGTGTGTGAGTGAGGATTCAGTTTACCAAAGCAAAGCGATTTGCGACGATCGCGTCAGACTTCCTCAGAACCATCGACAGTGAGCGGATTCTCCAGCTATCCATGATGGCAGACGCTGCCAGCGAGGAGCTTGACCTGACACTCAGCGCTCATCCTCTAGGAATGTCATTGTCTTTCACTTGATTCAGCTTGCAAAGTAATTACTCAGATTGTTGGATGTCGCTGTAGAAGCTTAGGATCAGAGCTGCTGATGCCAATGACATTGACGCCGTGAAGTTTGCCAGTGTGGCTGAGCATACCATGCAACGTCTCCACGCGCTGTTTGTAAATGAGACAGCTGCGTCAATCCCAGGGTACACATCCTATGTGGCTTTGGCCTTGTCAGCACAGGGTGTTCGGCAATAAACCTACCTACTAATTTTTGATAGATAAAACATGTTTCTTGTGCTTTGGATCACCTCAGCGCCCCATGTCACTTAGCCCAGGCTCTTCGGTGGCTGCAGGAGCAGCATGTCATTGAAGTAGATGGCGGCTACCGGTCAGTGGGCTGATGTCTCCCAGGCCATCAAGCAGCGGTGCTTTGACCGGATGAGGTCCTGGTTTCAAATGGCTTGCCTGCAGATCAAAGCTGAGTGGGGGGAGTTCGAGGCAATCCATGCATTTGGTGTCTTCTCGCTCAAGCCCAAACTGTCATTGTCCACCGTGCGTGAGAAGCTTGACAAGCTGGTCACTGTCTTTGGGTCAACGACAAGGTCCCAAAATGCTGTGGACCGCTTGCTTCACCAGTTCCTGGACTACCAGGCCTATGCTTCAAAGCAACGCCCCTTGGCTGATATTAGCTTCAGCCTGCCAGTAGTCGTCGGAGTAGTGAAGCTTTGAACCAGACTTGAAGGTGGTAGTCAGCCAGTGTCTGTAATGATCACATTTGGGCAAGGTGCAATGATTGCTGATGATGAGCGCCATCCGGATGTGACATCCTGGTGCTTGTCTGTCAGCAAAAAGCCCCAGCCAAGCAACGACCGTGACCTCACGTTGATGGTTGCCCGCTCGCTGATGCTCAAGCGGGCCCACTCCTCTGGTAATGAGCGGGACTTTGCCGACATAGTTTGCCGGTTGGGGAAGTCGCGCATGGCCGCCAAGGCGCAAATCAAATCGATGGAGCGCCGCTTACGCGAGGCTTGCAGCAGCCCTGCTGCCACAGCGAAGCTCATCACGGCGGCGAGGGCCGTGTGGGCGCAGGGGTTTGGAGCGCAAAGGTCAGCGGGCAAAAGCCAACGAGGGCCGAACTGGATATCTGGTGCCAAGCTGGCAGCGAAAAGGGCTGTGGCTTGGCAAGGCTTAGGCCACACCTTGCCATATGACTTCTGTATTTCACTCCATGACAATGACAATCGTGACAGTTTGTTGATGTTTGTTGGCAGCCATGGAAATAATACTTGCTTGACATTGACATTGACATTGGCCATGAAAGCTGCCTTTCTTTGAACCTTCAGGCGCGGTCGGCAAGCGTGGGTGAAGCGCCGCCGGCTTGCAGTGGAGAAGCAGGTGACTTTAACTGAGTCGACAATGACGATTGATCAGCTGCAGCGCTCGGCCAAGCAGAAAGGCAGCACCCCGCTGAATTCTGACCAGGCAGGCAAACTTCTCGAGCTTGCCTCGCGGCTGCATTGGGTGTGGAGGTTGTCATTGTCATTGTCACAGTTGTCCTTGTCAGTGTCAATGTCGACCGTCATTGCTGCCACAGCTTCCAGTGGGAAGCGCAAGTGTCACAACAGCTGAGGTAAAGAAGCGAAGGTTTGAGGCCCAGCAAATGGGCAATTTGAGGAAGACCGAGAAGTTGTCTCCTGAGGACTACAGCGCTCGTGCCAAGACACTTGCCTGGCCAATCATTCTCCATTCTGTCATTATACATTGGCGAGCACATTCTAATTGTGCCCCCAACTGGCCAAGGAAGCAGCAAAAGGGTGATGAGGACAGGGCGCCTGACTTAGCTTCCTTAGCCTGTCTGTGTAAGAAGCTAGCCTTCCTCAGCGCCTCTGCTTGCCACCACAGACAATTGAGAAGAAGTTCGCCCGCAAGACTACCCCCAATTTGGCTGGCGCGCTCCTTGAGCGGCAGAGTTGGGCAGGCAGTGTGTAACCACAATCTTTGGGCAGCCAAGGCTGGTCTATGTGGCCAAATGTGTCACCTCCCCAGCGGAGGCGCGAAGTCTCATTCGGCAGTTGAAAGCCACTGAGACGACATCCTTGATGGACGCAACAGCCTTCATTGCGCGAGATGTCTTGGATCCTGGTCAGCGTGTCTCGTGGCGGGCGAAGTTGGCGGGGGGGGTGGTCTTGACCACCAAGCTGCATGGGCCCTGGATCAAGTGCCCTTGCCTGCTGTTTTGTGATATTGTCTCCAGGCCACTTTTCCAGTAACAAGGGTCGCCAGCCAGCCAACTCCTGACTGGACATGTTCCTGAGCATGTCGCCGTCCCTGTCAGACTTGTCATTGTAATTTACTTTGTCAGTGTCCATTTTTCTTGAGCTACGGTGCGGCCAGCATCTCGACCAAGAGGTACCTCGTCATCACCCCTCAGTTTGACAAAGCGCACCCGGCCCTGGCTGAGATCGCCCGCCACTCTCTCATCACTCACGGCCGCGGTGGCTGGGTATGCCGTGCTGCTGGGCTGCATTTTGCCGGGTTGCAACACCAGCCTTTGTTCTATTTGCCACTTGGTGAACTTGAAACAGCTGCTAGGATGTGAAGCAGGTCACTGGGAACACGGCGCCAAATGTCGTGCTGGCGGCAGTGTCAGAGAAAAAGTACCCCGGCAAGCACACTGTCACGCATGACAGCCGTAGCTTTATGAGCTGGCCTTTGGTCCGGCGTGTTGCGGCCAGCAACCTGAACCAGGCATCCTTGTAGTTCAACAATAGTAGGTGCCCTGAGCCTGCCGGAAGTCTGTCATCACTCTCATCCTTTTTTCTTAAAAACTGGGGATGCTTTTCAAATCAATTGGAACCTCGTCGCCCAACCTGTCAATTTTCAACAGTCAGTCAAGTCAGTTTCAATTGTAAGTGAAATACTCCCGTCAGGCTCAGAGGTCAGTTCGACATTGACAATTGAATTGACAATGGCGACTGACAATGACTTTTGACTTGAAGGACCAGACCTTCTAAGTCTAATTTTGCACTTGTCGGCCAGCGGGGGAGCTGCAGACTGGAAGAAAAGTAGTAAATGGCGTCGGGGGGCCCACCCCCGATCCCGTAAGGGTGCACCCCCCTTCCGGGGCGCCCCCGATTCCGTAAGGGGAGCAATTTGGCCCGCATATCCTTAAGGAGCGCTTCAAATAACAGGTACACTCCGTAAGGGGGGGGGCCGCCACGGCCCCCCCCCTTAGCGAGTGGGGGGCGCCCCCGACTCCGTAAGGGGGGGGTCGAACCCCCATGTGGGATTTGCTAAGGGGGGGGGCCGCCACACCCCCCCCTTAGCGAGTGCCAAATAGGGGTTCAGCCCCCCCCTTAGCGAGTGGGGGGCGCCCCCGACTCCGTAAGGGGGGGGGCGCCACGGCCCCCCCCCTTAGCGAGTCCCACAGTGTTAAGCCGGGACGGTAAATTCTGAAGGTGCTTCTTAAGGATATGCATTCCATTGGCATCACCGAAGCCTTTTTGGCCCTTAACTTATGTCATTGTCAGCCTGCTCGCGTGGACCCACCACTGCCCGGCGCCGCCCCCAAATGCCTTTGATGCAGCGCAGGTTGAAACTGTCGAGTGGACAGGTTGCCTTTAACACCCGTTGCTGTTTTTGGCTTGCAGGAGTCGCCTGGTAACCACTGATTATCATTGGTCATTGTCAATCAGCCAGTGTCTTTTTGAATAGTCCTCCGCCGCCGGTCATGTCCGGCTTCGTGTCTGGCCGGGATGCTGATGACTTTGGCTGGCCACAGCCACCCACAGAGGTGCCCTTGACCCAGAAGTCTGTCGAGGCGTCGGAGTCCAACAACGACGAGTGCCAGTCACAGTCTGAGGAGGACATAGTGATGAAGCGGCCCGCTTCAAAGGTAGATGCAGCCCTGCAAAAAAAGGTGGCCAATTCGTCAATGTCGTCAAACAAGAAGCCAGCCAGGAAGGAAGTCATGCCAGGGAAGCCGACGAGGGCCACCAAAAAGAAAGCCATGCCTGTCGTCGCCGCTGGCAGCAAACCCGACGTGGAGGACAACAACGCGGAGCCCCCCGCAATCATGAAGAAGCCCGCGGCCAAGAAGCTGGGAGACCCTGCCACGACTGGGTGCTCCAAATGCTACTTCCGCGGGTGTCGAGCATGCAACTGGCGCGGGTCTTTCCAGAAGCGCGCCCGGCTCACCGGCGACAAAAACACGGACAATCTGGCCGAGCAAGGTGATCCAAAGGATGTTGATTGACACTGACGATTGACAGTGAATTTCTGAAATGACGGCTGGCATTCTCAAACACATGCAGCCTGGTCGGGCATTTTGAATCGCGCGGCTGCTGCGGGAAAAAAGCCACCACTGTTTTGCCCTTGTCTTTGTCACGTCATTGTCGGTTCTTTTGCCCACACGCCCAGGCCATGCCCTTGAAGCAGTTGAAGAAGGTCATCCGGATCGGGTCGGACTGCACCGGCCTAGGCACTGATGCCATTTCTTGTGCCAGGCCAGGGCCTTGGTAGCTTCTGGTAATTGCAATGGCCTTGAAAACTTGATTTGTGTGGCTCACCCATCTGCGGCAAGAGCCTGCCACAGTCAGGCTGAAGTTGGTGTTCAAGAACATCTTCTGCTCAGACATCAGTGGTCATTGTCGCCAAGTTCTGAAACGCAGCCGTCATCGTCCCAAAAGGTTGTTCAGGCAGGCTACCGTGAAGGCGCCAGCCGTGGATCTGTACACGGCCGGCTTCCCGTGTCAGCCGTACAGCGCCGAGGCTGCACCTTCAGACGCAGCCTGTCAGCCGTCGGTTTGGCAATCCACTGGAGGGTCAGTGCAAAATTTCATTAACCTAAGAATAGTTTAATCAGCTTAGCCCAGGACGAGTGAGCGTGCAGTGGTGTAAGTGTGAGTGCGAGTGTGACAGAGTGAGAGAGTGAGAGCGAGAGAGAGAGACAGAGAGAGTGAGAGAGAGAGAGAGAGTGAGAGAGTGTGAGTGAGAGTGAGTGAGAGAGTGAAGAGTGAAACTGAGAGGGAGAGGCAGAGCGTTTTTTGAGAGTTAGAGTGGGAGTGTGAGCGCGTGAGTGCCTGCGAGTTGTCAATTTCAATTGCCAGTTGTCATTCAGTCGGCGGGTCGGTTAGCTAAGTCACTCATCCATTAAAGTGTTTCACTCATTCGTTGAATCACACATTCAATCGTTCAATCATTAAACTCATGGATTTGTTTTCTCAGGAGTTCACCCTTTCATCCATTCATCCATCCATTGTCATTCATTCGTTCGTTCATTCGTTCTTTCCTTGATTCATTCATTCCTCCGTCCGTTCATTCGTTCATTCATTCATCCATCCATCCACCCATCCATCAATCCATTCCATCCATCCATCCATTCATTCATTCATTCATTCATTCATTCATTCATTCATTCATCCATTCATTCATTCATTCATTCATTCATGCATTCATTCATTCATTGATTTCTTTTATGTATTTCTTTATTGTTATGTCTTTCCTGCTTTCTTTCTCTATTTGTTTTTTCATTTCTTTCTTTATTTTGTTTCTTTCTTTCTTTCATTTGTTTGTTCGTTCTTTCATTCGCTCATTCATTGGTTCACTCTTTCCTTCGTTCATACATTCATTCATTCATTCATTCATTCAGTCATTCATTCATTCGTTCGTTCATTCATTCATTTTGTCATTCGTTCGTCATTCATTCATCCATTTCATCCATTCATTCATTCATTCATTCATTCATCTATCCATCCATCCATCCATGAAATCATTAACTCATTCATTCGTTCATTCATTCATTCGTTCATCCATCCATCCATTCATTCATTCATTCATTTATTCACTTGTTCATGTATTCATGTATTCATTCATTCATTCATTCATTCATTCATTCATTCACTCACTCACGCACTCACTCACTCACTCACTCATTTCATTTCATTTCATTTCATTTCATTTCATTTCATTTCATTTCATTTCATTTCATTTCATTTCATTTCATTCCATTTCATTCAGTCATTCATTCATTCATTCATTTCATTCATGTATTCATTCATGCATTCATTCATTCATTCATTCATTCATTCATTCATTCGTTCGTTCGTTCGTTCGTTCGTTCATTCATTCATTTGAAGTCATTTCATTTCAGTTCATTTCATTCATATCGTTTGTTCGTCCGTCATTTGTTCATTCATTCATGTGCTTGTTTCATTCATTCATTCATTCATTCATTCATTCATCCATCCATCCACCCATCATTCATTCATTCATTCATTCATTCATTCATTCATTCATTCATTCATTTCATTCATTCATTCATTCATTCATTCATTCATTCATTCATTCATTCATTCATTCATTCATTCATTCATTCATTCATTCATTCATTCATTCATTCATTCATTCATTTCATTCATTCATTCATTCATTCATTCATTCATTCATTCATTCATTCATTCATTCATTCATTCATTCATTCATTCATTCATTCATTCATTCATTCATTCATGTATTCATTCATTCATTCATTCATTCATCCATCCATTCATTCATTCATTCATTCATTCATTCACTCATTCACTCATTCGCTCATTCGTTCATTCATCCATTAATTCATTCGTTCAACCAATCAATCATTCATTTCATTTCGTTTCATCTTTCATTTCATTTAATTTCATTTTCATTTCATTTCAGGTCATTGTCATTTCATTTCATGTGCATTTCATTCACTTCATGCATTTCATTATTTATGTTGTTGTTTTGTTTTTTACTTGTTTATCAATTTTTGTTTTTTTATTTCATTATTGCTTTCTCTTTCATTAATTGGTTCATTCATATTCATTCGTTTTCTATTCATTGATAAATTCAGCTAGTTAGAATCAGGCAGGGAGGCAGTCAGTAAGTCAGTCAATCACTCAACCAGCCAGCCTGCCAGTCAGGCAGTCAGTGAGTGAGTCAGCAGCCCGCACAGTCAGTCAACAAGACAACTTGGCAATTGGACTGACGATTAAACACAAAATGCCAGCCAGCCACCCACCCAGCCAGCAGGAGCCAGGAGATCAGGCACGGCCAATAACAGGCCAGCTGCCGTCGTTATGAATGATTGTCGTCGCTGGATTGCTTTCCGGTTGGCCCCCGCTGTGCTATAATAAGGTACGGCTGGGAAGCGGAAGGGCAGTTCCGACCCACGGGATCTTTCCCAGCAAGTGATGGATTATGTGACGGCTCGCCGCCCACGTGCAGTGGTGTTAGAGAATGTGGCGGCGCTGGCCAAGCACCAGAAGTACCGTGCTACTTTCAAGTTCATCATGACGACCTTTAAGAAGCTGAAGTATCAGGTGAAGGCCTTTGTCTTGGACAGCCGGGAGTTCGGATTGCCTCAGCGCCGCCGCCGCTGCTACATTATTGCCGCACTCCCGCCCAAGTCATTGTCCAACACCAGTGGCATCAGTGTCAAGCGCCCCAAGGCTGTCAATGTCAACCTCGAGAGTGTCTTGGCCAAGAAGCCCAAGGAGACTCTGCCGGACGCCCCAGGTGCCCGCCGCAACATCAAGGCTGCCTTGAGGAAGCTGCGGAAGGATGGCATTGACCTGGCGAAGCAGGAGTGCTGTGTCGACATTGCTGCTGGTGTTAAGTTCCAGCAGGTGTCTACCAACTGCTCGCCCACACTCACACGGGCAAGAGGCAAGACGAAGGGCTTCTGGTTCACCAAGGCGCTGCCCGTCGTGTTGCGCCTTTCAGTGGATCTGAGTGTGTCATGGCCCTTGTTTGGTCTCGGTGACATGTGCTGCTGTCACAGGCGCACCGCACGATCTGCGTCGAGGACATGGCAGCACTTCAGGGCTTTCGCCTCTCCGAATTGGCGGGTGCCACAGGAGCGGTGTCTGAGGCTCAGCTGGGTGGGATGCTCGGCAACAGCATGTCAGTCCCCGTTCTATGCCAAGCCGTGAAGAGCGCCCTGCTGGCCAGTGGCCTGATTGTTGAGAAGTGACACTGGCAATTTAGCAATGTTGCTGCTGAGCGGCTGTGGTTTGCAATTCACCACCAGCCGTTGAATTCAAGTCAGACCGCAGAAGATTGCATTTCGCGCCGGTAAAGGGAGGCTTGCCTGCTATTATTTGTCATTGTTGATATTGCCACACCTGGCTTCAACACATAGTGATCGTCATAGTGGTGTATGCCAGTGTTGTGTGGCTCGGAGTCGTAGTAGTCATTGTCATTGTCGCTCCAGCATTGTCATGCCGCCCAAAGGGGCCAAGTCCGCTGCTGCAGGCTGGGCGGCTAGCCTAAAAAGGCTTGAGCAATCGCCCGACATGCGCCGGCAGGCCAGCCGCCCACCAAGGGCAAGGATGTCTCCGTGCCGCAGTTCAAGTCGCTCAACCTTGAGCACATGGGGCGTGTCCAGGAGGCATGGGAATTCATCATGTCGCCATAGCCTCAGCCAGTTTGTTTTTCTGCACCCAGCAAATATGTTGAGTATTTGTGTTTCACGAGTCAGTAAGGCTGGATGAATTCCAGAACATCTCCTCCCGGGAGCCACTCAGTCTGGCAGAGGGCGGGTCTGCCGCTCCAGTAGACTTGCTGGTCATCAAGCAACGGCTGCAACAGTGCCCGGGCAGCTGGAGTGTCACAGGGGGCGGAAATGCGGCCTGGGTGAATTGGCACTGGACGGTCAACCAAGTGCCGATTTTGGAAAGCGGGGTGAAGTTTCTGCGGGACGCAAAGTTCAGGGAGCCCACGGCCTTGAAGGTCACTGTCGTCGTCAGTGACAGCTTGAGCAACCCATGCAACGTCACGCACCGGGCGGGGTCCCTTTTGAGAAGGATCAGTCAGGAGGAGCTTCATCACGCGTGGATTCTGGCAACTTACCGCGATGTCAAGGATGGCAAGCTGGTTCAGGACAGAATGTGTTGACATGGTCCAACTCCATGCACATCTGTTTAAAGATGAAATGCGCTTGGCTTGGCTGACTCTATCCCATTTTTGAACTAATCATCCTTGTCAAGAGTCTGAGTCTGTGTCAGTCGTTGTAGTAATTTTCATCAGACGATGTTTTTCTGACTGCGGTGAGGTGTTAGTGCCTGTCAGGAATGGGTCAAGGCATGGCTCAGCAGCATCATCACTTACCAGGCCAGCCCCTCCGAGTCCGAGATTGACGCCTTCTGGCAGTCAGCCCAGATTCGAGAAGAGGTGGGTATTGACTTCGAGGGCACCTACTACTCTGTAGTCGCTGCCCCAGCGAAGTAATTTGATCTTAGGTCAGTCAGTGTCCCAGTGGCCCGCACACTGTCAAAATCTATCCGTCATCATGGCCGCTTGTTGTGGGAACTATGTTGGCCTCAGCCGCCGTCCGAACCAAGGTTCAGCGGCTCTTCCAAGTCGGGACGTACCGCGCCATGCTGGAGCGGCATAACAATGGCAAGAAGATCGGGGTGGAGCAGCTGTTCCGTGACTTCAGCAAGCTCACTGTCGCTGCTGGAGAGAAGATTACCATGAACTACCTCACCAGCGCAGCGTCCATCTTCAACAAATTCTTCGCCAGCAATGTGCTCAAGGACACCGCTTTTCCGTCGCAGGTCTGTCAAGCATGTTCATTGTCATTGTCGGGTGTGTCAATATTATGTGATACTGTCATGTCATCCAGTCATTGTCAGCCACCGCCACATCAGCCAGTATTTGCCAATGTCCTCAACTTGTCTGGCAGGAGATGGCCTTCCTGGCCGATGAGCTTTTCGGGAAGAGGACTCCGATAGATTCCGTCGCCAAGCTAGAGGACCTTATCAAAATCGCTCGCAGTGATGTGGAAAGCATCAGCTGGCTTTTCACGTCCTTGTGCGATTATGTGCTGAACGGGGTCTGCAAAGTCACAGAAATGAACAGCTCAGCCCTGAGCGGAGGCAAGTCGAATCCGAAGGGGCTGCCTGGAAAAATATGTTTAGCTTGGCCGGCCGGTGTCAATCGTCAATGCCAACGTTGAACTTGTAATGTGTGTCAGGCTGCGTGTGATAGTTCATCTCAGGCTGTACCATGTTTGGCTGTGGAAGCGGGAGAATTTGTCGCTGTTGCTGGCAAAGATTGAGATGCACGTGGATCAGGAGGATGTTGCCATTATCAGGCCAGTAGTCGTAGTAGTAGCAGCTGAGGTTGTCCCCAATGATTGCCCGCCACTGTCCTGCCTCTTTTCAGAGTATGTTTCCCGTCGATTGTTGCAAGTCCGACAAGGTAAAGTGTCCCAACAATGTCCCAAAAGGCCCCTGCCCTGTTTTCATCACTCAAAAATAGACCCTTGCCAGGCGTGCCCTTGCCAGCCACACCGCCTACCGGGAGCACTTTGGCGGGTGGCCTTTCAACCGGGCCACTCTGACCCAGAGGTTGGAGGGAGCGACTAAACCCGCCCAGAACCTGTCCTGGCTTGGTGCCCTGAGTGCGGCCGGGCAGCTTGCTGCGAAGTTTGCTGCTGACATAGCCTACACGGCGAAGTGGGACGGCGTGCTGAAGGGATCAGTGCGGTGGGGGGCCAGTCTTCAGGAGTTCCTCGAGCACACTGATGTTGCGCCACTATGGTCGAAGGTGTCAGGCTCCGAGAAAAATGACGCCGTGCCCATGGCGGGCAATGACAGTTTTTTGCAGTCGGCTGACGAGCAGCTCGATTCGTTTGTCTCCTTTGTCGCCAGCGAGGCCAAGGTCACTGTCAAAGAAATGAAGGATGATGATGCGTTGCAGGTGCGGGATGCCGTCGACGAGTCGAAGACACTGGTGTCATCTCTCTTGTCAACTGTCGATGGGTCAGTGTCATGCCAGCAGCTCGCCCTTGCCCTCCGTGCCCTGGAGGTGTCCAAGGTGCGTGGCAGCCCCAAAGCTGGCACTGTGCTGTTCTGGTATGACAACGAAAGCAGCGGCGAACAGAGCTCAGACCCAAGGAGGTCGCTGACTCCGCTGAGGAGGGAACAGCTCGAGAAGACTATAATGGCTGCCATGTCGATCAGGGAGCCTGAGGCGCCCGACTGGGATGCAGATGAGGCCCCGGCGCTGTGCCCGCAAGCTTGTGATGTCTATATCTTCACTGATGGCGGGCGGTCCACGCATGGGACCAACTTCACGAGCATGTTCACCAAGACTGCCGGGAATGTGGCCCAAAGGCGGGTGAACTTAATCTACAGCGAAGAGGCCGTCACGGAGCACCGCAAGGCAGCCTGTGTTGTTTGCTTCTCCTTGTGATCTGTCCGTGTGCATCAATGCTGTCTGCAATGCTTGCATTCCCGTCTTGACAATGACTCAGCCTTTGGAGCGCGAGGCCCGTGCTGTGAGCGGTGGCGCCCGGGACCGCTCCGCCGCTTGCTTGAGTGCTTGAAGTCGTCGTTGGCCCATGCCACACAAATAACAATAATAGTGTCAGCTTCCGTCTTGACAGGTGCACGCGCGAATCATTTGCAAGTAAGGTCTTGTGTTGAAGTTCTGGTGGTGTGTCGATGTTGCGCCTGTGGCCAGATCTCACAAATGTAGGCCCAGTCAGACAATGACATGGATTTGTGTTGTGCTTTTCTAATTAGAAAGGCAGCTGTTTCTTGGCCTGTTGTTGCCACATGTCAAGGGCTTTAAATTTGTGAGTCTGTGCGCTCGTTGTCAGCGTCCAGTTGCCAGCAGTCAGTGTCTCAGGTGTTCCACCTCCAGCAGCTCGAGATGATCCACGTTGTCAGCTCCAATGACACACCCCTTGCCGAAATCATTGGGTCCAGGAAGAATCTCCATCACCAAGGCTCAACAGCAGGTGACAGTGTTTACGGAGTGTCGAAGAACCCATTGGATGCCGAGTCCCTCATCGCCCGCCTGGGCATCGAGACGAAGGCCAAGTTGTTGGGAGCGGCCAGGGTGTCTGACCAGTCCAGGGGAAGGCGCAAGTCAAGTTCTGATGCGGCGGCTGGGTCGTCGTCTGGAGCTGAGGTTGGAGTGCCGGAGCCCATCAATTGGTCAGCCCCTCGCAAGCACTTGGTGGAGGAGTTGGCCCACAGGTTCAAACCTCGTGTGGTGTACTTGCTCACTGCATCTTGCCCGACAACAATTTTGCCTCTCCTGGCTCAGGGCATCCCGGTGTGTGCTGTGGGTGCCTTGTCTGCAAGCCACGCTTTTCAAGCTTCTGGGTAGTTTTCCAATTTTGCTAAGTAGTCGTTGTTGTTGGCCAATGACAGTGACAGTGACTTCTATTTATGTCACCACCAGGCTACACAGCGGATCATTGCACCTGGCTTCGCGCAGAGTGCCAGAAGCTGATCTTCCACAGCTTCACGGACGCCAAGAGTCGGCACTTCAAAGCCCCGCTTGCCAAGCTGCTCAAGAGTGCTCTCACGCTTGATGACAGCAATGGCGGAAATCCGCCGAAGAAGGGCAAGAAGCAGGCCGTCAAGGGAAGCAACAAGAAACGCCGCAAGTCTCAGCAGGGCGGCAAGAAGACGGCCAGCAAGAAGCCGCGTGCCGAGGACGACAATGACGAGGAGGGCGGCCACGACGGCGAGGAGGGCGCCGGCGATAACATGTCCGACCTGGAGGCCTGCTTGGTTAATAAATTGATTGTGCTTAAAAGGCATGGTGTCCCATCTGTGCCTTGACACAGCCTTGTCGCCCAGGTGGCGGAGGAAGAGCTCAACTCGGAGGAGTGAGAGCGGGTCACTGTCTGAGTCTGAGCATTGTCGTTGTCATTGCATTGTCATTGTCCTGCCACTTTCGGCTGATTTTGGAAATGCGTGCTGGGCATTGTACTGCCCCGGCGCTGGTGATTGTCGATGATCTTCAAGAGTCGGGTGAAAATGCGCTTGAAGAGCACAGCCGTTTGCTGGCTGCCAACTTGTCTAGCAGGCAGCGCAGGCCCTCGTGATGAATCCCTGAAAGCTGTAGCAGTCTCAAATCTGTCTTTTTTTTGATTCGTAGTTCAACGTCATCAGCCCGAGGAATAACTCAAAAAGTCATGGCATTTGATAAGGGCCAGAACTGGCTTTACTTGCCAGCTGCAGATTGATAGAAGTAAAGAGCGGCACTGACACATTGTTCTGTTCACAGTGCTGGCGCCGTTCCTTCATTGTCAGTGTGACGAAGGCGATGTGTTGGTGTCCTTTCGGCCCCTATCAAGCTGTTGGAGGTTGGTCCAGATTCACTTCCGGCTTGACATTGACATTGACATTGATGCATTGAATTTAGTTTTAGATTGAAACAAACTTGTGCGGCAGTGGCCAGCTGGCTTAGCCATCAGTCATTGTCCTGTTGTCGCCCACCACTGCCACCAATGACGCCTCTGGTGAAACAGCTGCACCTCAAGCAGCTTCGAAGCGACCGCCTTCAACTCTTGCTGAAGCCGGAGTTCCAGTCAGCAGGCCATAGCGACAGTGCTGATGCTGCCGAGCGGACAGTTGGTGACACCAACTGTGTCAATAAAGACCTGGCTGGGAACAGCCCAAAGCCTGACAACATCAAGCTTGTTGTTGCCAATGACACTGTCCTCCCAGACAGTGATGAAGAAACCTGGGTTTTGCCAGGTGCCAGCCCTTGAGTTGGCACGTGCGGGGGGAAAATCAGGCATGTGCTGCGCTCATTCGTTGTATAATCTTGGCCGTTGTGACTGTTTGAAATCATGGTGGAACATCGCGCCCTGTCACGGTGCGCGCAGGTGGCTTGATCTTACCGTCCTGAGCTCAGCTAGCCCACCAGCTTGCAAGCAGCTTTCAAGAAGCAATGTGCCTGCCGAATTGCCAGGCCAGCTGGTTTTCGCATTGGAAGGAAAATGCTAGTCCGGCTGCTCTGCGTGTCTGTGTGGGCAAGAGCATTTATCAAGCATGGTTGGTAGTTATTTGCTGGAGCTGAATGTCTGCACCACAGAGTTGATGATTGGGAATCATGTCACTGTCATTGTCACTGTCGCTGTTGTTGTTGTTGCCCCGTTCGGCTTAGCATACCACCGATGGCGATTGAAGTGCCAGAAGTAGACCTCGTTAATAGTGGGTTGACTTGCAACGTTGACTGACTGGGCACATCAAGCTTCCCAGGGTCAAGCCCGGGCGCTGCCACAGAGAAGCAACCTAGCCATGATGGAAGGTCAGTTGTCAGTGGCGCTCAGCTGCTTCACGAACCACAAATTGTCATTGTCCATAGCTGAATGGCCAAGTGAATTCGCCGCAGGTGAAGGCTGCCACAAACAGTGGGCAGCTACTTTGCAGTTTTGTTCTATGAGCATTGTCATCTTCACTGTGTCGTCAGTGTCATCACGGCTCATCTGGCGCGCAATTTGGCCATGACCGAATCTTCATCCATGCGCGGCTGGATGGTATTAAATTTTAAAGTTTACCATGTTCACATCCTGAGATGACACGAAAAATGTATCGTCGCCGGTAAACCCTTCAAAGATTAAATTACTCAATTAAACAATTTGAAAAGCATATTTCGCATGTCCTTAAGGAGCGCCCAGCTGCCGTTGCAACTTTTTGTGCAATTAACAGCCTTCTGGGCTCACGCTCACAATGTGCTGCTGCAGCCGACGCACGTTCCAGGAAGGTATGATTGGGCGGACGATCTCAGCAGAGGTCGGTTGGCCCGGTTCAGCCATCGCCCTGAAAGTCGCATACGCTTCAGCCCTGCAAGCCTAGCGATGTCAGGCCGAGGCATTCAACTGTGTCCGATGCATGCGCCCTGGCGTCCGGAACATTTGGCAGCAGCCTCCGTCGCCGCGGCACCAGCCTAGCTTGCATCCGACATGGCCTTCTGACCCAATATCCGCCGTTGCCCTGTCAGCCAGAACAACTGGCGATGTTAGCCAGCCGCTTACTCAAGCCGCTCTGACCGGGAAAAAGTGCAGTCACCGCATGCCAAGCTGCTCACAGCCCAGCGTGCATGGTGACGCTAGCATCTGCCCTGCCAGGTACAACCCCACTCTGAAGGGCGGGTGATGAGGCCTTCGGCCCAGGGTTCGCTTTTACCGGGGTTGCCTGAAACACTGAAGGGGGGGTCAATGTGCCTCCTGCTCCAGGCGCACTAGTGCCCTGGAAGCAGTGCAACTTTCAGCAATCCCGGTAAAAAGAACTGCGGCCGCTTCGGACGAGCTTTGTTCTTTTGAGGTTTCATGTTTGGGTTCAAGCTAGGAGCAGTGCGACATGCCTTAACGCTTAGGGTTTCTTTTCCCTTGTGTTTAGGGCATGTGGTGAATCGAACTATGCGTTGGCCGTTTTGCTCCTAGCCTTGACCCAAACCTGCGGTTTCATTTCTGAAACCCACCCACCCGCCCTGCACTGCCCTATGCCAGGCTTTGCCAGGATAGATAGCAGTTTCTCTGCACTTTCATGGGTCGCCTCCGGGCACTTCGGACAGGTCTCCGGACCAATTTCGGTCTCCGGACCTCGAGTCTCCGGACTGTCGGTCTCCGGACCTTGGGGCGTGGGCACGCATGCCGCGCCCCCCAAGCACTGCATTTACACGCAAGAACACGCGTTGTCTTGCCTTTTCACATTTCGGGGGGTCAATGTGCCTCCTGCTCCAGGCGCACTAGTGCCCTGGAAGCAGTGCAACTTTCAGCAATCCCGGTAAAAAGAAATGCGGCCGCTTCGGACGAGCTTTGTTCTTTTGAGGTTTCATGTTTGGGTTCAAGCTAGGAGCAGTGCGACATGCCTTAACACGCACTGCAATGCATTTCCATGGCAACTCGAAGGAGTGCTTGGTGCAAAGTTGCAGTCAAGTATTACGAAGCCAGGTGAGAAACCTGAAGCAATTGAGCCACTTCCGTTTGCAGGCGCTCTTGCAGATACCAGCGCAGGAGACGAAGCAGCTGAAGACCCCAAGTCAGACAAGGGCAATGAACCCAGTGAAGATTCAGTGACACCTTCAAGTCGAGCAAGCATGGAGATGGATGCTTAGCAGGCGGGGAATTTGCAAGTACCCGCAATCGCAGCTTCCAGTGCAGGGCAAAGTGCGGCACACAACTTTGGAAGAGCTGTTTCTGGTTGATCGCAATTTGGAAGAGTCGCCTAAGCGAATGAGACTTGATGAAGCAGGAAAAGCCACGAATGAGAAGTCTGGAAGAATTGGCAGGCTTGCGCATTTGGACTATGATGAGTTTGAAGCGCTAGATGGCGAGGAACTGGATGCAGAACTATTTGACCGGCCTGATTATTTGCAAGATGCAGACGAGAAGTTTGTGCAGGAAGAGATTCCAAAAGAGTTGAGTGATGTGGAGACTCAGCTGATGAGGTCAAGAACAGATGAGCGAGAACCTGAGCTGTCTGGGGAGGAGCTCGAGATGCTGGATGGCATTGCGAGACAGCTGGAGGTACAAAGACTGAAGGGCATGCAAGTTTTATTGGAGTTGGATGCAGTTGCAGAAGAAGATCAAGATTCTCCACTGTCAGCCAAGTTCGTGTATACTTGGCGGCGCAAGGAATATCAAGGCTCGCCCATCTGGCTGAGACGAGCGAGACTGGTGGCCAGAGAGTTCAATTTCATGGAGGTGAATGACAATGTGTTCAGCCCAGCAAGCCCCACGCTTCTGACAAAGTTACTTCCACTCTTGCAGTGTAGCTCAATATATGGAGCAAATTCTGTCATTGGAAGCCTTGACATTTCAGATGCATTTCTAATGGTCCCACAGGAGAGACCAAGAAAGATCAAGTTGCAACATGGTGAGATGTCATACCTCATCGCCAAGTGTCTTCCTGGACAGAGAGCTGGAGCGCGACGATGGTACGACCATGTGGTGCAGGTGTTGACAGAAGGAGCAGGCATGGAAGTTTCAGACGAGTGTCCAACATTGCTGAGGGACAAGCGTGGCAGGGGATGTTTGCTTATGCATGTGGATGACATGACATTTTCTGGGACTGAGCATTGGGTGGAAGATGTGTTAATTGCAAATTTGAAGCAACGTTACAAAGTCACATACACCATCGTGAAGAAGGCTGGGGATGAGTTCAGTTTTCTGAAGAGAGCGTTCACATTGTCAGATGATGGCGGCATCGTGGTGAGTCCGAGTGCCAGCCACATCAATGGACTGGTGGAGAAGTTTGAAGAGTTCACGCAGCAGAGAGCCAAGATTGTCAGGACCCCACACTATGAACCACTTTGCAAGCCGGACCTGTCAGTCGAATTGGAGTTTGCCCAAGCAAAGGCATACAGATCCTTTGTTGGGATGATCATGTATATTTCGCATGATCGAGCTGACATAGCGTATCATGCAAAGACGCTGGCAAGTTTCTTGAAAAGGCCAACTGAGCTAGCGTGGAGTGGAATGACAAAGCTGATTGGATACCTGAAAGGATCCCCAAGCTATGGAATGAAGATGAACAAAGTGCATAAAGGTACAACATTTTTTGAGCGGCTCCATGAAGTGCAGGATGCGACCCGAGATCAACATGTTTTGGAAGGATTCAGCGACAGTGACTGGCAAGGTGGACCAGGCTCAAAATCTACAAGTGCTTCTTGCATTTTCTTGAATGGGCAGATGCTAGCTGCAACAAGCAGAACACAGCGATGCATTTCTTTGAGCAGCACGGAAGCCGAGTTACATGCATTAACAGCTTCATGTGTAGATTTGCTTTTCGTGAGGCATTGCATCAAGTTTTTACTCGATGAGGAACCTGCATGCGTGATGCATACAGACAACATGGCACTGAAGTTCCTTTCAGAGCGGCTTGGTGGAGGAAAGCTACGCGTTGAGGGGAAGTATTTGTGGATACAACAGTATGTTCGTAGCAAACAACTTTCAGTGAAGAAGGTTGGCACACGGGACAACCCTGCAGATGTCAATACAAAGTGTTTGACCAGAAAAGTATTCTTGAGATTGCTTTTCATGATGCAGTTCATTGACTGTGAAAGTCATGAGCCAATTGGCAGGGAAGAGTGCGAGAACGAGATCATTCGTGGAGATGTGAAAGCATGTGTTTTGAGGATTTCCGGTGAAATTGCAGAACGGTCTACCGGGATGAGGCCAACAAGCACGTCAATTTTCAGGATTGCAGTCATGAGTGCTTTGTGCGAGAAAGGCGGGGCAACATCTACAGACATGACAGACTTTCAGCTTGAAATCAATTCCTTGAGAAGGATGGTGTTGGCATTGATTTTTGCAGTGATGGTTTTTCTTGCAGTTTGCATGTGCGGTTTTGCATACATGTGCTTGAAGTGGAGAAAGCGGATTGACAGCCTGGTGGAATCAAAGATTGACGAGAAATGGGAAGAGCAGAAGAAGGAGGTGCTGGAGATCACGAGAGACATGAACAATTACATGTCTGAGTTTTACTATCACTGGAGAAGAGAATATAGCCCTCGCTTGAGACGACTGGAAGCAATGCAAGTTCAGGAACAGTTGAGAGAGCGAGGGAGTCCAGAACCAGAACCCGATTCAGTGCAATCAGAAGCAGATGAGCTTGGAATCCAAAATTCCACTGGACTTGCAGAATCAGAACCTGAGGATGAGCCCAACTTCAGGCGACGTACACGCCAGAGGATGTCTGGAGTTGCAAGTTTTTCTAGAGATGCAAGCGATGCTGATTAGCTGGAGAGAAAAAGACATGCGAGAACAGATGCCCGGTTTACAGCTCTCACCTAACGGTGACATGTGCTACAAGGGCAAGGTTAGTTTCACAAATGAGCCCTTGAGCGGCTACGTGTCGATTTTCAGTCAGTAGAGCTGAGAATTGGCAGAAACAGATGTTTTGCTCAGTGAATGAGCATTGAATTTCGCAAAAGGCGGGGTGATAACTATTTCACCACTTGTTGTCATGAGAACATGTGTACATGTGAACATTTGTGTGCACGTGGATCAAGGGCTCAAAGAGCCAGACTGAGGTGAATGGAGAAAAGGGTTGCTGTGTGTTTGGGTTTTGGGTTTCTCCTTTTGTTCCCCCTTTTGTGGTCCTGGAACTTTTGGGGTTTCCTGGTTTGTTTTCAACCTTGGTGTCGACCTCCAGCGGCGTGATCCTCGCCGCTATGTCTAGGGAGCGCTGGCCCACCACCGTCTTGAGGCCGTAGTTGGTCGTTGCCGGGGCCAGCGTGGCGGCCGAGGCGATGGAGCCGTTCATGGCCGCCGTGGTGCTGTAGTTGGACAGCTTCAGGTCCACGCCGTCCGGGGTGCTCTTCGTGGCCACCACGCCCTCCAGCACGTCGAAGGCCGACTGGTCTGCCTTGTTGGAGAGACCAGTGGTCAGCGAGCTCTGCAGCGCGGCGATGCTGCTTCCGTGCGCGGCCACCTGCCCGTCTGTGGTGGCCAGGGCTGCTGCCGTGGCGAGGGGCGCAATTGCCGGCGCCAGCGCGCTGCTGTCCAGCTTTGAGGCCAGCTCTGCGGTCCAGGGACTGGATGGCCGCTGCGTTGTTGCCGGAGGCTCCAGGGCCAGCTGCCCTGCGGCGACGTGCGTGCCGTCAGTTACCTCTCCGTTGTCCAGGACCTCCGGGATATTGCCGGTGACAGGTCCTTCAAACATGTTTACATACGTTTTCGCCGACGCCTTAGTCCAGTGGCTAAGGCGTCGGCCAAGGAGCTAAGCGCTTCTTACTCC
Organism: Effrenium voratum; assembly: GCA_963377175.1. NCBI lineage: Eukaryota > Dinophyceae > Suessiales > Symbiodiniaceae > Effrenium > Effrenium voratum. Next base: position 37,437 of record CAUJNA010000563.1, on the reverse strand, counting down.
GCACGGGGCTCGATTCCTGCCGCGAGCGCAGTTGAGTACCATTCAGCCCGAACTCCGGCTGTTAGAAGTTTCCGCAAAGCGAGGCCGGCTCCGCGGCTTCGGTCTTGGAGCGAGGCCGGCTCCGCGGCTTCGGTCTTGGAGCCCGCACCAGGCCAGCACCAGGCCCGCACCAGGGTTTTTTGGAAGTTCCGTGGCTACAATGATTTGACCGGTGCGCCTGTCAATCGCGGTACCTGCGCACGACGCTCGAAAATTTCGGGACAAATCACCGACTTTTTCGGTAAACTGTCGAAAATTTCAACAGGTTACCGAAAAATTCGCCTCGAGACCGTCCTTGGGTGGCGCGGGCTCGGCAGGCTGGTGCGCTTGCCGCCACATAGCATGTGCTCGGCTACCAGGACATGAAGTGAAGGACAACATCCTTCATTTCTGATACCTATAGTATACCGCAGAAACTATGCACGGCGTACATAGTTTCACCGCTCAAATAAAAAGCGTGCTATAGTCGTCGTCCCACGCGACAACTGGAAATTTGTTTCCCTACAGTCGTCCCCCCACGGGACAACTGGCCTTTTTTTCCTGGACCTCGGGTGGCGCAAGCGCGGCCGGGTTGAGGCTTCTATGCCGGGCAGGTGGCGCGGCAGCGGAGGCTTCTATGCCAGGCAGGTAGCGCGGCAGGAATGTGGCGCGCTAGGTATCGAGGCCTCGGCAGGCTGGCGCGGCTCCGATGCCGGGCAGGAGTGTGATGCTCGAAAGCACAAGTGGCACTTGTGCTTTTGAAGCGGCCGGGTGGGAGGCTCCGATGCCGGGCAGGTGGCGCGGCCGGGTGGCGCACCCGGAGTGCCAAACCGCCACCGTATGACCGTATGATCCGTATGATCCGTATGACTCGGCGGGCTGGCGTGTCAGGTGAACACAAGTGCCACTTGTGTTTTCGAAGTGCCTCGGAACTGGAAACAGGCACCACCCATTTTTTGGTCGCTGCCCGCGTGGAGTTCCACTGCAGACTGCGCCGCGCGAAAGCGCGAACACAGAACATAGCACCTCTCTCTTTAGAGGGGGTTTCCCAAATGGATTCTATTCTACCTGAGAGGCTCCTGGCACTCGTCCGTCCAGGGAATGACCTCGTTCGTCGAAGTCTAAAACGCTGCGCGCAGGCGTGTGGCTGCAAAATAATCCCTAGATATGCGGTTTGGCAAAATGCCCAGCAGCTGCCTTTGTTTCTGCAAGGCGAGCCCCTCAAAGGAAACCCTGGCTGGCTTTGTTTGGTTGGCTTCTGGCTGGCTTGGCTTGGCTGGCTGGTTTTGGTTGGCTTCTGGCTGGCTTTCTGGCTGGTTTTGGTTGGCTTCTGGCTGGCTTTCTGGCTGGTTTTGGTTGCTTCTGGCTGGTTTTGGTTGGCTTCTGGCTGGCTTTCTGGCTGGTTTTGGTTGGCTTCTGGCTGGCTTTCTGGCTGGTTTTGGTTGGCTTCTGGCTGGCTTTCTGGCTTGTTTGGCTTGGCTTCTGGCTGGTTTGGCTTTTTCTTAAGCTCGCCTTGCAGAAACGCAGCTGCTGGGCATTTTGCAAGCATATCTAGGGGTCATTATTTTGCAGCCACACCCCTGCGCGCAGCTTTTTAGACTTCGAATCCTTCGCAAGACGAGGTCATTTCCTGGACGGACGAGTGCCATGAGCCTCTCAGGTAGAATAGAATCCATTTGGGAACCCCCTCTAAAGAGAGAGCGATTGTGTTTTTGAATTTAAGCGCATTTGCGCAGACTGGTAAGTTGCAATTGCTTCCCAAATGGACTGGCCGAAGCTGCTTAGCTTTATGCACTCTTTTACGGTAAGCATCCGTCTGATTTCTGGTGGATTCTGATGGTAGGGTCTGGGTTGGCTGCACTAGCAGGGTCTAAAATGCTCATGGGACGATTCTAGACCCCTAGCCTTTAAGCCCCCAGGGGTACTTGAGGGTATGTAAATAAAATGTTCAGGGTTTGCACACATGTGGGGAACTTCCCTCCCGTCGGAGTTTGAGGCATCTGTTTCCAGTTTGGTGTAGCGCCCCTTAGAAGTACGGTTGGGGTAGGGGGTGAGGCAGGTTAGGCGGCCTCTGCAACTGGGTGGAATAGCGCTGGCAGTGTGCACTTGCAGGCTGGGGGACAGAGGTTGGAAACCCCCATTTCATAAGGGGACCTAACGTCACCCCTCAGTACGAACGGGGATATTTACCAAAATGGAAATATGCAAGGGGCTGGAGCTATTTTTTGGAAATGTGCATATTTAGCCGTGAAACGAGATAGGGCAAATAAGCGTGATAGCATGGATTAGGATGACATTTTGGCAAGTGCAGCCTGGCAGAGCGTTTTGGGTTCAAGGTTGTTAGATGTAGTGTAGAGTAGACGACCTACGTCGCATGGTCCGTGGCAATTTATCACAGACTTTCCGGGTTAAATGCTGGCCAATCCTATAATATCTAACTGCAAAAGGGTGTGTAACAAACTTGCGAAGAAGCAGCCAAAAGCGGGCCATATTAAAACGAGTTCCAAAACGATTTCAAACCGAATTCAGAACGAGTTAGCCCAATTCTTCCTCTCAAGTATTACTTTTCAATAAATTGTGTAGTAGCAGTTTGCTTAGCGAAAGGTTGTGCGATAACAACGGAGGAAACAAAGGAGGCTGCAAGCTAACCAAAAATTGTTTACTTCTTGAAGCTCCTCTTCTTCAAGCTCTATAGAAAATTGAGCCGGATAAAACGCGTGCGGTGTTGGAAAACGAGATAGGGGTACGACCGATGGAAAATGAATCAGGAATACCTATTTATTGTGTTATATATCAAATACAAGCCGTTGGTCACACGTTATTGATCTCGTTGTAGACCTTTATAACAAGATTGGCTAGGTTGTGTTTTATGATAAGATTGGCTAGCTTGTGTTATATTCCTTATTAGTACGTGCCTTAGATGAAATTGATCGTCGAATTGCACGTGCCTAATATATATATATATATATAGATAGACCTTTAATGATACGAGTCTATAGAAAGGATTTTGCAGAGCGTGCTTTTGGTTTAGAGAGCTGCCGTTAGATGAAGAATTGGAATAGGGATTGTAATATTTCTTTACGTACCTCATTATAGATATTTATCGTTGAATAATTACAATTAAAAAAATATTGAAAACTATTTCTATTATAAAGTTCGTGACACGTCCTTAAAAAAATATAACTAAACATAGTGTTTCTCTTTTTGCTTGTGTAGGTGTCGGCCGGACGTTGATTATAGATAGGGATTAACCTATAATGACATTGATGTTTAATTTGCCGACACATAGACGTAATAGGGCGATTGGTTTTGGTTTGCGTTAACGCCGGAGAAATGGATTTAACAAAGGAATTATTTTGTATATATAGTTTAAATTTTATAATGGCGAAAATCTATATATTTTTGTTTTTTGTTTTATAAATAATTATATTTATAAACTTATAAATAATTTTTTACTTAATAAATTTATAAATAATTCATATTTTTGATTTTAATACTATGAAAATAAAAATATATACTTTTAAAATTATATTTATTAAATAGATGTATTTAATATTAATTTAAATTTAATAATTAAATTAATAATATTTTGGAAATTAAAATTATATATATTTTTCTGCTTTTGATTTCTAAAATTTATAGATATTTATGGAATTTTATTAGTCATTGAATATTTTTTTATAGGCTTTATTATAAATTATATTAGATTTCATTAACTATCAAAATTAAAATTTTGACTAAATAAAATTTAGATATTTTTTTATAATTCTAATATTTATAAGCTAAATTATTTTGCTAAATAAAGTTTTTTTTAAATTAAAAAACAAAATAGATATAAATTATTTTAAATTTATATCTATATAATAATTAAAATTAAATAATTAATTTATTTCCTTTTTAATTTAAAATTTATTATTTAGAAATAAATATTTCTATATAATTACAAATTCCATATTTTTAAATAAAATACGATTTTTATTATCAAAATTTAAATACTTTTTATTATATAGAATATAAAAATAAAACAAAATATTTATATTATTTTAAAATATACTATATTTTTAATTTTATATATTAACATTGGAATCAATATTTGTTTTCCCATTAATCCCTTTTATTAAAAAAACACATTCAAAATAATTTTTACAAAATCAATATATCACTCAACATATTAATTATAAAATAATCATAAAAAAATAAACTATAAATAAACAATATACTCTACCTATTAATATATTAAATATATCAAATAAACCATTCAATATAATTAAATTTAACCTAATTAATATTCATATAAATCTATCAAAAAAATATATAATTATTTTACTATAAATCAATAAAATAATAATAATATTTTGTTACTCACCAACAACATTCAATATATCGAATATAATCCAATATCAAAAATATAAATTTTTAAAATAAAATAAAATAAACCAAATCTTCATATAATATACAATCATTTAAACAATATTTCATTATAAAAAAAACATAATATTAAAATATATTATTTTTATAAACAATATTAAAAATCAAAAATACAATATAATACAAAATACATTACATTACACATTAATACATCCCATTACATATTACATACATACATACATACATTACATACACACATACAATGCATACATACATATATTACATTACATTAAATTACAATACATTAATCATACATACATTACATACATACATATATACATACATTACATACATACATACATTACATACATACATACAAACATAACATACATTTATATATACATACGTACATACGTACATACATTGCATGAATTACATTACATTACATTATTTACTTACTTATTTACATACATACATCATATCGCATATATACCATACATACATAAATACATACGTACATACATTACATGCATTTCATTACTTATTTACTTACTTACTTACATATCTACATACATACATCACATCACATCACATACATACCATACATACGTACGTACATACATTACATATATTACATTATATACTTACTTACCTTACTTACTTACTTAGATATTTACATACATCACATCACATCACATCACATCACATCACATACATACCATACATACATACCTACATACATCATACATTACGCACATACATACATATATACATACATACATACACACACACACATTACATTACGCACATACATACATGTATACATACATACATACATACATACATACATACATACATGCGTACATACATACATACATTACATTACATACATACATACATTACATACACACACATACATACACATACATACATTACATTACATTGCATTGAATTGCAGCACATTACTTACATACATGCATAGAAATAAAAATATACATACATACATACCATACATACATACCTTACATACATACATACATACATGCATACATACATGCATACATGCAAACATGACATTCATACATACATACATTTGTACGTACGTGCATACATTGCATGCATTACATTACATTACTTACTGACTTACTTACTTACATATTTACATACATACATACATACATCACATCACATCACATCACATCACATACATACATGCATACATACCATACATACATACATATATACATACATACATACATACATATATATATACATACATACATATGTTAATATACATCCTTACTTGTACATGCCCTTGCACATCTGTATGATCAAGGCCTTGAGCCTACATACAGTAGAGCTACAGCTTGCCACCTGGAAACAACAGTGCCGCGCTGTCACACACAGGTCTTCAGGTATTTGCATCATCAATCCAACTTTAACATGGTAGCGGAGCAGTGATCCCTGGTACACGGTCCTACCACACTACCCAGGGTGAGCTCCAACACGCACTCACAGGTTGAGGCACACAGTAGTGAGTAACATGGCACAACAACAACAAGATCAGCAACCACAACAGCAGCAGCTAGAAGGAATCCACAAGTACAGGATATCACCACCACGCTTCAGTGGAGAATGCAACACCTTCGAAGAATGGAAGTACAAGATGACAGCATACCTGGGACTACAAGACCCAGACTACAACAGACTGCTTAGACAGTCAGAGCAATCAACAGGAGCAGTTACAAATGACCAACTTGAGAATGCAGCACCTTCAAGAGCAATGGATACAACTGAGCAACAACTTGCACTACATCCTAGTGAGCACATGCGATGGACCAGCATCTACAATCTGCAGACAAAACATGCAAGGCAACGGATTCGAAACATGGCGGCTTATACATGCAAGGTACTCCATACCTCTTGGTACAAGGAGCATTGGATACCTTACAAAGCTGCTCAAACCACAACTCGATGAACAGAAGTTCGAAGAGAGCTTTACAACATGGGAGTTCCAACTCTCAAGGTACGAACAAGACAACAACACACTACTACCAGATGCAATCAAAATCGCAGTGCTACTCAATGAAACAAAAGGACCACTACAGCAGCATTTGCAGCTACAAGCAGGAAACATCACAACATACGCACAGATCAGATCGATGGTGATCGAGTACTACAGAGCAACAGCGTCATTCACCAGACTACAGTCAATCACATCAGGCAGCAACAGCAATCAAGGACCGGCACCAATGGACATAGGAGCAACATGGTACAACAAAGGAAAAGGAAAGAAGGGCAAGCACAAACACAACAAAGGCAAAGGCTACGGCGGCTACGGCAACAACTTTGGATACAACAACTACAAAGGAGGAAAAGGTAAGTACAATCAACAACCGGTTGGACAAGGAAATCCTTTCAAAGGACAACAAGGATACTCCAAAGGAAAAGGATACAACAACAAAGGAAAAGGAAAAGGATACCACAACAACCACCAAGGAGGAAAAGGGTGAAAAGGAAAGCAAGCAACAAATGTTTGCTACAGATGTGGACAACCAGGACACATGGCCAAACAATGCAGAGTGGCGATCTACAACTGCGATACTAGCAACTTCGACACCAATGACCAGACAGATGACTGGCACAGTCAGTCACACTATGACAACAACTGGTACCGCAGCCACCACAAATGGCGGATCCATTAGCAGTACCCATCTCAGGGTTACAAGAAGTAACAAGTGGCACAGCACAACAACACTCAGAAGACAACAAGTGGGTCAGTCTTATGATTGACAGCGGTGCGGCTACACATGTATGCCCACCATGGTTTGCACCACACTTTCCATTACACCAGCTTGCACATGGAACAGGACCACAACTCAGAACAGTGACCAACCAGCACATCGAGCTTTATGGGTACAGATGGGTCTGCATGACAAATCACAGCGGACAACAAATTGTCATACCATTTTACGTTTGTGGTTAAACAGCCGATTCTTTCAGTTTCAAGGCTGGTGGAACAAGGTTTCCAACTTACATTGGATGACAATCCAAAGCTACATCACATCAAAGGATTCAACAGCACACTGGAGAGCAGAAACGGCCTGTTCTTCCTACAAGCAGAAATCACAGCATTGCCAAAAGGAACAAAGCTACAGATACACAACACGGACCAAGGACAGATCGGCATGATAGCACCGACCACAACATTGACACCACAGGGTCCTGCAGACACAGGTTATGCAGGAGATTACTGGCAATTCAATACACAAGGTGAACTTGTAAGAGTACACAGGCAACACAGAAAGACACTCTTCACACCTTCGAGAACACAGTGTCCAGTCTTAGCAGAACAACTTGAGGACTACAGGAAAACAACCATCAGACTCAAGGATGGTACAACGAACACGTTTGAGGACAAGTATCAAACAATGGAAGTGCCAAACAGAGCACAACCACAAATGTGGAAAGGAGAAACGACATTCAGGATCAAGAAAGGCACAACATTGCCAGAGGCAATACAGCAACAGCTTGCAACAAAGACACAGCCAAAAAGTGCACCACAGAAGGTGACACCACAAGTGATTCAGTACAGACCGCGCACACGGCTTAGAGAGAAAACAACACCACCAACAGTTCAGGACACATCTGCGCCACACACCACCAAAGGCGCAGCTGGACAAGGACTTCCACATCCTTCAGAAGTACATCCTGGAGGAGACTACTGGTACAGAGAAGGCCCATACTGGAAGAGAGTACATGTTGAGCCCAGAACAGCGTTTTACGTACCAGAGCAGACACACGACGGGCCAGACATCAAACGACTCTTGCCTCGGAGACAGACCAAGGTACAACCAGTTGGAGGAGAAAGACAACACACAAGGTTGATAGAAGATGAATGGACAACACAGCCAGCAAAGACATCTGACAAGCCTTGGACAGGCTGGACAAACTTTGAGGAACATCAAGAGTTGCCAACACAGCTCGAGTCAGATGATGAAGAACAACAACAAGGCACAAGAGCAAAAGCAGTACAGGAACCCAAGCAACCTACACCACAGGAGATTTTGGAGCACAATGTCACACACCTCCCTTACAGGAATTGGTGTCCGATATGCGTACAATCAAGAGGCAGACGAAACAACCACCCAAAACAGCACAGCAAGCTTCCAATCATACAACTCGACTTCGGCTACATGAAAGGCTTCGATGACAACAAGGTACATCCAATCCTCACAGCAATTGACATCCAATCAGGGATGATCATGGCAATACAATTCACCGACAAGAGGATGCTCTTCGACTATGCAGTCACACAGGTACAGCACTTCCTCATTGAGTGTGGAAGAACAACACACACAATACTACAATCAGATCAGGAATATTTCCTGACAGCACTCATTACCACAGTAGCAAGCAAGAATGGCAACATCACAACCCGGAACTCAGGAGCATACAGTTCACAATCACAAGGAGGAGTAGAACGAGCACACAAAACATTGTTTGCGCAAATCAGAACACTCAAGGCACAAATCAAGCAAAACTACAACAGAGACATTCCAATGAAACATCCACTCATGCCTTGGATCGTTCGACACATTGCATACATCATGAACAGGTACGCTTTGCACAGCAATGGATGCACAAGCTACTTCAACAGATGGAGCAGAGAACAGCCCACACCATTGTGCGAGTTTGGTGAGACAGTGCAATACATGCTACCAACAGTAAAACAATTTCCAAAACTAGAGCCAAGGTTCTACAACGGGATCTGGCTTGGCAAGGACACAACTACAGGCGAATCCCTCATCGGGATCTACAACAAGATTGTCAGAGCAAGGACAATCAGAAGGCAGATAATGCCTCACAAATACGACCAGCTGTGTACACACAGGTCCATGGAAGACACCAGCATCAGCACTGCCTACACTGACTCTCACACCACCAGTAACAATGCCATCAGCAAGCAAAACAATTACATCACAGAAGGATGCAGCAACAAGCACAGCAGCAGAAAACAAGAGACAAAACACAGCACAGTCGAGCGAACAACAGCCAAAGCAGAAGAGGACATCAGAGCCGACATCACCTATGGCTACATCACCGGCACATCAGAAACGACCATCATTGCCAGCACCACCGCACACATCACAGACAAGAGAAAGAGATGATACAATAGCAGAAGGCAGCACCGGCAAGCAACAACGCACCACAGCAGAGAGACAAACCCTTGAGCGACCTACAACAGCAGAACAACCAAAGAGCAAGATGAGAATCAATGCCATCAAGTTCACAACAAAGGATGGTAAACAAATGGTTGACAACCTCCAATGAAGACACACAAGAAATCGAAAATGAAAGGATCCTACTAGAGCCGATCATACATGACACAGAAGACCTGGATCCACAACTTGTAGCACAAGGCATGAAGAAGGAAGTACAACAAATGAAAGAACAATCAGTCTTCACAGAGATTGATGGCAACACAATGACACCAGAACAACAAGCGAACAGGATTGAATCAAGATGGGTTCTAAAACCGAAACACAACGAAGTACGAGCACGCATAGTAGCAAAAGGCTACACAGAACCCGTTACAGACCATGACCTACTTTTCGCAAGTACACCATTGTTTTGCATTCTGAGAGTGCTTCTCACAATGGCACTGGTGTTCAACTGGTCGGTCTGTACACGAGATGTGAGTGTTGCGTTTCTACATGCAGCAGCCATCACACACAATCTGGTAATGAGACCACCACACGAGTTTTACAACGAAGAGAACAGACACATAATGTGGCGGCTAAACAAAGCAATCTACGGTCTTAGATCATCACCAAAACAATGGCAAGACCACATAGCACACGTTCTCACAGTCACACTCGAATTGGTGAGATGCACAACAGAAAGCAATGTCTACAGGTCAAAGGACTGCAGGGTCTACATTATAATCTATGTAGACGATCTCCTATTCATAGGAGTACAAAGCATCATCAACACACTGTTCAGCAGAATGCAAAAGGAAGTTCTGCTTAACAGTTGGATCAACAATGCACTTCCTTGGCAGGAACATTTCACACAGAGGTGACCACATCGACATCAGTTTGAACAACAACTACGTTGACATCATCCTGGAAGAGTCAGGAATGACTACATGCAACCCAGCACCATCACCAGGGGTATCACACATGAAAGGTACAGCAGAAGACGAAGCACCACTTGCCCACGAACAGCACAAACGATACAGGCGGCTTGTTGGCAAGATACAATGGCTAGCATACACACGACCAGACATCAGTTGTGGAGCAGATGGTACCTTAAGGGCACAAGGTACATGCGACACAACTTGCGACCAAAGATACAAACACAGGACAAGCGAATACCACTCAACATTGACACATACACAGATGCCAATTGGGCATCATGTGAAACAACGAGAAAGAGCACAACAGGATTTGTACTGTACTTCTTTGGAGCAGCAGTACATTATGGCAGCAGAACACAAGCCAAAATAGCACTTTCATCAGCAGAATCAGAACTGTACGCAATTGGTACAGCGGCAACTTCATAAAAGAAGCATTTGAGGTACGCATCAACATCAGGATACACGCAGACAGCAGTGCAGCAAAGTCAGAAATAATGAGAGAAGGTACATCAAAGAAAACAAAACACATCGAGCTACGACACCTCTTCATACAACAACTTGTCAAAAGCAAAATCATCTCAATGCACAAAGTGAGGTCTGAAGACAACCATCAGACCTGGTGACAAAGTTTGTCAGCTGCGACGCCCTCAACAAGCACCTGTACAACGTTGGCCTGTGAGGCCACACAACACCAGTTTCACACAGTTGCACAGTATGTTAAACAACAGTTGCACAGTTGAAACACGTGTATGTTTCACAACTAAACGGCCGGCACACATGTTTTAGCTTTAGGTTAGGTACAGCCATGGACCTGCCCTGGAGATGATACAACCTTTCTGGTTTTGGGTACACAACTTTGAGTTCATCTTTGACCACATCTTTTACATCCTCGGGTACATTTTTACTGCATGAGGCTTCATACATGTTTCAGACAATGTCTTTGATACATGTCGCAGCCATTTTATCTTGTGGAGACACACCCCTGTACATTGAAGGTACACAATGGCGATGTCAGGACTCACAAGGATCGCTGAGTACATCCCGGCCACGGAGGTCACAGTGGCGAGAACATGGGACGCGATGAGCCTTCCATGTTTAAGCTACACCGAGGAGAACATCACCGGGAAACAGCCCTTACGTACATTGGATGGCATCCACATGGACACCATCCAGAACAAGACCAACATGGTGTACATTGCAATGACATTTGAGGAGTTCACATCTTGGACAGAAAATGGTGAGCTGAAACACAGCCATGGCTGGGCAAGATGCCCAGAGGTCGAGTACATCGTGTTGAACAGTTCCCCTTTTGAGGCTGTCACAACCCTTCTGAATTACATTTCTGTCGGGACATGCAGGACACAGCACCTCGACACATTCATTGTGGCCACGGTACAGTTGGATGCGAGGCACATTGCCGAGTGGGCATCCCGCGGCTACATCAATTTCTTCAATCGGGGCTACAGTGCAGTACACATGCAAATTCACATGAACAAGACATGGATGCAGACACAAGATGAGCTGTCCAAACATCAGGTTTTCAAGTACACTGGCAACAATGGCCTGCTTGGGATCTACATGAAGTTCAACTGGAACACAGGGTACATTTGGTCCCACAACGCCTGCGTGAACCTGAGGAGACATGCCGCAGACATGCCACAGTGGCACAGGCATTGTCCTTGATGGGAGTTGGCAGCATCAAACATCTGCCACCTGCGCATATCAGGTGACATTGGTGAGGCGCATCTCGATGCAAGATGCAAACAGTCTCAACACACGTGGCACGATTGAGGGACAGGCAGTGACAGGACATCCGGGCCACATTGACTACATCCTCGAGCAGCAGCATCTGTTTTACATGAACTATGCTGCAACCAAGGCACAGGTGTACAATGAGTACATTACAGGAGTGAAAGCAGGGAGCCACACTGCTTACACAGTGATTGCCGATTTTTGGCACACCGGATTTGTGGACACAAGGTGTTGCAGATACACCTTGCTGACATCAGGTCACACTTGCAGTCTGTGCAGCCGCTCGACGCATTAGAGGAACCGTTGTACAAATTGAAGCAGTCAGTAGAGCTGCTAACAATTTTACATCACCTCGACAAGCTAGAGCACAACTGTTTGTCTTGATGTCTAGGTACATCAATCCAAGGTGGGATGTTAATATACAGCCTCACTTGTACATGCCCTTGCACATCTGTATGATCAAGGCCTTGAGCCTACATACAGTAGAGCTACAGCTTGCCACCTGGAAACAACAGTGCCGCGCTGTCACACACAGGTCTTCAGGTATTTACATCACCAATCCAACTTTAACAACATACATACATTACATACATACATTACATACATACATACATACATACATACATACATACATACCATACCATACCATACCATACCATACCATACCATACCATACCATACCATACCATACATACATACATACATGCATATATACATACATACCATACATACCATACATACATACATACATACATACATACATTCCATTACATACATACATACATACATACATACATACATACATACATACATACAGACATACATACATGCGAGAGAGGGAGATTGGGGAGAGAGAGGCTTGGGGGGATGGGGAAGATGGGGAGCAGAGGGAGGGAGAGAGGACGGCAGAACACACAAGGGACACCAGGGAGAGAGGAAGAAGGAGAAAAGGGAGAGGACAATGTCGGCGGACTGAGCCTGAGGCTCTAAACTTTAATCTAAATATATTATATAATGTAATTTTCATATATATATATATATATATAATATTTTCTCAAATACACAATCAATTTATATACATATTATTTTTCACATTTTTGTTAAAGTTAGATTGATGTTGTAAATACCTGAAGACCTGTGTGTGACAGCGCATCACTGTTGTTTCCAGGAGGCAAGCTACTGTATGTAGGCTCAAGGCCTTGAGCATACAGATGCAAGGGCATGTGCAAGAGGGGATGTATATTAACACCCTACCTTGGATTGATGTATTCCTACATCAAGACAAACAGTTGTGCTCTAGCTTGTCGAGGTGATGCCAAACCACTCGGCAATGTGCCTCGCATCCAGCTGTACCGTGGCCACAATGAAGGTGTCGAGGTGCTGTCCCCTGCATATCCCGACAGAAATGTAATTCAGAAGGGTTGTGACAGCCTCGAAAGGGGAGCTGTTCAGCACGATGTGCTCGACTTCTGGGCAACGTGCCCAAGCATGGATGTGTTTCAGCTCACCATTCTCTGTCCAAGATGTGAACTCCTCAAATGTCATTTTCAATGTACATCATGTTGGTCTTGTTCTGGATGGTGTCCATGTGGATCCCATCCAATGTACTCAAGGGCTGTTTCCCGGTGATGTTCTCCTCAGTGTAGCCCAAAGATGTAAGGCTCATCGCATCCCACGTCCTCGCCCCCGTGACCTCTGTGGCCGGGATGTACTCAGCGATCCTTGTGAGTCCTGACATCGCCATTGTGCACCTTCAATGTACAGGGGTGTGTCTCCACAAGATAAAATGGCTGCGACATGTATCAAAGACATTGTCTGAAACATGTATGAAGCCTCATGCAGTAAAAATGTACCCGAGGATGTAAAAGATGTGGTCAAAGATGAACTCAAAGTTGTGTACCCAAAACCAGAAAGGTTGTATCATCTCCAGGGCAGGTCCATGGCTGTACCTAACCTAAAGCTAAAACATGTGTGCCGGCCGTTTAGTTGTGAAACATACACGTGTGTCAACTGTGCAACTGTTGTTTAACATACTGTGCAACTGTGTGAAACTGGTGTTGTCTGGCCTCACAGGCCAACGTTGTACAGGTGCTTGTTGAGTGTGTCGCAGCTGACAAACTTTGTCAGCAGGTCTGATGGGTTGTCTTCAGACCTCACTTTGTGCATTGAGATGATTTTGCTTTTGACAAGTTGTTGTATCAAGAGGTGTCGTAGCTCGATGTGTTTTCCTTTCTTTGGTGTGCCTTCTCTCATTGATACTGATTTTGCTGCACTGCTGTCTGTGTGTATCCTGATGTTGATGCGTACCTCAAATGCTTCTTTTATGAAGTTGCCGATGTAGAGGCTTTCCTGTGCTGCTGTACCAATTGCGTACAGTTCTGATTCTGCTGATGAAAGTGCTATTTTGGCTTGTGTTCTGCTGCCATAATGTACTGCTGCTCCAAAGAAGTACAGTACAAATCCTGTTGTGCTCTTTCTCGTTGTTTCACATGATGCCCAATTGGCATCTGTGTATGTGTCAATGTTGAGTGGTATTCGCTTGTCCTGTGTTTGTATCTTTGGTCGCAAGTTGTGTCGCATGTACCTTGTGCCCTTAAGGCACCATCTGCTCCACAACTGATGTCTGGTCGTGTGTATGCTAGCCATTGTATCTTGCCAACAAGCCGCCTGTCTCGTTTGTGCTGTTCGTGGGCAAGTGGTGCTTCGTCTTCTGCTGTACCTTTCATGTGTGATACCCCTGGTGATGGTGCTGGGTTGCATGTAGTCATTCCTGACTCTTCCAGGATGATGTCAACGTAGTTGTTGTTCAAACTGATGTCGATGTGGTCACCTCTGTGTGAAATGTTCCTGCCAAGGAAGTGCATTGTTGATCCAACTGTTAGGTCGCCGGTGTGTCTAAGCAGAACTTCCTTTTGCATTCTGCTGAACAGTGTGTTGATGATGCTTTGTACTCCTATGAATAGGAGATCGTCTACATAGATTATAATGTAGACCCTGCAGTCCTTTGACCTGTAGACATTGCTTTCTGTTGTGCATCTCACCAATTCGAGTGTGACTGTGAGAACGTGTGCTATGTGGTCTTGCCATTGTTTTGGTGATGATCTAAGACCGTAGATTGCTTTGTTTAGCCGCCACATTATGTGTCTGTTCTCTTCGTTGTAAAACTCGTGTGGTGGTCTCATTACCAGATTGTGTGTGATGGCTGCTGCGTGTAGAAATGCAACACTCACATCTCGTGTACAGACCGACCAGTTGAACACCAGTGCCATTGTGAGAAGCACTCTCAGAATGCAAAACAATGGTGTACTTGCGAAAAGTAGGTCATGGTCTGTAACGGGTTCTGTGTAGCCTTTTGCTACTATGCGTGCTCGTACTTCGTTGTGCTTCGGTTTTAGAACCCATCTTGATTCAATCCTGTTCGCTTGTTGTTCTGGTGTCATTGTGTTGCCATCAATCTCTGTGAAGACTGATTGTTCTTTCATTTGTTGTACTTCCTTCTTCATGCCTTGTGCTACAAGTTGTGGATCCAGGTCTTCTGTGTCATGTATGATCGGCTCCAGTAGGATCCTTTCATTTTCGATTTCTTGTGTCTTCATTGGAGGTTGTCTCCATTTGTTTACCATCCTTTGTTGTGAACTTGATGGCATTGATTCTCATCTTGCCTTTTTGGTTGTTCTGCTGTTGTAGGCCGCTCAAGGGCTTGTCTCTCTGCTGTGGTGCGTTGTTGCTTGCCGGTGCTGCCTTCTGCTATTGTATCATCTCTTTCTCTTGTCTGTGATGTGTGCGGCGGTGCTGGCAATGATGGTCGTTTCTGATGTGCCGGTGATGTAGCCATAGGTGATGTTGGCTCTGCTGTCCTCTTCTGCTTTGGCTGTTGTTCGCTCGACTGTGCTGTGCTTTGTCTCTTGTTCTCTGCTTGCATCCTTCTGCGATGTAATTGTTTTGCTTGCTGATGGCATTGTTACCGGTGGTGTGAGAGTCGGTGTAGGCAGTGCTGATGCTGGTGTCTTCCATGGGCCTGTGTGTACACAGTCCAATAGTTGCTGGTCGTCTTTGTGAGGGAATATCTGCCTTCTGATTGTCCTTGCTCTGACAATCTTGTTGTAGATCCCAACGAGGGATTCGCCTGTAGTTGTGTCCTTGCCAAGCCAGATCCCGTTGTAGAACCTTGGCTCTAGTTTTGGAAATTGTTTTCCTGTTGGTAGCATGTATTGCACTGTCTCACCAAACTCGCACAATGGTGTGGGCTGTTCTCTGCTCCATCTGTTGAAGTAGCTTGTGCATCCATTGCTGTGCAAAGCGTACCTGTTCATGATGTATGCAATGTGTCGAACGATCCAAGGCATGAGTGGATGTTTCATTGGAATGTCTCTGTTGTAGTGTTGCTTGATCTGTGCCTTGAGTGTTCTGATTTGTGCAAACAATGTTCTGTGTGCTCGTTATACTCCTCCTTGTGATTGTGAACTGTATGCTCCAGAGTTCCGGGTTGTGATGTTGCCGTTCTTGCTTGCTACTGTGGTAATGGGTGCTGTCAGGAAGTCTTCCTGATCTGATTTGTAGTATTGTGTGTGTGTTGTTCTTCCACACTCAATGAGGAAGTGCTGTACCTGTGTGACTGCATAGTCGAAGAGCATCCTCTTGTCGGTGAATTGTATTGCCATGATCATCCCTGATTGGATGTCAATTGCTGTGAGGATTGGATGTACCTTGTTGTCATCGAAGCCTTTCATGTAGCCGAAGTCGAGTTGTATGATTGGAAGCTTGCTGTGCTGTTTTGGGTGGTTGTTTCGTCTGCCTCTTGATTGTACGCATATCGGACACCAATTCCTGTAAGGGAGGTGTGTAACATTGTGCTCCAAAATCTCCTGTGGTGTAGGTTGCTTGGGTGCCTGTACTGCTTTTGCTCTTGTGCCTTGTTGTTGTTCTTCATCATCTGACTCGAGCTGTGTTGGGAACTCCTGATGTTCCTCAAAGTTTGTCCAGCCTGTCCAAGGCTTGTCAGATGTCTTTGGTGGCTGTGTTGTCCATTCATCTTCTATCAATCTTGTGTGTTGTGTTTCTCCTCCAACTGGTTGTGCCTTGGTCTGTCTCCAAGGTAAGAGTCGTTTGATGTCTGGCCCGTCGTGTGTCTGCTCTGGTATGTAAAACGCTGTTCTAGGCTCAACATGTACTCTCTTCCAGTATGGGCCTTCTCTGTGCCAGTAGTCTCCTCCAGGGTGTACCTCTGAAGGATGTGGAAGTCCTTGTCCAGCTGCGCCTTTGGTGGTGTGTGGCGCAGGTGTGTCCTGAACTGTTGGTGGTGTTGTTTTCTCTCTAAGCCGTGTGCGCGGTTTGTACTGAATCACTTGCGGTGTCACCCTCTGTGGTGCACTTTTTGGCTGTCTTTGTTGCAAGCTGTTGCTGTATTGCCATGTTGTGCCTTTCTTGATCCTGAATGTTGTCTCTCCTTTCCACATTTGTGGTTGTGCTTTGTTTGGCGCCTCCATTGTTTGACACTTGTCTTCAAACGTGTTCGTTGTACCATCCTTGAGTCTGATGGTTGTTTTCCTGTAGTCCTCAAGTTGTTCTGCTGGGACTGGACACTGTGTTCTCGAAGGTGTGAAGAGTGTCTTTCTGTGTTGCCTGTGTACTCTGACAAGTTCACCTTGTGTATTGAGCTGCCAGTAATCTCCTGCATATCCTGTGTCTGCAGGACCTTGTGGTGTCAGTGTTGTGGTCGGTGCTATCATGCCGATCTGTCCTTGGTCCGTGTTGTGTATCTGTAGCTTTGTTCCTTTTGGCAATGCTGTGATTTCTGCTTGTAGGAAGAACAGGCCGTTTCTGCTCTCCAGTGTGCTGTTGAATCCTTTGATGCGATGTAGCTTTGGATTGTCATCCAATGTAAGTTGGAAACCTTGTTCCACCAGCCTTGTAACTGAAAGAATCGGCTGTTTAACCACAAACGAAAAAAGGTATGACAATTTGTTGTCCGCTGTGATTTGTCATGCAGACCCATCTGTACCCATAGAGCTCGATGTGCTGGTTGGTCACTGTTCTGAGTTGTGGTCCTGTTCCATGTGCAAGCTGGTGTAGTGGAAAGTGTGGTGCAAACCATGGTGGGCATACATGTGTAGCCGCACCGCTGTCAATCATAAGACTGACCCACTTGTTGTCTTCTGAGTGTTGTTGTGATGTGCCAATCATGGCAATTGTTACTTCTTGTAATCCTGAGATGGGTACTGCTAATGGATCCGCCATTTGTGGTGGCTGTGGTAATGCTAGTTGTTGCATGTGTGTCTGATCCTGGTGGTACCAGTTGTTGTCATAGTGTGACTGACTGTACCAGTCATCTGTCTGGTCATTGGTGTTGAAGTTGCCAGTATCGCAGTTGTAGATCGCCACTCTGCATTGTTTGGCCATGTGTCCTGGTTGTCCACATCTGTAGCAAATATTTGTTGCCTGCTTTCCTTTTGATCCTTTTCCTCCTTGTTGGTTGTTGTATTATCCTTGTCCTTTTCCTTTGTTGTTGTATCCTTTTCCTTTGGAGTATCCTCGTTGTCCTTTGAAAGGATTTCCTTGTCCAACCGGTTGTTGATTGTACTTACCTTTTCCTCCTTTGTAGTTGTTGTATCCGAAGTTGTTGCCGTAGCCGCCGTAGCCTTTGCCTTTGTTGTGTTTTCCTTTGCTTTTGTGCTTGCCCTTCTTTCCTTTTCCTTTGTTGTACCATGTTGCTCCTATGTCCATTGGTGCCGGTCCTTGATTGCTGTTGCTGCCTGATGTGATTGACTGTAGTCTGGTGAATGACGCTGTTGCTCTGTAGTACTCGATCACCATCGATCTGATCTGTGCGTATGTTGTGATGTTTCCTGCTTGTAGCTGCAAATGCTGGTGTAGTGGTCCTTTTGGTTCATTGAGTAGCACTGCGATTTTGATTGCATCTGGTAGTAGTATGTTGTTGTCTTGTTCGTACCTTGAGAGTTGGAACTCCCATGTTGTAAAGCTCTCTTCGAACTTCTGTTCATCAAGTTGTGGTTTGAGCAGCTTTGTAAGGTATGCAATGCTCCTTGTACCAAGAGGTATGGAGTACCTTGCATGTATAAGCCGCCATGTTTCGAATCCGTTGCCTTGCATGTTTTGTCTGCAGATTGTGGATGCTGGTCCATCGCATGTGCTCACTAGGATGTAGTGCAAGTTGTTGCTCTGTTGTATCCCTTCTCTGCAACTTGTTGTGAAGGTGCTGCATTCTCAAGTTGGTCATTTGTGACTGCTCCTGTTGATTGCTCTGACTGTCTAAGCAGCCTGTTGTAGTCTGGGTCTTGTAGTCCCAGGTATGCTGTCATCTTGTACTTCCATTCTTCGAAGGTGTTGTATTCTCCACTGAAGCGTGGTGGTGATATCTTGTACTTGTGGATTCCTTCTAGCTGCTGCTGTTGTGGTTGCTGATCTTGTTGTTGTTGTGCCATGTTACTCACTACTGTGTACCTCAACCTGTGAGTGCGTGTTGGAGCTCACCCTGGGTAGTGTGGTAGGATCGTGTACCAGGGATTACTGCTCCGCTACCATGTTAAAGTTGGATTGATGTTGTAAATACCTGAAGACCTGTGTGTGACAGCGCGGCATTGTTGTTTCCAGGAGGCAAGCTGTAGCTCTACTGTATGTAGGCTCAAGGCCTTGATCATACAGATGTGCAAAGGCATGTACAAGAGGGGATGTATATTAACAATGTTAAATAAATATATATATATATATACATATTTCCAAATATATTCGACATTTTATTTCTAATTTATTAATATTCAAATCGAATATTAAATACACAAATAATTTTTATAATTTCGATAAAAACATAGTATTTCTATACATTAATTACAACTCATTATATCATTGTATATCTAATATTTTCGAAAATATAATTCAATATTACATAATATTACCAAATATATTCTGAAATATCCAAATCGGTACCATTTTCCACCTCCAAGTTACATCATGACCAAACTTATAAAACATATTATTATTTCTTTTTAACCACCCCGTTTTACTATTATTTCGATTATATACTATTTCGATTATATAACCAAATTATAAAAACACAAATACAAACACAATATTTCAATCAAATCAAATTTTGAAATAATTACAAAAACAATATTTCAACCCATAACCACCTGATTCTACTTTCAATTTAGACATAATTAACATAATCTTGTTCAATTCAATAGTAACTTCCATAAACTTTATAACGCCGCGTAATCACACAATAAGTTTAACCTAATACGCTCACACACCTACTATAAGTATCAATAAATCACATATTCGGAAGATATATGTATGTTGTACAACAAAATACAATCACAAATTCTGATAAATGTAAATAGTGCAAGGATTTCGTTTGAGCATGAAATCCAAAAGAGTCGATAACGAATCGCGCAATGGTAGCCGCAAGTATGTCCACCTGAAGGCAAGCACTTGTCAACACAGGCCATCAAACGACCTGGCACAAAGAATAAAGCATACGTGTGGCACTTCTACATGACATTTAACAAATTTGCTATGGCAGCACCAATCTTGCCCCTGTTGCCCAACAACAAGTGCCACAACAATTGAATAGCTGGCTCTATCAGGTTGCCTGCGCAAAAGAGCACGTTTTGAGTAGTTGGTTGTTAAACAACAACTTCAACATAGCACGACATCCGAAACGAAGGGCGGTTCTTTCGAACGCCGGCCAAACACATGCAAATCAAACATAATAAGCAGCACTGGGCGGGGGACACGTTGATTTTTTTTGTATTTCATAGTATTTCTTCCGGTAAATCTTGTCATAGAGTGAGGTGTGGGTGCAAGGGCAACTGCGGGATCGCAAACATTCTTTTGGGTCCTATTTTAAGACATGGCCAAATTGTCGCCTCTTTCCAAGCTTCCCCCGAGCACAGCGGCTCCAGTAATCGGCGCCGAAGAAAGCAGACAGAGCAGGCCTTTGAAGCTTCTCGTCCAAATGCAGTAAACACGGGTTTTTGTTGTCTTCTTGTTGCTACCTCAGGGCAAATTGTTCTGCCGAAAGAAACCCTGTTTTTTCTCTTTTATCGGTTTGTGGGCTGGTGGATCGCGCGCGTCCTTAAAAGCAGTAAAGCGCAAACAAAACAACTTGCAAACATTCTTCTTTGGCTGTTTCCCAAAAAAACGGTGGACCCTTTTGGTTGGCGCGAAAAGGAATCATGCAGACTTGGATTGACAAGCAAAGCAATGCCAGACATGCAAACGCGCGTGCCCTCTTGACCAAGCCTGGACACGTAGGGTTCGTGGCATGACCTGTGCTCGCGCTCCCCTAAGAACGCCAAACCATATCACTTGCGGAAATCAAGCCTACTCTCATGTTGAAACCCTACACGCAGACTTTGGAGGCCTTACAGTGAAAAACAAATCAAATGGGAGTCAACAAAAATCGCTCTCCAAAGCTCCAAAACAAAAGCCGCGGGCAACCAACAAAGACCTTTTGCCCGCGAGAACTACATTTCCGAAGCAGAGCTTAGGCAGGGTCGTGGGGCTTTTCTGAGGACTCTCCTTTCAAGCAGTTGCCAGTGGCGGAAACCCTCAGCCCTAGGGCATGGCCAACACAAAGCCTGGTGTTTATGGAAGGCCGAAGCTCCACAGAAGCATTTAAAGAGGTATTGGCCTCAGCAAGGGCGAGATGCTTCATACTGGCGCCCAGTGGGTCGAAAGGAAATATGGGCACAAGGGCAAACAATTGAAAAAGGCCAGTCTTGGGCCTGTCTTGGCTTTGCCCGCATGGTCGGGCGTTCTTAAGGAGGGAAGTTTTGCCAACTTGAACTAGCCCGCTCGCTGAGAAATTTGGATGCAAGGCAGAATTGGCTGTTGGCGGGGGTCCTTGAATTGTAGAGTATGTGTTTGTGTTCATTGTTTTGTGCTTGTTTTTTTTTGGTATTTTTAGCTTCCCATTAAGCCAACCCTCCAAAAAGGTTACCAAGGTTACCGGCAACAGACTCCATGAGGCCACGGCGCAATGATGGCCGGCAGCTTTCAGCCTCGCCAGGGGATGGGATGAATGTGCCTGGTGTCCAAGCCACTGTTGTCACATGCTTGTCAACATCCGGTTACGGGGGCACCCTGCGAAATTCGAACATGGATTTTGTCCGAATGGAACTAGTCACTGCGTGCTTCCAACCCGCAAACCCAACACAGCCTCCTGCAGCCTCCGCCTCGGCCGGGGCGCACGGCGGGGTCGGGGTCGCTCAGGCGTGTGGCTTGAGGCTCCCTATCAAGAAATGCAGGCAGGATGAAACCATGGGGAAGAGTATTATCTTTCACCAGCTGCAACTGGTTAACTAGTGACTCCCCTGAAGGAGTCTTACTAAGGCTTGGTAAGGGTTGCGACAAACCTAGTAAGGACTTTTCAAGGGCTGCCGGGCAAAACTGAGCACACTCAGGCAGGGTTGCCAGCGTCGCAACCCTATCACGGACCACTTCAGCAAGGCACCCTGGGTTCCACAAAGTCCATGAGGGTTCGCTGGAAAAGCGCTTTGCCAGTCGGAGCGCTCGTGCTGCACGGCGTGAGCGGAACTTTTGAGTGGCTCGTAGGGGCTGACGACCATGACTTTGGCGGGTTGCCACGCAGCAAGGGCCAATGTGCATGGGACACAGGGGGGCTGCAGTACAATTTCAGTATATTGTTGTTTGTTGCGTGTGGATTTCCCTCAAAGAGCTGAGGCCCACCGGGAACATCAATGGCCTCTGCAACCTTCTCTAGCATGAATGAGTCCTCCATTGATACATTATGTGTTGCCACAAAATATTTCTGTCATGACAACCTGTTCTAAAATAAATGTACGATACAACAAAATCTCTCAAGATGGCAGCAATAATGCGCCCGTCGGAACCCATTCCGCGTACCATACGTTGGACTTGCGCTCGTGTTGCACTTTGTTTGCGCACGCTTCGCTGTGAAAGCACATGAAATTACCGAACTTGATTTCTGCTCGAAGCCCCAAAAATGATCGAGAGCAATTGTGGACAAAAAACGCTGCAACGTGTCAATCTGTGAGTCGAATCACAAATAAGGCATGAATGTTTGCTACGATGGAGGCTCAGGCACAATCAAAATCACGAATCAAGGGGGCCTGCCTATCTGCATGCCAAACGGCGAACCAGCCGGCCTCCCGCAAACATCTCCCTGGAAAATCGTCCCGGCAGATGTCGGGAGCCGCCTGATCGGCCGACCCGAAGACCAGCTTGGAAACGTATCCCGCAAAACGGCCTTCCCTTTGTCTTCCCCTTTACTCAAGCCAAGGCCAAACTAGCCGAAGTAGCAAAGTACATTTCTTTGCAATCACCTATGTTTGATGGCTTAAGGAGGGTGGTCGTTTTCCATCATCTTGAAGTGACATGGCGACCACAATTGGCTGAGCGAGGCAACATGCTTATGCAGCAAACTTCTCATCAAAATGCACCGCGATGCATACCATTGCAACCCACGTGTGTCATATAGTATGGGCAACTCTTGCCAGATGGAAGCATAATTGGCTGCTGCCAGTCTAATCTCTCAATATCTGTTTGCACTATTTAGCGACTGCTTGGTCCCATGTGGGCTCCACGTGAAGCCAAAACAAGAGCAAACACAGCAATTGCAAATAGATGCCAAAACTCGATGCAGAATCAACCCCAAAAGGGGCGTCCAAACAATGTCTGTTCAACGGCAGCAAATGCCCGCTCTGCGGCAACTAATTTCCGTTTATGTTTTTTCCACGGCTCCTGGAGCCGGCGAAAAAAAGCCAAGACAGAACCGTAGAAGATGCCCCTGGCACATTTGGTTGAGGCAGACCAGTGGGAACTCCTGCCCTTCAAATATTGAGGTCCCAGGTCAGCCCGAAACCAAAACAACAATCCTCAAAACAGTTTGGGCCCGGGTCTTTTGTTGGGAATACCCTCCTCAACATTCTGAGAGGAAACAAAAGGGAAACCGGGCCCTATTTTTGAGGTTGCCAGGAGTTTCCATGTCGGCAGAACAGATTGAACTACCCCCACTGAAACCGAGTAGAACCTTGACACCGGCCTGCAGCCGTTTCTCCAGGTCAAGGTCAAAAGCGGCCAGCTCGCGTGCCACCTGAGTCCCAGGTGTCTGGCCGGGGCGCTCGAGATTTACGGGGCGTTGGTGTGGGAAATTCGAAGTTGCGGAATCACAAGCTTGAAGTGCAGCCAGCCCCAAAGCAATGCACATATTGTTGTTGTGGTGTCTTGGCTGGCTGCCAGAGCGGTAAAACAATCTTTGAGCTGCGCAAGCTTATCAACGATTGAAAGTCCGAGCCCCCCAAAGCGTTACCTTGAAATGACATTCGTTACTTGCGCCAAAACATATGCCAGCAGACTCCCCGTTGAAATGGAAACCAAATCCGACAATACTACATCAAATGGTCACACAATTTTACATTCCAACGGAAAGCTCCAGCAAACTATGTCCAGCAATGCTTCAACCAGGCGCAAACTCCATCAACATCAAGAGCAAGCTCCATCAATGAAAACGCCAACACTACTGAACCAACGGAAACTCGAAACAAAGTCTCCACAGCAAGCCCCGTACTAAAATCAAAGGGAAACCTCAAAGAAGCATTTTATAAGCAAGCTCCCGCAATACTCAATCCATCCATGCTAAATCACATGGAAACTCAAGTCCAAATATCAAACGCAAGCACCGACAAGACATATTCCACTCATACCAAATTGGATGAAATCTCACTTACAACCTGAAAGGCAAGCCCCAGCAATACTAAATCCAACAATGGTAACTCGATATGGAAACTCGAATCAAACATCTCAAAAGCAAGTTGCTGCAATACTAACCCCAACAACGCCAATTCAAAATAAAACCCGGGTCAAAATCTCAAAGGCAAGCTACAGAAATAATAAATCCAACATTGAGGCATCCAGTGGGCCTGCAAAACAAAGTCTTAAAAGGAAAAGCTCAGCGATACCAACTCCGGCAACGCTAAGCCAAGTGGAAACCAGAATCTGCATCTCAAAAGCAAGTTCCAACAATACAGAACCCAACAGCACTAGTTGGAAACTCTAAAAACGACCATGTGCACCAATACATGGGCTAAACTGGAATTGCGGCGTGTCTGAAACGCTCGAAATTGAACGTAGTGTTCATAGTGTCCAAAAAACAGACGTCTTTTTGGGGGCACAAAGTCAGCGGTTGCACTAGGGGAGCCAAATGCCGCCGTGGGGCAGTGGAGCCTTTGCGGCGCCGGCGGCCGGAGCGCTTCGGCTCCGGCCGCCGCTCGGGCGCCGCCGACCGAGCCTACGAAGGATGCTCATGTCGCCATCGGATTGAACGGCCCATTTTAAACAGCCCATGGGCAAATTACTGTTCGCAACCCGGAATCAAGAGATATTCAAGGACCAGCCTTGTGGTTCAGAATTCTGGGTTGATGCTTCTGGCCAACGCATCGGGCCAATGGTGGAAGCAGTGCTTTTGGAGCGAGGTGAAGCACAAGTCATCACAAGTCGTGTCACCCTGGGTTGATTATTCATTGCGACCTCTGGAAATTAATGAGAAAACTTGGCAGCACTGCCGTCCCAACAAGGCAAAATATTGCAGCCACTTAGCGGGGGGGGGGGGGGCGGTCAGATCGGAGTTGTTAACATCCCGTTCTTGCTCTTGCGCACTATGGCAGTGTCAAACAGTCCGCAGCTCAAACGGTTGGATTCCCCTATAGTTGCCTTCAGGCACATCGACCAAAGAGAGGGTCACTATAGATTCAACATTGTTCCTTACACGCCTTCGACCCACAAATTCAGTCGCAAGCAGGTCTCCACCCAAGCTGAAGCCAGTCTCAGCGCAATCTATGTTCAGCCAAACTGAAGAAGGAACACTTCTCAAGCAATCTGACATCGCCTACATTCTTTCCAAACAAAGGACACTCACCTCAAATTGGCCCCAGAGGCGATGTTGGACATCAAGGGGAGTGTTGGGAACGCAACCCTTATTCCAAGGAACGTTGGCCGTCCCTACAAACAGCCACATCAGACAGACTGCAAGCTCCCTTCAGACATGGCCTTCGCCTTCGCCTTGTGGCGGAGGGACGCCTGAAGCCAGGTACGACCGTGGGAGAGGGAGACGGGCGAAAGGACCCGGTGGAGTTTATATGGAGAAGTGGTGAGTGAAACACGTCCAACTCGTTTGAAGCAGAATGCAATCCGAAGATCTCCGACTTTTCGGGCGCAAATCCTGAAACCAGAGGCTTGGGGATTCTGAAAAATCCCGGATACGACAAGTCCCGATCGCAAATCGGGAAGATCAAACGACACTGCCTCGACAAATCCGCATCCCCGTCATAAACTAAAGACGGAAACGAAATGAAGCTTCCAACCACTCACTACACTCTGAATGGAATCCATTGGTCAGGATCCACATGTTAAGGACAGGAGTACATCGCATGGAGAGGATCCTCGCACGAATCCGGCACAGGTTCGGGTGGCAAAACGCCTCAGCCTTTGTGAGTTGATTCTCATGCTCAAAAGAATGATGCACTAGCCGTTGAGCTGTTGCAAACCACTGAAAGATGCTTAGAATCTGAACGCTTGAAGATCGCCGAAACTCAGTGGGGAACTCCGTTCCTGAGCGAGGTTGACTATTTGTTGAGCCGTGAAAAGAAATGGGAATGCGGACGGAATCATTCCCAAGGTCCCGGAAATCGGCTTTTGGGAGGGCGAGCAACTCGTTCAGTTGAGCTGACCGCTTGAACATTTGGATGCTTGGGGGCCAGCCTTACAAAAAGCCGTGAAATGGGAATGCGCAGTGGGGGTGCTCTCTGCGCAAAGGGCGAGTCCAACAAAGCCGTTTGCAAATGATGCGCAATGGGGTGGTGCTTGAGGGCTCTCGAAAAAGTTGAATCTCACTGAGCAAAACCCAATTGCGCCCATACTGCAAATTAGCAAAAGGGAGTTCTGTCAAACGCCCGCAATTGCAGCTTCGCTCCCATTTAACTCGAGCCGATGGCTCTCGGCTCGAAAAAGGCCCTTGATGGGGCCAAGGTCAGCTCCCACACAACAAGATGGTTGGTTTCCTTTTGGTTCTCCTTCAAAACAGCCTCAGACAGGAGTCCCTCGAAAAACATGGCTGCCTTTTTGGTTTGCCTTTCAAATCGAATCACGGGACGGAGACCCCCCCTCTTTGGCCCCCCCACATCCGCGAGGGGAAGGGTGTACCTGGCAAAAAAGACGTGACATCTCTGCTCAACGCTCTCCTAACCTAGGAATTGCGGAGGTGGCCCTGTAAACAGCTCAAAGGATACATTTGCAGATATATCGGGGGTACAAGTGAGGTTACATTGACGCCAATCTCAAGAGGATGACGAGCATAGCAGTGGAAGGGTAGAATGTCGATTTCCTCTCGGAGGGACCGGGTCGTGGGAGATAAATTCTCGGCCTCCAAGGGGCCAAGCATGCTCATTTTTTTGGCGGGCGAATCCCCCCTAGCCCAAGATCCTGTCTGGCAGGCCTTGAAATTCTCGGGGTTCGTCGACGTCCACTATGGGTGAACTTTGTCCCCAACACCTACTGTGTCTCCCAACCAGCAACCGCCCACCTCCACCAGGTTTCGTGCGAGTTTCCTGCAGTTGGGTTTTGTGGGGGTTTGCTCCGGGTTTTTTGCGGGCTTCCTGCAAGTTTCCTGGAAGGTTTCCTGCACGTTTCTCTGTCTGAACCAGCAGCGTAGTCCGGCTCATGACATCTATTCCTGAATCGCCACTTGACCAGCTCTGATGCTTGCAGTTGAACCACAAACGCTGCACGCTCGGCTGGGCCGAGGCGGGCAACGCGCAGCGTTGAAAAGTTCGACATCGGGAAAAGAAGGCTCCAAGTGAGGGACCTTGATTCACGAGCTCGTTTTACTCCCGGATCGGTGAGCTGATTCCCAGAACATTTGAGGCCTCAAAGAAGTGGGCCCAGCCAATTTTGGACTCCGCCCCTGATTTGTCCCATTGAACGGAACCGCGAAAGAGTGCACACAAACAGGCGGGCCCCATCCGCAAATCCGCTTCATAACAGCGTGAGTAGCTTGTTGTCCGTCCGAACAAACCTTACTGAGGCCGATCTTGCGGGGGCCCATCGGAGGGCTTTCAAAATGTGGAGCCCCCAGCGAAAAATGAGGATTCCCCCACAGAAACGACACACGTGCCCCAGGCTGTGGCCGGAGCCGGTCAACCTCAATGTCCTCAAACAGACTGCCAATCTGCTTTGACTACATAAATGGACAATCAAAGAACCAAATCAAGCTCACGTAAGCAAGCAGCAATTACATGCAAGTTACCTCTGTGTGATAAACCAAATTCACTGAAGACCAAAAGTTTGAGGCTTTCTCACATGGTTGACGTTCTTGAGTGCCCATAAACACAAGTTGCCATGTCGGCAACCGACCGCCCAGCGAAGTTCTCTACCCCGCCCGCCAAAAGGGAAAACCGCCACACCACTGAACAATTTGGGGTTGGCTTTGGGGGGTTTGCTTCGTGGGGCCCCGAATGAACTTCTCCAAATGGACATTCTCAAAGGTAAACCAGGGCAAGCAAAAAAAACAACACGTGTCCAAGCTGCCGCCCGCTCTCGTCGATGCCCACCTGACAAGGATTTGTCTCATGGCAGGTACTACACCAGGATGAAAGGGGGATTGGCGCAATTTGCTTCATGTGGAGAACGGGGATGATCAAAGCAAAGCAAGGGAATTGCGCCGTACACCTTCGTGCAACTGTAAATCCAACTCGGGGGTGTCCTTTTGGGTTGCCTTTGAAACCATCAATCTCAAAAAGCAACCAAAACAAAACAATTGACAGGCGGGGAATACACACCCAAAGATTGTGTGAGTTCGGCCTATTGATGAACAAGAAGGTGACTCTTCATATCTCCCCCTCTCAGAAGCGAAGGGGGCAAAACCAAGCTCGAGAAACATGGGGAAACCCAGAGCAGCGGAGGTCAGAATTTTTGGCCGCGGACTTTTGAGCCCAACGACGGTCTAGCCATTGAACCTATGAAACAAAATGTTGGCCACTTAGGAAAGCTTAAGGCTTAGGACACTGGCCTCGTTCATCTCCAGAAAACATCGAAAGGCCTGAGCCTGGACCAACAGAATCGCAGGACCGAGAAGCCATTGGCCTTTGGCAATCACCGACCTGAATTAGGCATGGAGATTCTCACTACTTTGGAGCTCGTTTGCACGAAGATCGCAAACGTGCCGAGGGGTCCTGGGAGCGAATAGATCGTGCCTGCGTGAGCTGCGCCAAATCCTGTCAAGGGAGCTTGGGCTCCTTCCATCGAAGTGCACAAAATAGGACAAATAGTCTTCCAAAACCCTGTCGGTGGCAATGTTGGGTCGTAAAGGAACGCATGAAAACTCAGCGTCAGGGCATGGGATTCGAATCCGAGGCGCACTGTGAGACCCAATTTGGGTTCGGAGGAACCACTGGAAGCGAGCCGGACGAAGCCCTATCCGATGGGGACCCATGGGACCTTGCTGGACGTTCCATGGAACTCTTGGTACCCTTCCTGCTTACCTAGTAACCCTGGCACAAGAACCATACACAGGGCGGAATCCATACGTCAAGATTTTGAAGGCCTCATGTACAGGCTTCGCCTTTTGAATGCGGGGCAAACGACCCTTTGAGCACCGTCTCTCTCTCTCTCTCTCTCTCTCTGGATTTCCAGAATATTTTGTAGCATGAAACCTGAACCGCTCAATTGAAATAGCAAGCTCCCTTGGGAAGGATCCTGTTTTGAAGGCGCATTCTTTCCGGCAAGTCATCGGTGGGCTACCTACACCATCCTACACTTCCCCCCGACACTTTTTGGGACAGGGGGGATGAGGGCTGCGTGTGGATGTGCCTGCTTGCTCAGGGAATCCGGGTGTTTAATTGTTTTTCAGGGAACCAAAAGGAAACCGACAAACTGCGTTGGCAAAGACTACGCAAACGAACTAAGCGCGGGCCTGGCATTTGTCTGCAACACTCTCAAGTGGGGCAAAACTTTACCGTCCCAGACCCGCGGAAAACCCTGCACCTGCTGCAGCAGCCCCCAGAACACTCCGCACTCCCGATCCTCGATGACCAAACGGGGGGACAAAAGGCTCGACGACAAGTCGCAAAAACCGCAACATGGCGTTCGTTGAGGGGTGTGATTTGGCCTTCTTCAAAGTCGTCACATAGCCGAACAACTGTCCCACAAAAAAGGGGGATAGGGGAGGGAGAGCCCCTACAAAGAAGAGACGAATGGAACACTTACTAAGGAGCTACTAGCAAAGTTGAAGTCAGCAGAAACCCACCTCCTAGCAGCAGGTCCAAAAGTACGGAATGTTGGAAATGATGCAATACTCAAAATCTGTCAAAAGTGGCACAAACAGCCACTCGCCGAGGGACACAGCAGTTGAT
Organism: Effrenium voratum; assembly: GCA_963377175.1. Classification (NCBI taxonomy): domain Eukaryota; class Dinophyceae; order Suessiales; family Symbiodiniaceae; genus Effrenium; species Effrenium voratum. Next base: position 6,750 of record CAUJNA010000563.1, on the reverse strand, counting down.
GTTAGGGGTGTTGCTGGCAAAATGCGAAAAAAACTGGACAAAATGTGAAAAACAAACAAACAATTCCTGAAAAAGAAGCTTCCGTTTAAAAATCAACCCCACAAGGCTCTCAAAAGGCATGGCAATGAATTCTCCTAGCCAGGTTTTGTGCCCACCAACTGCAGGTTGGTCAAAAATGGCCAACCGTCACCCAGACCGTGGGATTTTAAAGGGAAACCTTGGAAAACAAAGGGGAACACGGGCACTGGATTGGAAACTGGACATGCAGGAGCGGGACCAACCCTTTCTTTCTCAACGTCAATTCTTTGACAAACATATGGAATCAATTGTGCCACGGGCACCGCCGACAAAGGTCGAATTGAACTCAGACAATGACAATTAAAATAATTAAAATAATTAAAACAGTACTTATAGCCTTCCAGTGGTAGCATATCAAATATAGGGTCTTGGACCCCCAAAATGGCTTCCATGTTCCTCTTGGTTTATCCAACCCAAAAAAGGGCTCCATTAACAAAGCGACGCCCGGGATCCGTTGGGTGACCTTCCAATGTCACTCGAGGTTTGGAGATTTGTTGTGGTAGTTGATGGATGTTGCCATAGGTGATTTGGAGAAATCGATGGATTTCCCTGGCAAATTTGCCATAAAAACCATCTAAGCCAGGGGCTTGCCCATCTATTTCATTGCCCAAACGAACCTAAAAGGACACCTATGGATGTTGGATTCCCAAGTAAACCCAGGAATCGACACCCCCTATTCATAAGATGGGGTGGATTACTATGGGGCAACATTGTGGAGGTTGAACACCAAATGGGTGTGTCTCAAAATAGGTGACCCCCCAACAAAAAAACAAAACTGGCTGGTTTCCTCTTGTTTCCCTTTAAAACCCACCCAAAAAAGGGGTCCAATTCCTATTCCCGAAAGCATCGCGAAGGGTTCTATGGAAAAAACGGTTGCCGACTACACAGCCTGACTTAAGCAGCCTAGCTTACGCAGCGGGACTTACTCAAGCTGACTTACGCAGCCTGACCTACGCAGCCTGACTCACGCAGCCTGACTTACGCAGCCTGACTCACGCAGCCTGACTTACGCAGCTTGACTTACGCAGCCTGACTTACGCAGCCTAACTTACGCAGCCTGACTTACGCAGCCTGACTTACGCAGCCTGACTTACGCAGCCTGACTTACGCAGCCTGACTGACGCAGCCTGACCTACGCAGCCTGACTTACGCAGTCTGACGCCTTTTATTCTATCTTCTTTCTTAGCCGGGGAGAGGTCTGGCGGGCGCTGGGGGGATGAACCGCTCTCGCTGTGGCGCCGTGCGAATTTTCTACGTCGCCGACGAACCCTCTGCGGGGATCGTGCGTGTCGGAGCGCTCTCGCTGTGGCGCCGTGCGAACTTTCTACGTGGCCGACGAACCCTCTGCGGGGATCGTGCGTGTCGGAGCGCTCTCGCTGTGGCGCCGTGCGAACTTTCTACGTGGCCGACGAACCCTGTGCGGGGATCGTGCGTGTCGGAGCGCTCTGGCTGCGGCGCCGTGCGAATTTGCACGCTCGCCGACGAACCCTCTGCGGGGATCGTGCGTGTCGGAGCGCTGTCGCTGTGGCGCTGTGCGAACTTTCTACGTCGCCGAGGATTGTGGCGCCGTGCGAACTTTCTACGTCGCCGAGGATCGTGCGTGTCGGAGCGCTCTCAAGTGGCGTCGCGCGAGCTTTCTACGTGGCCGACGAGCCGTCTGCGGGGATCGTGCGTGTCGGAGCGCTCTCGCTGCGGCGCCGTGCGATTCACGCTGGCCGATAAACCCTCTGCGCGGATCGTGCGTGTCGCATCGCTCTCGCTGTGGCGGCGTGCGAATTTGCACGCTGGCCGACGAACCCTCTGCGAGGATCGTGCGTGTCGGATCGCTCTCGCTGTGGCGCCGTGCGAATTTGCACGCTGGCCGACGCACCCTCTGCGCGGATCGTGCGTGTCGGAGCGCTCTTGCTGTGGCGCCGTGCGAACTTTCTGCTTGAAATGAAGGCGGACCCAAATGACGCGGCTGATGCCTTTGTTCACCGCTCGCTGAGAGGCTTAATGGACATCAAGAGGTATAAGGATACGGCCATTGGCCGCGCTGCCTCAAAGTATGTTCAGGATCGCCTGGTGCAGCTCCCAGTTGCCCAGACCCTTGACTTCCTCTGGTTTCAGGCACTTGCCAGCGTGTCCGCGCTCCGCAGCGCCAGTGACCCCCCTGCTGCTTGGCGTCGCCTGATTTGCACTGATGAAATCCTTGCGTGGGGTCAACTGTACAATTGCATCCATCCAGGCATCAACATGTATACCATCTATTTCTACAATCGGGTGCCGTGGTGCCAGTACTTGACTGGGCAGGGCAAACGCACAGAAGCACACCTTCCGGATGGCACTGAAGTCTCTCTTGGGTGCTTTTGAGGCCAGAGCTGCCGCCCCCGCGTCTCCGCCTGCGCCCAAGCAGGCCTATGTGAAGAAACGCTGGTTGCGCTGTCCCCGGAACAGCGTGATCACAGGGATCCGTCAATCGCGGGCTTGGATCTGGCTGCTGAAGCGGGCTTTACTTTCCTTCCTGAGCGTAGTTCTCTTCGGCCTACCAAGCACGGAGTCAGCATGTGGCAGTTCTTGCTCAGTGTGCACTCGGATCGCATCCTCTGGGGACGCTTATTGCTGCCGCCTGCCCCCTCGGATTGAGTACACTCGCCATGCTAGGGAGTTGGAGCAGGCGTTCAACTTGCTTGCTACCGCGTTGCGCGCCCCGCAGGGCGTTGGGTGGTCCAGCTTCAAGCACCTTGTGCAAGCTCCTCCTGCGCCTGCCGAGTGGGCCGGTTTGCAGCTGATCCTTCCCTATCTGGAGATGTCCTGGCAAGGAGAGAACGCGCAGGGTTGGCATCGGCTCCTGCAGTGTGGCCCGACTTACCTGATCAGTGTGCTGCGCCTTAAGTGTGGGCCCGGATGGCCACTTCATCAGTGTTTTGCTGGGTATCTATCATGCCCTTGCTACGCAGAGAGTCACATTCGGCATACAGGGGCTTTTTGGGACCAGCAAAACCTACTGTGGCAGCGCAGTCCTGATTCTGCTCACCAAGCTTCTTGGCTTGCGGGCCCTATTTGTGGCGGAGCCAAATCTGCCCCTGCAGGAATTCTCTCGTAACACGCAGGCGCTGCTCATTGATGCCCGTAGTGAGGTGAGTCAGCAGTTTCCCCGCTTGCTGGGGCGCGATCATGATCAGGTGACGGATCTTGATATCGCGTTTGAGACGCGCACGCAATTCATGCGGGGCACGGACTCCTGTTGTGTGGCCATCACATTGGGGTCATTGTTGCATGAAATTGGACGCTATGGCCCTCTATCCAATTTCCTGGGTGTGTTGATCTCTTGCTTGTCGATGCGGGCCTATGTGGCGGTTCATGGTGCAGTGCCCCGCTCTGCCCTGACTGTCCACATTGGTGACGACCGCCAAACACGTGGTGCTTCTGGCAACGACCCCGTTAGAGAGGAGGTTCTTTACCGACTTGGTCATAAGCGAGTTGCTTTGCATGGCCTGTCTGACCTCTATGTGCCACAGGATTTCCTTGCTCTTGCTACGGAGCAGCACCGCCGGAGTCCGACTTGGCTACTTGGCCTCGGCAGGGACACGCTTGCCTCCCACAGCTGCCTTTGTGCGAGGTGCCAACGGCCTCTCCAGTCGGGGGCCCCAGGGTTGAATCCAGCCGCCCGTTCCGCCCCAAAAGGCTGGCGGTGAGTGGATGTCTTCCCTCACCTGCCCGCCGGGTTGATGCGCCCGCGGGCCCCCGATGGCATGGCCGACCATCTCGCAGGGCCGACAGTCTGAGGCACGTGGCCACAAGCCTGTCATCACTGTGGATGACATTGTCGAGCTGCCACCCACGTGGGCCATGCAGCGGCCTGATGTGTCTCGCCTTAGTGGCCATCTGCTGGAACGCATCAGCAAGTTTCTCACCTTTGCGGCTCGGCAAACCCCTGCAGGGCTTCATTATGCTCCGCGACCTTTGCCGTAGGGCCAATGTCATCAGAGCGTTCCGTGAATTGGAGCAAAGCGGGACGCCGGCACAGGCGGAGGTCATCTTATCCATTGCCACCTCAGTGAAACTAGCAAAATGAGGCTTGAGGTTAGGCACTGGGTTGTGTCTCCGTGCCATCGCTGGGCACAGCGCGGTTCTTGACCCTTGCCGTCAGCTGCCGCGCCTCCGGCATGATGAGGCTCAGCGGCTCGCTACTGCCATGCACTGCACCACCTGGAACAACCTGGGGAGTATCCGGACAACCGGTATTTTCCCACACCTCATGGTGGGGGGGGGGGGGAAAAAATGTAGAAAAGGCTGATTTCAGGGGGTAGGGGGTAGATGGATCGTGCGTGTCGGAGCGAGCGCTCTCGAGTGGCGCCGCGCGAACTTTCTACGTGACCGACGAGCCCTCTGCGGGGGTCGTGCGTGTCGGATCGCTCTCGCTGTGGTTTTCGTTATAACTAAGTTACCTCCGGCCTGAGAATGGCAAGTCTTAAGTAGAAAAGTAGCGTGCGAAGTACGCTCCAGCTCCGGCCTGGGAATCGCATTTTATAGGTAGAAAAAGAGTACGCCCGCAGCTCCGGCTTGCAAAAAAAGAATGCAGGGAGGGAGGGAGGGAGGGAGGGAGGGAGGGAGTGAGGGAGGGAGGGAGGGAGGGAGGGAGAGAGGGAGAGAGAGAGAGAGAGAGAAAAATATATATGTCAAACTACATGCTTCACTTCCTGTATTTGCGTTGCGTGTACCGTAGGCCTTGAGCTCACTTCTTCGCATGAGTCAAAAGGTTGGCAGCTGCAGACTACATTGGTTGACTGTTTGTTTGAACACTACAGCACTTGCACTTGTAAGCACAAAGTAACAACCGATTTTAACGTGGTGGCAGAGCTGAGATCCTAAACATAGGGGAGCTCCAGTAAGCAGTAAGTACTACAACCACAGCAGTCACATGCCAAACTACTACGACATGTCAGGAGAAGCAGCATCAGCCTCAGCACAACAAACTACAGGAGCAGAGAACGGGCCAACAGCAGACACAGTAGGAGCCACAACTACGGGAGCAGGAACAGAACAAGACAACGACGTTCAGAGACTACATAGATACAAACTGCCACCACCCTTCTTCACTTGTGACTACTCCCAATATGAAGAATGGCTGTTCAAGCTACAAGCATTCATAGACCGAGACTTCGACCTAGTTCAAGTGGCTACACGACAGATTGAGGACACAGACATCAGAACACACATACTCGAGCAAGCAAAGCAGTAGACCTCTCCAGAGATCTACACTACATCCTCATCAACATCTGTCAGGGAGCAGCAGCTACAGTAGTAAGGCAAAACCGCTACAACGCAAACAGATGTGAAACACTACAACTCCTACACAACAGGTTCAGCCTACCAGTGGGAACAAGAAGAGTTGGCTACTGGAACCTACATTCAACGAAGCGCAGTTTGAAGAACAATTCCTACAATGGGAATACGACATCAACCGCTACGAGAAAGACAACGGCACAGCACTACCAGATGGAATCAAAATAGCAATACTACTCAACAAAACCAAAGGAGCACTGCAGCAACATCTCCAACTGCGAGCTGGACAGATCACGAACTACATCGAGATCAGAGCACTCATCTTGGACTACTACAGGACGACTTCAGCCTTCACGAGATCGACTTCAGCAGTAGGAACAAACTACAACGGAGGAGCTGCACCAATGGATGTTGACAACATATGGAGGAAAGGAAGAAACTACAAAGGCAAAGGAAAAGGAAAAGGCAACTACAAGGGAAGCAAAAGCAAAGGCAAGTACAGGAGCAAAGGACACTACCAAGGATTCGACAAAGGCAACAAAGGAAACTACAACAAAGGAGGATACAACAAGAGCAAAGGAAAAGGCTACTCAGGATCCAAAGGATATGGATCAAGCAAAGGCTACAAAGGCCAAGGAAACTACAGCAAATCAAAAGGAAAAGGAAACAACAACTACACAACATGCCACCGATGTGGCAAGCCTGGCCACTGGGCACAAGACTGCAGAGTGCCAGTATGGCACATAGGAGAAGGAGAAGAACTACATCCACGAGAACAAGAACAAGCAGATCATGACAACAATGAAGAACTACCTCAGGATGTGAACGACACCTGGGACTGGTACTACGAAGGAGAAGAAGGACAATACGAGGTGAACTAGGACCACGGCGCATAGCCGGCCGTGTAGTTTTAACAAGGCACTGTCTTGCATTGTGGTTTTTAACCCTTGTTTACAAGGGGTTTCGCACATGTTGGCAAGATGACTCGATTATGCGTCAATTCCAGTGGGATGAGGAAAAACATGTTTTTCCCCCATTGTAAATCCATTCGAAATCGACACTTGGCAAATCCCGGCGTCTACTTGAAGAGTGCACTAGTTTCCTTCTTCCACACACCTCGATTCATATGTGACCGTGGCAGGCTGCCAGCTGCCATGGAGTAACTTATGCCAGGAAAACTTCCAGCTGCCACGCATTTACCTGTGCTTAGCAAGCTGCTTCAGATTGTTCAAAAATTGGACCGGAGAGACAGGCCCCATCTTCTGTCTATACACCCATTGGTTGCAAAGCTGCTGCACCAATGGGCTCATCTTGGTGTGCCCATTGGTTTTGCGCGCAGCTGCAAGCCTGCGAGGAAGCCAGCGTTTGAGTGATTGCCATGCCCTGTCCAAGCACTGCGTTCCC